>JALGBA010000366.1:2502500-2951660 GCA_023970755.1 Azemiops feae
CATGCCTTCCCTCTGACATTACGAATTTTGTGAATTTTCGTCGCTGGAGACGAAAAATTCTCAATTTTTTAAAAAAGCAACCAACACCATCTTTAACAACGAAATTCAACCTCGGGTCTTGAAAGATCTATTTTAGCATTTTGGTTTAAAAGCAATTTGGCCTCCCAGCCCCCTGCATGCCATTCCCTGTGACATCACGAAACTTCCGAATTTTCGTCATTGGTAATGAAAAAAATTTTTTTTAAAAAAAGAAACCAACACCACTTTTTAGCAAAAAAATTCAACTCTGAATCTTGACACAATATCACTTTCAGTATTTTGAATGAAATTTTTTGGCCCCCCAACCTCCTGCATGTCTTCCCTGTGACATCACGATTTTTGTGAATGTTCGTTGCTGGGGATGAAAAATTCTCAATTTTTTAAAAAAGCAACAAACACCATCTTTAACAACGAAATTCAACCTCGGATCTTGAAAGATCTATTTTAGCATTTCGGTTTAAAAGCAATTTGGCCTCCCAGCCTCCTGCATGCCATTCCCTGTGGCATCACAAATCTTCCGAATTTTCGTCATTGGTAATGAAAAATTGTTTTTTTTAAAAAGCAACCAACACCACTTTTAAGCAAAAAAATTCAACTCTGAATCTTGACACAATATCACTTTCAGCATTTTGAATGAATTTTTTTGGCCCCCCAACCTCCTGCATGCCTTCCCTCTGACATCACGAATTTTGTGAATTTTCATCGCTGGAGACGAAAAATTCTCCATTTTTTTAAAAAGCAACCAACACCAACTTTAACAACGAAATTCAACCTCGGGTCTTGAAAGATCTATTTTAGCATTTTGGTTTAAAAGCAATTTGGCCTCCCAGCCCCTTGCATGCCATTCCCTGTGGCATCACGAATCTTCCGAATTCTCGTCATTGGTAATGAAAAATTGTTTTTTTTAAAAAGCAACCAACACCACTTTTAAGCAAAAAAATTCAACTCTGAATATTGACACAATATCACTTTCCCCATTTTGAATGAATTTTTTTGGCCTCCCAACCTCCTGCATGTCTTCCCTGTGACATCACGAATTTTGTGAATTTTCGTCATTGGTAATGAAAAATTGTTTTTTTAAAAAAAGCAACCAACACCATCTTTAACAACGAAATTCAACCTCGGATCTTCAAAGATCTATTTTAGCATTTAAAAGCAATTTGGCCTCCCAGCCTCCTGCATGCCATTCCCTGTGGCATCACGAATCTTCCGAATTCTCGTCATTGGTAATGAAAAATTGTTTTTTTTTAAAAAAGCAACCAACACCACTTTTAAGCAAGAAATTCAACTCTGAATCTTGACACAATATCACTTTCAGCATTTTGAATGAAATTTTTGGCCTCCCTACCTCCTGCATGTTTTCCCTGTCACCTCACGAATTTTGTGAATTTTCGTCATTGGGGATGAAAAATTGTCAATTTTTTTAAAAAGCAACCAACACCATCTTTAACAACAAAATTCAACCTCGGGTCTTGAAAGATCTATTTTAGTATTTTGGTTAAGGCAATTTGGCCTCCCAGCCCCCTGCATGCCATTCCCTATGGCATCACGAATCTTCCGAATTTTCGTCATTGGTAATGAACAACTGTTTTTTTTTTAAAAAAGCAACCAACACCACTTTTAAGCAAAAAAATTCAACTCTGAATCTTGACACAATATCACTTTCAGCATTTTGAATGAATTTTTTAGGCATCCCAACCTCCTGCATGTCTTCCCTGTCACATCACGAATCTTCCGAATTTTCGTCATTGGTAATGAAAAATTGTTCTTTTTTAAAAAAGCAACCAACACCACTTTTTTGCAAAAAAATTCAACTCTGAATCTTGACACAATATCACTTTCCCCATTTTGAATGAATTTTTTTGGCCTCCCAACCTCCAGCATGTCTTCCCTGTGACATCACGAATTTTGTGAATTTTCGTCATTGGTAATGAAAAATTGTTTTTTTTAAAAAAGCAACCAACACCATCTTTAACAACGAAATTCAACCTCGGATCTTCAAAGATCTATTTTAGCATTTAAAAGCAATTTGGCCTCCCAGCCTCCTGCATGCCATTCCCTGTGGCATCACGAATCTTCCGAATTCTCGTCATTGGTAATGAAAAATTGTTTTTTTTTAAAAAAGCAACCAACACCACTTTTAAGCAAGAAATTCAACTCTGAATCTTGACACAATATCACTTTCAGCATTTTGAATGAAATTTTTGGCCTCCCTACCTCCTGCATGTTTTCCCTGTGACATCACGAATTTTGTGAATTTTCGTCATTGGTAATGAAAAATTGTTTTTTTTAAAAAAGCAACCAACACCACTTTTAAGCAAAAAAATTCAACTCTGAATATTGACACAATATCACTTTCCCCATTTTGAATGAATTTTTTTGGCCTCCCAACCTCCTGCATGTCTTCCCTGTGACATCACGAATTTTGTGAATTTTCGTCATTGGTAATGAAAAATTGTTTTTTTTAAAAAAGCAACCAACACCATCTTTAACAACGAAATTCAACCTCGGATCTTCAAAGATCTATTTTAGCATTTAAAAGCAATTTGGCCTCCCAGCCTCCTGCATGCCATTCCCTGTGGCATCACGAATCTTCCGAATTCTCGTCATTGGTAATGAAAAATTGTTTTTTTTTTAAAAAGCAACCAACACCACTTTTAAGCAAGAAATTCAACTCTGAATCTTGACACAATATCACTTTCAGCATTTTGAATGAAATTTTTGGCCTCCCTACCTCCTGCATGTTTTCCCTGTCACCTCACGAATTTTGTGAATTTTCGTCATTGGGGATGAAAAATTGTCAATTTTTTTAAAAAGCAACCAACACCATCTTTAACAACAAAATTCAACCTCGGGTCTTGAAAGATCTATTTTAGTATTTTGGTTAAGGCAATTTGGCCTCCCAGCCCCCTGCATGCCATTCCCTATGGCATCACGAATCTTCCGAATTCTCGTCATTGGTAATGAAAAATTGTTTTTTTAAAAAAGCAACCAACACCACTTTTAAGCAAAAAAATTCAACTCTGAATATTGACACAATATCACTTTCCCCATTTTGAATGAATTTTTTTGGACTCCCAACCTCCTGCATGTCTTCCCTGTGACATCACGAATTTTGTGAATTTTCGTCATTGGTAATGAAAAATTGTTTTTTTTAAAAAAGCAACCAACACCATCTTTAACAACGAAATTCAACCTCGGATCTTCAAAGATCTATTTTAGCATTTAAAAGCAATTTGGCCTCCCAGCCTCCTGCATGCCATTCCCTGTGGCATCACGAATCTTCCGAATTCTCGTCATTGGTAATGAAAAATTGTTTTTTTTTTAAAAAGCAACCAACACCACTTTTAAGCAAGAAATTCAACTCTGAATCTTGACACAATATCACTTTCAGCATTTTGAATGAAATTTTTGGCCTCCCTACCTCCTGCATGTTTTCCCTGTCACCTCACGAATTTTGTGAATTTTCGTCATTGGGGATGAAAAATTGTCAATTTTTTTAAAAAGCAACCAACACCATCTTTAACAACAAAATTCAACCTCGGGTCTTGAAAGATCTATTTTAGTATTTTGGTTAAGGCAATTTGGCCTCCCAGCCCCCTGCATGCCATTCCCTATGGCATCACGAATCTTCCGAATTCTCGTCATTGGTAATGAAAAATTGTTTTTTTTAAAAAGCAACCAACACCACTTTTAAGCAAAAAAATTCAACTCTGAATATTGACACAATATCACTTTCCCCATTTTGAATGAATTTTTTTGGCCTCCCAACCTCCTGCATGTCTTCCCTGTGACATCACGAATTTTGTGAATTTTCGTCATTGGTAATGAAAAATTGTTTTTTTTAAAAAAGCAACCAACACCATCTTTAACAACGAAATTCAACCTCGGATCTTCAAAGATCTATTTTAGCATTTAAAAGCAATTTGGCCTCCCAGCCTCCTGCATGCCATTCCCTGTGGCATCACGAATCTTCCGAATTCTCGTCATTGGTAATGAAAAATTGTTTTTTTAAAAAAGCAACCAACAACACTTTTAAGCAAAAAAATTCAACTCTGAATCTTGACACAATATCACTTTCAGCATTTTGAATGAATTTTTTAGGCATCCCAACCTCCTGCATGTCTTCCCTGTCACATCACGAATCTTCCGAATGTTCGTCATTGGTAATGAAAAATTGTTCTTTTTTAAAAAAGCAACCAACACCACTTTTTTGCAAAAAAATTCAACTCTGAATCTTGACACAATATCACTTTCACCATTTTGAATGAATTTTTTTGGCCTCCCAACCTCCTGCATGTCTTCCCTGTGACATCACAAATTTTGTGAATTTTCGTCATTGGTAATGAAAAATTGTTTTTTTTAAAAAAGCAACCAACACCATCTTTAACAACGAAATTCAACCTCGGATCTTCAAAGATCTATTTTAGCATTTAAAAGCAATTTGGCCTCCCAGCCTCCTGCATGCCATTCCCTGTGGCATCACGAATCTTCCGAATTCTCGTCATTGGTAATGAACAACTGTTTTTTTTTAAAAAAGCAACCAACACCACTTTTAAGCAAAAAAATTCAATTCTGAATCTTGACACAATATCACTTTCAGCATTTTGAATGAATTTTTTAGGCATCCCAACCTCCTGCATGTCTTCCCTGTCACATCACGAATCTTCCGAATTTTCGTCATTGGTAATGAAAAATTGTTCTTTTTTAAAAAAGCAACCAACACCACTTTTTTGCAAAAAAATTCAACTCTGAATCTTGACACAATATCACTTTCAGTATTTTGAATGAATTTTTTTGGCCCCCCAACCTCCTGCATGCCTTCCCTCTGACATCACGAATTTTGTGAATTTTCATCGCTGGAGATGAAAAATTCTCCATTTTTTTAAAAAGCAACCAACACCATCTTTAACAACGAAATTCAACCTCGGATCTTGAAAGATCTATTTTAGCATTTCGGTTTAAAAGCAATTTGGCCTCCCAGCCTCCTGCATGCCATTCCCTGTGGCATCACGAATCTTCCGAATTTTCGTCATTGGTAATGAAAAATTTTTTTTTAAAAAAGCAACCAACAACACTTTTAAGCAAAAAAATTCAACTCTGAATCTTGACACAATATCACTTTCAGTATTTTGAATGAATTTTTTTGGCCCCCCAACCTCCTGCATGCCTTCCCTCTGACATCACGAATTTTGTGAATTTTCATCGCTGGAGATGAAAAATTCTCCATTTTTTTAAAAAGCAACCAACACCAACTTTAACAACGAAATTCAACCTCGGGTCTTGAAAGATCTATTTTAGCATTTTGGTTTAAAAGCAATTTGGCCTCCCAGCCCCTTGCATGCCATTCCCTGTGGCATCACAAATCTTCCGAATTCTCGTCATTGGTAATGAAAAATTGTTTTTTTAAAAAAGCAACCAACACCACTTTTATGCAAAAAAATTCAACTCTGAATCTTGACACAATATCACTTTCAGCATTTTGAATGAATTTTTTAAGCATCCCAACCTCCTGCATGTCTTCCCTGTCACATCACGAATCTTCCGAATTTTCGTCATTGGTAATGAAAAATTGTTCTTTTTTAAAAAAGCAACCAACACCACTTTTTTGCAAAAAAATTCAACTCTGAATCTTGACACAATATCACTTTCACCATTTTGAATGAATTTTTTTGGCCTCCCAACCTCCTGAATGTCTTCCCTGTGACATCACGAATTTTGTGAATGTTCGTTGCTGGGGATGAAAAATTCTCAATTTTTTTAAAAAGCAACCAACACCACTTTTAAGCAAAAAAATTCAACTCTGAATATTGACACAATATCACTTTCCCCATTTTTAATGAATTTTTTTGGCCTCCCAACCTCCTGCATGTCTTCCCTGTGACATCACGAATTTTGTGAATTTTCGTCATTGGTAATGAAAAATTGTTTTTTTTAAAAAAGCAACCAACACCATCTTTAACAACGAAATTCAACCTCGGATCTTCAAAGATCTATTTTAGCATTTAAAAGCAATTTGGCCTCCCAGCCTCCTGCATGCCATTCCCTGTGGCATCACGAATCTTCCGAATTCTCGTCATTGGTAATGAAAAATTGTTTTTTTTTTTAAAAGCAACCAACACCACTTTTAAGCAAGAAATTCAACTCTGAATCTTGACACAATATCACTTTCAGCATTTTGAATGAAATTTTTGGCCTCCCTACCTCCTGCATGTTTTCCCTGTCACCTCACGAATTTTGTGAATTTTCGTCATTGGGGATGAAAAATTGTCAATTTTTTTAAAACTCAAACAACACCATCTTTAACAACAAAATTCAACCTCGGGTCTTGAAAGATCTATTTTAGTATTTTGGTTAAGGCAATTTGGCCTACCAGCCCCCTGCATGCCATTCCCTATGGCATCACGAATCTTCCGAATTTTCGTCATTGGTAATGAACAACTGTTTTTTTTAAAAAAAGCAACCAACACCACTTTTAAGCAAAAAAATTCAACTCTGAATCTTGACACAATATCACTTTCAGCATTTTGAATGAATTTTTTAGGCATCCCAACCTCCTGCATGTCTTCCCTGTCACATCACGAATCTTCCGAATTTTCGTCATTGGTAATGAAAAATTGTTCTTTTTTAAAAAAGCAACCAACACCACTTTTTTGCAAAAAAATTCAACTCTGAATCTTGACACAATATCACTTTCAGTATTTTGAATGAATTTTATTGGCCCCCCAACCTCCTGCATGTCTTCACTGTGACATCACGAATTTTGTGAATGTTCGTTGCTGGGGATGAAAAATTCTCAATTTTTTTAAAAAGCAACCAACACCATCTTTAACAACGAAATTCAACCTCGGATCTTGAAAGATCTATTTTAGCATTTCGGTTTAAAAGCAATTTGGCCTCCCAGCCTCCTGCATGCCATTCCCTGTGGCATCACGAATCTTCCGAATTTTTGTCATTGGTAATGAAAAATTGTTTTTTTAAAAAAGCAACCAACAACACTTTTAAGCAAAAAAATTCAACTCTGAATCTTGACACAATATCACTTTCAGCATTTTGAATGAAATTTTTTTGGCCCCCCAACCTCCTGCATGCCTTCCCTCTGACATCACGAATTTTGTGAATTTTCATCGCTGGAGACGAAAAATTCTCCATTTTTTTAAAAAGCAACCAACACCAACTTTAACAACGAAATTCAACCTCGGGTCTTGAAAGATCTATTTTAGCATTTTGGTTTAAAAGCAATTTGGCCTCCCAGCCCCTTGCATGCCATTCCCTGTGGCATCATAAATCTTCCGAATTCTCGTCATTGGTAATGAAAAATTGTTTTTTTTAAAAAGCAACCAACACCACTTTTATGCAAAAAAATTCAACTCTGAATCTTGACACAATATCACTTTCAGCATTTTGAATGAATTTTTTAAGCATCCCAACCTCCTGCATGTCTTCCCTGCCACATCACGAATCTTCCGAATTTTCGTCATTGGTAATGAAAAATTGTTCTTTTTTAAAAAAGCAACCAACACCACTTTTTTGCAAAAAAATTCAACTCTGAATCTTGACACAATATCACTTTCAGTATTTTGAATGAATTTTTTTGGCCTCCCAACCTCCTGCATGTCTTCCCTGTGACATCACAAATTTTGTGAATTTTCATCATTGGTAATGAAAAATTGTTTTTTTTAAAAAAGCAACCAACACCATCTTTAACAACGAAATTCAACCTCGGATCTTCAAAGATCTATTTTAGCATTTAAAAGCAATTTGGCCTCCCAGCCTCCTGCATGCCATTCCCTGTGGCATCACGAATCTTCCGAATTCTCGTCATTGGTAATGAAAAATTGTTTTTTTTTTAAAAAGCAACCAACACCACTTTTAAGCAAGAAATTCAACTCTGAATCTTGACACAATATCACTTTCAGCATTTTGAATGAAATTTTTGGCCTCCCTACCTCCTGCATGTTTTCCCTGTCACCTCACGAATTTTGTGAATTTTCGTCATTGGGGATGAAAAATTGTCAATTTTTTTAAAAAGCAACCAACACCATCTTTAACAACAAAATTCAACCTCGGGTCTTGAAAGATCTATTTTAGTATTTTGGTTAAGGCAATTTGGCCTCCCAGCCCCCTGCATGCCATTCCCTATGGCATCACGAATCTTCCGAATTTTCGTCATTGGTAATGAACAACTGTTTTTTTTTTTTTAAAAAAGCAACCAACACCACTTTTAAGCAAAAAAATTCAACTCTGAATCTTGACACAATATCACTTTCAGCATTTTGAATGAATTTTTTTGGCATCCCAGCCTCCTGCATGCCATTCCCTGTGGCATCACGAATCTTCCGAATTTTCGTCATTGGTAATGAAAAATTGTTTTTTTAAAAAAGCAACCAACACCACTTTTAAACAAAAAAATTCAACTCTGAATCTTGACACAATATCACTTTCAGCATTTTGAATGAATTTTTTTGGCCCCCCAACCTCCTGCATGCCTTCCCTTTGATATCACGAATTTTGTGAATTTTCGTCGCTGGGGACGAAAAAATCTCCATTTTTTAAAAAAGCAACCAACACCATCTTTAACAAAGAAATTCAACCTCGGGTCTTGAAAGATCTATTTTAGCATCTTGGTTTAAAAGCAATTTGGCCTCCCAGCCCCCTGCATGCCATTCCCTGTGGCATCACGAATCTTCCGAATTCTCGTCATTGGTAATGAAAAATTGTTTTTTTTAAAAAAGCAACCAACACCACTTTTAAGCAAAAAAATTCAACTCTGAATCTTGACACAATATCACTTTCAGCATTTTGAATGAAATTTTTTGGCCTCCCAACCTCCTGCATGTCTTCCCTGTGACACCACGAATTTTGTGAATTTTCGTCATTGGTAATGAAAATTGTTTTTTTTTAAAAAGCAACCAACACCACTTTTAAGCAGAAAAATTCAACTCTGAATCTTGACACAATATCACTTTCAGCATTTTGAATGAAATTTTTTGGCCTCCCAACCTCCTGCATGCCTTCCCTTTGACATCACGAATTTTCTGAATTTTCGTCGCTGGGGATGAAAAATTCTCCATTTTTTTAAAAAGCAACCAACACCATCTTTAACAACGAAATTCAACCTCGGGTCTTGAAAGATCTATTTTAGCATTTTGGAACAAAAGCAATTTGGCCTCCCAGCCCCCTTCATGCCATTCCCTGTGGCATCACGAATCTTCCGAATTCTCGTCATTGGTAATGAAAAATTGTTTTTTTAAAAAAACAACCAACACCACTTTTAAGCAAAAATATTCAACTCTGAATATTGACACAATATCACTTTCAGCATTTTGAATGAATTTTTTTGGCCTCCCAACCTCCTGCATGTCTTCCCTGTGACACCACGAATTTTGTGAATTTTCGTCATTGGTAATGAAAAATTGTTTTTTTTAAAAAAGCAACCAACACAATCTTTAACAAGGAAATTCAACCTCGGATCTTGAAAGATCTATTTTAGCATTTCGGTTTAAAAGAAATTTGGCCTCCCAGCTTCCTGCATGCCATTCCCTGTGGCATCACGAATCTTCCGAATTTTCGTCATTGGTAATGAAAAATTGTTTTTTTAAAAAAGCAACCAACACCACTTTTAAACAAAAAAATTCAACTCTGAATCTTGACACAATATCACTTTCAGCATTTTGAATGAATTTTTTTGGCCCCCCAACCTCCTGCATGCCTTCCCTTTGATATCACGAATTTTGTGAATTTTCGTCGCTGGGGACGAAAAAATCTCCATTTTTTAAAAAAGCAACCAACACCATCTTTAACAAAGAAATTCAACCTCGGGTCTTGAAAGATCTATTTTAGCATCTTGGTTTAAAAGCAATTTGGCCTCCCAGCCCCCTGCATGCCATTCCCTGTGGCATCACGAATCTTCCGAATTCTCGTCATTGGTAATGAAAAATTGTTTTTTTTAAAAAAGCAACCAACACCACTTTTAAGCAAAAAAATTCAACTCTGAATCTTGACACAATATCACTTTCAGCATTTTGAATGAAATTTTTTGGCCTCCCAACCTCCTGCATGTCTTCCCTGTGACACCACGAATTTTGTGAATTTTCGTCATTGGTAATGAAAAATTGTTTTTTTTAAAAAAGCAACCAACACAATCTTTAACAAGGAAATTCAACCTCGAATCTTCAAAGATCTATTTTAGCATTTCGGTTTAAAAGCAATTTGGCCTCCCAGCCTCCTGCATGCCATTCCCTGTGGCATCACGAATCTTCCGAATTCTCGTCATTGGTAATGAAAAATTGTTTTTTTTTAAAAAAGCAACCAACACCACTTTTAAGCAAGAAATTCAACTCTGAATCTTGACACAATATCACTTTCAGCATTTTGAATGAAATTTTTGGCCTCCCTACCTCCTGCATGTTTTCCCTGTCACATCACGATTTTGTGATTTTTGGTCGCTGGGGATGAAAAATTGTCAATTTTTTTAAAAAGCAACCAACACCATCTTTAACAACAAAATTCAACCTCGGGTCTTGAAAGATCTATTTTAGTATTTTGGTTAAGGCAATTTGGCCTCCCAGCCCCCTGCATGCCATTCCCTATGGCATCACGAATCTTCCGAATTTTCGTCATTGGTAATGAACAACTGTTTTTTTTTAAAAAAGCAACCAACGCCACTTTTAAGCAAAAAAATTCAACTCTGAATCTTGACACAATATCACTTTCAGCATTTTGAATGAATTTTTTAGGCATCCCAACCTCCTGCATGTCTTCCCTGTCACATCACGAATCTTCCGACTTTTCGTCATTGGTAATGAAAAATTGTTCTTTTTTAAAAAAGCAACCAACACCACTTTTAAGCAAAAAAATTCAACTCTGAATCTTGACACAATATCACTTTCAGTATTTTGAATGAATTTTTTTGGCCCCCCAACCTCCTGCATGTCTTCACTGTGACATCACGAATTTTGTGAATTTTCGTCGCTGGGGACGAAAAATTGTCAATTTTTTTAAAAAGCAACCAACACCATCTTTAACAACGAAATTCAACCTCGGATCTTGAAACATCTATTTTAGTATTTCGGTTGAAAAGCAATTTCGCCTCCCAGCCCCCTGCATGCCATTCCCTGGGACATCACGAATCTTCCCAATTTTCGTCATTGGTAATGAAAAATTGTTTTTTTTAAAAAAGCAACCAACACCACTTTTAAGCAAAAAAATTCAACTCTGAATATTGACACAATATCACTTTCAGCATTTTGAATGAATTTTTTTGGCCTCCCAACCTCCTGCATGTCTTCCCTGTGACATCACGAATTTTGTGAATTTTCGTCATTGGTAATGAAAAATTGTTTTTTTTTTTAAAAGTAACCAACACCACTTTTAAGCAAAAAAATTCGACTCTGAATCTTGACACAATATCACTTTCAGCATTTTGAATGAAATTTTTGGCCTCCATAACTCCTGCATGTTTTCCCTGTCACATCACGATTTTGTGAATTTTGGTCGCTGGGGATGAAAAATTATCAATTTTTTAAAAAAGCAACCAACACCATCTTTAAGAACGAAATTCAACCTCGGATCTTGAAAGATATATTTTAGCATTTTGGTTTAAAAGCAATTTGGCCTCCCAACCTCCTGCATGCCATTCCCTGTGGCATCACGAATCTTCCGAATTTTCGTCATTGGTAATGAAAAAATGTTTTTTTAAAAAAGCAACCAACACCACTTTTAAACAAAAAAATTCAACTCTGAATCTTGACACAATATCACTTTCAGCATTTTGAATGAATTTTTTTGGCCCCCCAACCTCCTGCATGCCTTCCCTGTGACATCACGAATTTTGTGAATATTCGTCGCTGGGGACGAAAAATTCTCCATTTTTTAAAAAAGCGACCAACACCATCTTTAACAACGAAATTCAACCTCGGATCTTGAAAGATCCATTTTAGCATTTCGTTTTAAAAGCAATTTGGCCTCCGAGCCCCCTGCATGCCATTCCCTGTGGCATCACGAATCTTCCGAATTTTCGTCATTGGTAATGAAAAATTGTTTTTTTTAAAAAAAGCAACCAATACCACTTTTAAGTAAGAAATTCAACTCTGAATCTTGACACAATATTACTTTCAGCATTCTGAATAAAAAATTTTGGCCTCCCAGCCCCCTACATCCCATTCCCTGTGGCATCACGAATCTTCCGAATTTTCGTCATTGGTAATGAAAATTGTTTTTTTTAAAAAAGCAACCACCACTTTTAAGCAAAAAAATTCAACTCTGAATCTTGACACAATATCACTTTCAGCATTTTGAATGAAATTTTTTGGCCTCCCAACCTCCTGCATATCTTCCCTATCACATCACGATTTTTGTGAATGTTCGTTGCTGGGGATGAAAAATTGTCAATTCTTTAAAAAAGCAACCAACACCATCTTTAACAACGAAATTCAACCTCGGGTCTTGAAAGATCTATTTTAGCATTTTGGTTAAGGCAATTTGGCCTCCCAGCCCCCTGCATGCCATTCTCTATGGCATCACGAATCTTCCGAATTTTCGTCATTGGTAATGAAAATTGTTTTTTTAAAAAAAGCAACCAACACCACTTTTAAGCAAAAAAATTCAACTCTGAATCTTGACACAATATCACTTTCAGCATTTTGAATGAAATTTTTTGGCCACCCAACCTCCTGCATATCTTCCCTATCACATCACAATTTTTGTGAATGTTCGTTGCTGGGGATGAAAAATTGTCAATTCTTTAAAAAAGCAACCAACAACGAAATCTTCCCTGTGACATCACGAAACTTCCGAATTTTAGTCATTGGTAATGAAAATTTTTTTTTAAAAAAAAAGCAACCAACACCACTTTTTAGCAAAAAAATTCAACTCTGAATCTTGACACAATATCACTTTCAGCATTTTGAATGAAATTTTTTGGCCTCCCAACCTCCTGCATGTCTTCCCTGTGACACCACGAATTTTGTGAATTTTCGTCATTGGTAATGAAAAATTGTTTTTTTTAAAAAAGCAACCAACACAATCTTTAACAAGGAAATTCAACCTCGAATCTTCAAAGATCTATTTTAGCATTTCGGTTTAAAAGCAATTTGGCCTCCCAGCCTCCTGCATGCCATTCCCTGTGGCATCACGAATCTTCCGAATTCTCGTCATTGGTAATGAAAAATTGTTTTTTTTTTAAAAAGCAACCAACACCACTTTTAAGCAAGAAATTCAACTCTGAATCTTGACACAATATCACTTTCAGCATTTTGAATGAAATTTTTGGCCTCCCTACCTCCTGCATGTTTTCCCTGTCACCTCACGAATTTTGTGAATTTTCGTCATTGGGGATGAAAAATTGTCAATTTTTTTAAAAAGCAACCAACACCATCTTTAACAACAAAATTCAACCTCGGGTCTTGAAATATCTATTTTAGTATTTTGGTTAAGGCAATTTGGCCTCCCAGCCCCCTGCATGCCATTCCCTATGGCATCACGAATCTTCCGAATTTTCGTCATTGGTAATGAACAACTGTTTTTTTTTAAAAAAGCAACCAACACCACTTTTAAGCAAAAAAATTCAACTCTGAATCTTGACACAATATCACTTTCAGCATTTTGAATGAATTTTTTAGGCATCCCAACCTCCTGCATGTCTTCCCTGTCACATCACGAATCTTCCGAATTTTCGTCATTGGTAATGAAAAATTGTTCTTTTTTAAAAAAGCAACCAACACCACTTTTTCGCAAAAAAATTCAACTCTGAATCTTGACACAATATCACTTTCAGTATTTTGAATGAATTTTTTTGGCCCCCCAACCTCCTGCATGTCTTCACTGTGACATCACGAATTTTGTGAATTTTCGTCGCTGGGGACGAAAAATTGTCATTTTTTAAAAAAAGCAACCAACACCATCTTTAACAACGAAATTCAACCTCGGATCTTGAAACATCTATTTTAGTATTTCGGTTGAAAAGCAATTTCGCCTCCCAGCCCCCTGCATGCCATTCCCTGGGACATCACGAATCTTCCCAATTTTCGTCATTGGTAATGAAAAATTGTTTTTTTTAAAAAAGCAACCAACACCACTTTTAAGCAAAAAAATTCAACTCTGAATATTGACACAATATCACTTTCAGCATTTTGAATGAATTTTTTTGGCCTCCCAACCTCCTGCATGTCTTCCCTGTGACATCACGAATTTTGTGAATTTTCGTCATTGGTAATGAAAAATTGTTTTTTTTTTTAAAAGTAACCAACACCACTTTTAAGCAAAAAAATTCGACTCTGAATCTTGACACAATATCACTTTCAGCATTTTGAATGAAATTTTTGGCCTCCATAACTCCTGCATGTTTTCCCTGTCACATCACGATTTTGTGAATTTTGGTCGCTGGGGATGAAAAATTATCAATTTTTTAAAAAAGCAACCAACACCATCTTTAAGAACGAAATTCAACCTCGGATCTTGAAAGATATATTTTAGCATTTTGGTTTAAAAGCAATTTGGCCTCCCAACCTCCTGCATGCCATTCCCTGTGGCATCACGAATCTTCCGAATTTTCGTCATTGGTAATGAAAAAATGTTTTTTTAAAAAAGCAACCAACACCACTTTTAAACAAAAAAATTCAACTCTGAATCTTGACACAATATCACTTTCAGCATTTTGAATGAATTTTTTTGGCCCCCCAACCTCCTGCATGCCTTCCCTGTGACATCACGAATTTTGTGAATATTCGTCGCTGGGGACGAAAAATTCTCCATTTTTTAAAAAAGCGACCAACACCATCTTTAACAACGAAATTCAACCTCGGATCTTGAAAGATCCATTTTAGCATTTCGTTTTAAAAGCAATTTGGCCTCCGAGCCCCCTGCATGCCATTCCCTGTGGCATCACGAATCTTCCGAATTTTCGTCATTGGTAATGAAAAATTGTTTTTTTTAAAAAAAGCAACCAATACCACTTTTAAGTAAGAAATTCAACTCTGAATCTTGACACAATATTACTTTCAGCATTCTGAATAAAAAATTTTGGCCTCCCAGCCCCCTACATCCCATTCCCTGTGGCATCACGAATCTTCCGAATTTTCGTCATTGGTAATGAAAATTGTTTTTTTTAAAAAAGCAACCAACACCACTTTTAAGCAAAAAAATTCAACTCTGAATCTTGACACAATATCACTTTCAGCATTTTGAATGAAATTTTTTGGCCTCCCAACCTCCTGCATATCTTCCCTATCACATCACGATTTTTGTGAATGTTCGTTGCTGGGGATGAAAAATTGTCAATTCTTTAAAAAAGCAACCAACACCATCTTTAACAACGAAATTCAACCTCGGGTCTTGAAAGATCTATTTTAGCATTTTGGTTAAGGCAATTTGGCCTCCCAGCCCCCTGCATGCCATTCTCTATGGCATCACGAATCTTCCGAATTTTCGTCATTGGTAATGAAAATTGTTTTTTTAAAAAAAGCAACCAACACCACTTTTAAGCAAAAAAATTCAACTCTGAATCTTGACACAATATCACTTTCAGCATTTTGAATGAAATTTTTTGGCCACCCAACCTCCTGCATATCTTCCCTATCACATCACAATTTTTGTGAATGTTCGTTGCTGGGGATGAAAAATTGTCAATTCTTTAAAAAAGCAACCAACAACGAAATCTTCCCTGTGACATCACGAAACTTCCGAATTTTAGTCATTGGTAATGAAAATTTTTTTTTTAAAAAAAAGCAACCAACACCACTTTTTAGCAAAAAAATTCAACTCTGAATCTTGACACAATATCACTTTCAGTATTTTGAATGAATTTTTTTGGCCCCCCAACCTCCTGCATGCCTTCCCTCTGACATCACGAATTTTGTGAATTTTCGTCGCTGGAGACGAAAAATTCTCAATTTTTTAAAATAGCAACCAACACCATCTTTAACAACGAAATTCAACCTCGGGTCTTGAAAGATCTATTTTAGCATTTTGGTTTAAAAGCAATTTGGCCTCCCAGCCCCCTGCATGCCATTCCCTGTGACATCACGAAACTTCCGAATTTTCGTCATTGGTAATGAAAAATTTTTTTTTTAAAAAAAAGAAACCAACAACACTTTTTAGCAAAAAAATTCAACTCTGAATCTTGACACAATATCACTTTCAGTATTTTGAATGAAATTTTTTGGCCCCCCAACCTCCTGCATGTCTTCCCTGTGACATCACGATTTTTGTGAATGTTCGTTGCTGGGGATGAAAAATTCTCAATTTTTTAAAAAAGCAACAAACACCATCTTTAACAACGAAATTCAACCTCGGATCTTGAAAGATCTATTTTAGCATTTCGGTTTAAAAGCAATTTGGCCTCCCAGCCTCCTGCATGCCATTCCCTGTGGCATCACAAATCTTCCGAATTTTCGTCATTGGTAATGAAAAATTGTTTTTTTAAAAAAGCAACCAACACCACTTTTAAGCAAAAAAATTCAACTCTGAATCTTGACACAATATCACTTTCAGCATTTTGAATGAATTTTTTTGGCCCCCCAACCTCCTGCATGTCTTCCCTGTGACATCACAAATTTTGTGAATTTTCATCATTGGTAATGAAAAATTGTTTTTTTTTAAAAAGCAACCAACACCATCTTTAACAACGAAATTCAACCTCGGATCTTCAAAGATCTATTTTAGAATTTCGGTTTAAAAGCAATTTGGCCTCCCAGCCTCCTGCATGCCATTCCCTGTGACATCACGAAACTTCCGAATTTTCGTCATTGGTAATGAAAAATTGTTTTTTTAAAAAAAGCAACCAACACCACTTTTTCGCAAAAAAATTCAACTCTGAATCTTGACACAATATCACTTTCAGTATTTTGAATGAATTTTTTTGGCCCCCCAACCTCCTGCATGTCTTCCCTGTGACATCACGAATTTTGTGAATTTTCGTCGCTGGGGACGAAAAATTGTCAATTTTTTGAAAAAGCAACCAACACCATCTTTAACAACGAAATTCAACCTCGGATCTTGAAAGATCCATTTTAGCATTTCGTTTTAAAAGCAATTTGGCCTCCGAGCCCCCTGCATGCCATTCCCTGTGGCATCACGAATCTTCCGAATTTTCGTCATTGGTAATGAAAAATTGTTTTTTTTAAAAAAAGCAACCAATACCACTTTTAAGTAAGAAATTCAACTCTGAATCTTGACACAATATTACTTTCAGCATTCTGAATAAAAAATTTTGGCCTCCCAGCCCCCTACATCCCATTCCCTGTGGCATCACGAATCTTCCGAATTTTCGTCATTGGTAATGAAAATTGTTTTTTTTAAAAAAGCAACCAACACCACTTTTAAGCAAAAAAATTCAACTCTGAATCTTGACACAATATCACTTTCAGCATTTTGAATGAAATTTTTTGGCCTCCCAACCTCCTGCATATCTTCCCTATCACATCACGATTTTTGTGAATGTTCGTTGCTGGGGATGAAAAATTGTCAATTCTTTAAAAAAGCAACCAACACCATCTTTAACAACGAAATTCAACCTCGGATCTTGAAAGATCTATTTTAGCATTTCGGTTTAAAAGCAATTTGGCCTCCCAGCCTCCTGCATGCCATTCCCTGTGGCATCACGAATCTTCAGAATTTTCGTCATTGGTAATGAAAAATGTTTTTTTAAAAAAGCAACCAACACCACTTTTAAACAAAAAAATTCAACTCTGAATCTTGACACAATATCACTTTCAGCATTTTGAATGAATTTTTTTGGCCCCCCAACCTCCTGCATGCCTTCCCTTTGACATCACGAATTTTCTGAATTTTCGTCGCTGGGGATGAAAAATTCTCCATTTTTTTAAAAAGCAACCAACACCATCTTTAACAACGAAATTCAACCTCGGGTCTTGAAAGATCTATTTTAGCATTTTGGAACAAAAGCAATTTGGCCTCCCAGCCCCCTTCATGCCATTCCCTGTGGCATCACGAATCTTCCGAATTCTCGTCATTGGTAATGAAAAATTGTTTTTTTAAAAAAACAACCAACACCACTTTTAAGCAAAAATATTCAACTCTGAATATTGACACAATATCACTTTCAGCATTTTGAATGAATTTTTTTGGCCTCCCAACCTCCTGCATGTCTTCCCTGTGACACCACGAATTTTGTGAATTTTCGTCATTGGTAATGAAAAATTGTTTTTTTTAAAAAAGCAACCAACACAATCTTTAACAAGGAAATTCAACCTCGGATCTTGAAAGATCTATTTTAGCATTTCGGTTTAAAAGAAATTTGGCCTCCCAGCCTCCTGCATGCCATTCCCTGTGGCATCACGAATCTTCCGAATTTTCGTCATTGGTAATGAAAAATTGTTTTTTTAAAAAAGCAACCAACACCACTTTTAAACAAAAAAATTCAACTCTGAATCTTGACACAATATCACTTTCAGCATTTTGAATGAATTTTTTTGGCCCCCCAACCTCCTGCATGCCTTCCCTTTGATATCACGAATTTTGTGAATTTTCGTCGCTGGGGACGAAAAAATCTCCATTTTTTAAAAAAGCAACCAACACCATCTTTAACAAAGAAATTCAACCTCGGGTCTTGAAAGATCTATTTTAGCATCTTGGTTTAAAAGCAATTTGGCCTCCCAGCCCCCTGCATGCCATTCCCTGTGGCATCACGAATCTTCCGAATTCTCGTCATTGGTAATGAAAAATTGTTTTTTTTAAAAAAGCAACCAACACCACTTTTAAGCAAAAAAATTCAACTCTGAATCTTGACACAATATCACTTTCAGCATTTTGAATGAATTTTTTTGGCCCCCCAACCTCCTGCATGTCTTCCCTGTGACATCACAAATTTTGTGAATTTTCATCATTGGTAATGAAAAATTGTTTTTTTTTAAAAAGCAACCAACACCATCTTTAACAACGAAATTCAACCTCGGATCTTCAAAGATCTATTTTAGAATTTCGGTTTAAAAGCAATTTGGCCTCCCAGCCTCCTGCATGCCATTCCCTGTGACATCACGAAACTTCCGAATTTTCGTCATTGGTAATGAAAAATTGTTTTTTTAAAAAAAGCAACCAACACCACTTTTTCGCAAAAAAATTCAACTCTGAATCTTGACACAATATCACTTTCAGTATTTTGAATGAATTTTTTTGGCCCCCCAACCTCCTGCATGTCTTCCCTGTGACATCACGAATTTTGTGAATTTTCGTCGCTGGGGACGAAAAATTGTCAATTTTTTGAAAAAGCAACCAACACCATCTTTAACAACGAAATTCAACCTCGGATCTTGAAAGATCCATTTTAGCATTTCGTTTTAAAAGCAATTTGGCCTCCGAGCCCCCTGCATGCCATTCCCTGTGGCATCACGAATCTTCCGAATTTTCGTCATTGGTAATGAAAAATTGTTTTTTTTAAAAAAAGCAACCAATACCACTTTTAAGTAAGAAATTCAACTCTGAATCTTGACACAATATTACTTTCAGCATTCTGAATAAAAAATTTTGGCCTCCCAGCCCCCTACATCCCATTCCCTGTGGCATCACGAATCTTCCGAATTTTCGTCATTGGTAATGAAAATTGTTTTTTTTAAAAAAGCAACCACCACTTTTAAGCAAAAAAATTCAACTCTGAATCTTGACACAATATCACTTTCAGCATTTTGAATGAAATTTTTTGGCCTCCCAACCTCCTGCATATCTTCCCTATCACATCACGATTTTTGTGAATGTTCGTTGCTGGGGATGAAAAATTGTCAATTCTTTAAAAAAGCAACCAACACCATCTTTAACAACGAAATTCAACCTCGGATCTTGAAAGATCTATTTTAGCATTTCGGTTTAAAAGCAATTTGGCCTCCCAGCCTCCTGCATGCCATTCCCTGTGGCATCACGAATCTTCCGAATTTTCGTCATTGGTAATGAAAAATTGTTTTTTTAAAAAAGCAACCAACACCACTTTTAAACAAAAAAATTCAACTCTGAATCTTGACACAATATCACTTTCAGCATTTTGAATGAATTTTTTTGGCCCCCCAACCTCCTGCATGCCTTCCCTTTGACATCACGAATTTTCTGAATTTTCGTCGCTGGGGATGAAAAATTCTCCATTTTTTTAAAAAGCAACCAACACCATCTTTAACAACGAAATTCAACCTCGGGTCTTGAAAGATCTATTTTAGCATTTTGGAACAAAAGCAATTTGGCCTCCCAGCCCCCTTCATGCCATTCCCTGTGGCATCACGAATCTTCCGAATTCTCGTCATTGGTAATGAAAAATTGTTTTTTTAAAAAAACAACCAACACCACTTTTAAGCAAAAATATTCAACTCTGAATATTGACACAATATCACTTTCAGCATTTTGAATGAATTTTTTTGGCCTCCCAACCTCCTGCATGTCTTCCCTGTGACACCACGAATTTTGTGAATTTTCGTCATTGGTAATGAAAAATTGTTTTTTTTAAAAAAGCAACCAACACAATCTTTAACAAGGAAATTCAACCTCGGATCTTGAAAGATCTATTTTAGCATTTCGGTTTAAAAGAAATTTGGCCTCCCAGCTTCCTGCATGCCATTCCCTGTGGCATCACGAATCTTCCGAATTTTCGTCATTGGTAATGAAAAATTGTTTTTTTAAAAAAGCAACCAACACCACTTTTAAACAAAAAAATTCAACTCTGAATCTTGACACAATATCACTTTCAGCATTTTGAATGAATTTTTTTGGCCCCCCAACCTCCTGCATGCCTTCCCTTTGATATCACGAATTTTGTGAATTTTCGTCGCTGGGGACGAAAAAATCTCCATTTTTTAAAAAAGCAACCAACACCATCTTTAACAAAGAAATTCAACCTCGGGTCTTGAAAGATCTATTTTAGCATCTTGGTTTAAAAGCAATTTGGCCTCCCAGCCCCCTGCATGCCATTCCCTGTGGCATCACGAATCTTCCGAATTCTCGTCATTGGTAATGAAAAATTGTTTTTTTTAAAAAAGCAACCAACACCACTTTTAAGCAAAAAAATTCAACTCTGAATCTTGACACAATATCACTTTCAGCATTTTGAATGAAATTTTTTGGCCTCCCAACCTCCTGCATGTCTTCCCTGTGACACCACGAATTTTGTGAATTTTCGTCATTGGTAATGAAAAATTGTTTTTTTTAAAAAAGCAACCAACACAATCTTTAACAAGGAAATTCAACCTCGGATCTTCAAAGATCTATTTTAGCATTTCGGTTTAAAAGCAATTTGGCCTCCCAGCCTCCTGCATGCCATTCCCTGTGGCATCACGAATCTTCCGAATTCTCGTCATTGGTAATGAAAAATTGTTTTTTTTAAAAAAAGCAAACAACACCACTTTTAAGCAAGAAATTCAACTCTGAATCTTGACACAATATCACTTTCAGCATTTTGAATGAAATTTTTGGCCTCCCTACCTCCTGCATGTTTTCCCTGTCACATCACGATTTTGTGATTTTTGGTCGCTGGGGAGGAAAAATTGTCAATTTTCTTAAAAAGCAACCAACACCATCTTTAACAACGAAATTCAACCTCGGATCTTGAAAGATCTATTTTAGCATTTCGGTTTAAAAGCAATTTGGCCTCCCAACCTCCTGCATGCCATTCCCTGTGGCATGACGAATCTTCCGAATTTTTGTCATTGGTAATGAAAAATTGTTTTTTTAAAAAAGCAACCAACACCACTTTTAAACAAAAAAATTCAACTCTGAATCTTGACACAATATCACTTTCAGCATTTTGAATGAATTTTTTTGGCCCCCCAACCTCCTTCATGCCTTCCCTGTGACATCACGAATTTTGTGAATATTCGTCGCTGGGGACGAAAAATTCTCCATTTTTTAAAAAAGCGACCAACACCATCTTTAACAACGAAATTCAACCTCGGGTCTTGAAAGATCTATTTTAGCATTTTGGTTAAGGCAATTTGGCCTCCCAGCCCCCTGCATGCCATTCCCTGTGGCATCACGAATCTTCCGAATTTTCGTCATTGGTAATGAAAATTGTTTTTTTAAAAAAAGCAACCAACACCACTTTTAAGCAAAAAAATTCAACTCTGAATCTTGACACAATATCACTTTCAGCATTTTGAATGAAATTTTTTGGCCTCCCAACCTCCTGCATATCTTCCCTATCACATCACATTTTTTGTGAATGTTCGTTGCTGGGGATGAAAAATTGTCAATTCTTTAAAAAAGCAACCAACAACGAAATCTTCCCTGTGACATCACGAAACTTCCGCATTTTCGTCATTGGTAATGAAAAATTTTTTTTTTAAAAAAAGCAACCAAAACCACTTTTTAGCAAAAAAATTCAACTCTGAATCTTGACATAATATCACTTTCAGTATTTTGAATGAATTTTTTTGGCCCCCCAACCTCCTGCATGCCATCCCTCTGACATCACGAATTTTGTGAATTTTCGTCATTGGTAATGAAAAATTGTTTTTTTAAAAAAGCAACCAACACCATCTTTAACAACGAAATTCAACCTCGGATCTTCAAAGATCTATTTTAGCATTTAAAAGCAATTTGGCCTCCCAGCCTCCTGCATGCCATTCCCTGTGGCATCACGAATCTTCCGAATTCTCGTCATTGGTAATGAAAAATTGTTTTTTTTTAAAAAAGCAACCAACACCACTTTTAAGCAAGAAATTCAACTCTGAATCTTGACACAATATCACTTTCAGCATTTTGAATGAAATTTTTGGCCTCCCTACCTCCTGCATGTTTTCCCTGTCACATCACGATTTTGTGATTTTTGGTCGCTGGGGATGAAAAATTGTCAATTTTTTTAAAAAGCAACCAACACCATCTTTAACAACAAAATTCAACCTCGGGTCTTGAAAGATCTATTTTAGTATTTTGGTTAAGGCAATTTGGCCTCCCAGCCCCCTGCATGTCTTCCCTGTCACATCACGAATCTTCCGACTTTTCGTCATTGGTAATGAAAAATTGTTCTTTTTTAAAAAAGCAACCAACACCACTTTTAAGCAAAAAAATTCAACTCTGAATCTTGACACAATATCACTTTCAGTATTTTGAATGAATTTTTTTGGCCCCCCAACCTCCTGCATGTCTTCACTGTGACATCACGAATTTTGTGAATTTTCGTCGCTGGGGACGAAAAATTGTCAATTTTTTTAAAAAGCAACCAACACCATCTTTAACAACGAAATTCAACCTCGGATCTTGAAACATCTATTTTAGTATTTCGGTTGAAAAGCAATTTCGCCTCCCAGCCCCCTGCATGCCATTCCCTGGGACATCACGAATCTTCCCAATTTTCGTCATTGGTAATGAAAAATTGTTTTTTTTAAAAAAGCAACCAACACCACTTTTAAGCAAAAAAATTCAACTCTGAATATTGACACAATATCACTTTCAGCATTTTGAATGAATTTTTTTGGCCTCCCAACCTCCTGCATGTCTTCCCTGTGACATCACGAATTTTGTGAATTTTCGTCATTGGTAATGAAAAATTGTCATTTTTTTAAAAAAGCAACCAACACCATCTTTAACAACGAAATTCAACCTCGGGTCTTGAAAGATCTATTTTAGCATTTTGGTTAAGGCAATTTGGCCTCCCAGCCCCCTGCATGCCATTCCCTATGGCATCACGAATCTTCCGAATTTTCGTCATTGGTAATGAAAATTGTTTTTTTAAAAAAAGCAACCAACACCACTTTTAAGCAAAAAAATTCAACTCTGAATCTTGACACAATATCACTTTCAGCATTTTGAATGAAATTTTTTGGCCTCCCAACCTCCTCCATATCTTCCCTATCACATCACATTTTTTGTGAATGTTCGTTGCTGGGGATGAAAAATTGTCAATTCTTTAAAAAAGCAACCAACAACGAAATCTTCCCTGTGACATCACGAAACTTCCGCATTTTCGTCATTGGTAATGAAAAATTTTTTTTTTAAAAAAAGCAACCAAAACCACTTTTTAGCAAAAAAATTCAACTCTGAATCTTGACATAATATCACTTTCAGTATTTTGAATGAATTTTTTTGGCCCCCCAACCTCCTGCATGCCTTCCCTCTGACATCACGAATTTTGTGAATTTTCGTCGCTGGAGACGAAAAATTCTCAATTTTTTAAAAAAGCAACAAACACCATCTTTAACAACGAAATTCAACCTCGGGTCTTGAAAGATCTATTTTAGCATTTTGGTTTAAAAGCAATTTGGCCTCCCAGCCCCCTGCATGCCATTCCCTGTGACATCACGAAACTTCCGAATTTTCGTCATTGGTAATGAAAAAAATTTTTTTTAAAAAAAGAAACCAACACCACTTTTTAGCAAAAAAATTCAACTCTGAATCTTGACACAATATCACTTTCAGTATTTTGAATGAAATTTTTTGGCCCCCCAACCTCCTGCATGTCTTCCCTGTGACATCACGATTTTTGTGAATGTTCGTTGCTGGGGACGAAAAATTCTCCATTTTTTAAAAAAGCGACCAACACCATCTTTAACAACGAAATTCAACCTCGGGTCTTGAAAGATCTATTTTAGCATTTTGGTTAAGGCAATTTGGCCTCCCAGCCCCCTGCATGCCATTCTCTATGGCATCACGAATCTTCCGAATTTTCGTCATTGGTAATGAAAATTGTTTTTTTAAAAAAAGCAACCAACACCACTTTTAAGCAAAAAAATTCAACTCTGAATCTTGACACAATATCACTTTCAGCATTTTGAATGAAATTTTTTGGCCACCCAACCTCCTGCATATCTTCCCTATCACATCACAATTTTTGTGAATGTTCGTTGCTAGGGATGAAAAATTGTCAATTCTTTAAAAAAGCAACCAACAACGAAATCTTCCCTGTGACATCACGAAACTTCCGAATTTTCGTCATTGGTAATGAAAATTTTTTTTTTTAAAAAAAGCAACCAACACCACTTTTTAGCAAAAAAATTCAACTCTGAATCTTGACACAATATCACTTTCAGTATTTTGAATGAATTTTTTTGGCCCCCCAACCTCCTGCATGCCTTCCCTCTGACATCACGAATTTTGTGAATTTTCGTCGCTGGAGACGAAAAATTCTCAATTTTTTAAAAAAGCAACCAACACCATCTTTAACAACGAAATTCAACCTCGGATCTTGAAAGATCTATTTTAGCATTTCGGTTTAAAAGCAATTTGGCCTCCCAGCCTCCTGCATGCCATTCCCTGTGGCATCACGAATCTTCCGAATTTTCGTCATTGGTAATGAAAAATTGTTTTTTTAAAAAAGCAACCAACACCACTTTTAAACAAAAAAATTCAACTCTGAATCTTGACACAATATCACTTTCAGCATTTTGAATGAATTTTTTTGGCCCCCCAACCTCCTGCATGCCTTCCCTTTGACATCATGAATTTTCTGAATTTTCGTCGCTGGGGATGAAAAATTCTCCATTTTTTTAAAAAGCAACCAACACCATCTTTAACAACGAAATTCAACCTCGGGTCTTGAAAGATCTATTTTAGCATTTTAGAACAAAAGCAATTTGGCCTCCCAGCCCCCTTCATGCCATTCCCTGTGGCATCACGAATCTTCCGAATTCTCGTCATTGGTAATGAAAAATTGTTTTTTTAAAAAAGCAACCAACACCACTTTTAAGCAAAAATATTCATCTCTGAATATTGACACAATATCACTTTCAGCATTTTGAATGAATTTTTTTGGCCTACCAACCTCCTGCATGTCTTCCCTGTGACATCACGAATTTTGTGAATTTTCGTCATTGGTAATGAAAAATTGTTTTTTTAAAAAAAGCAACCAACACCATCTTTAACAACGAAATTCAACCTCGGATCTTCAAAGATCTATTTTAGCATTTAAAAGCAATTTGGCCTCCCAGCCTCCTGCATGCCATTCCCTGTGGCATCACGAACCTTCCGAATTCTCGTCATTGGTAATGAAAAATTGTTTTTTTTAAAAAAAGCAACCAACACCACTTTTAAGCAAGAAATTCAACTCTGAATCTTGACACAATATCACTTTCAGCATTTTGAATGAAATTTTTGGCCTCCCTACCTCCTGCATGTTTTCCCTGTCACCTCACGAATTTTGTGAATTTTCGTCATTGGGGATGAAAAATTGTCAATTTTTTTAAAAAGCAACCAACACCATCTTTAACAACAAAATTCAACCTCGGGTCTTGAAAGATCTATTTTAGTATTTTGGTTAAGGCAATTTGGCCTCCCAGCCCCCTGCATGCCATTCCCTATGGCATCACGAATCTTCCGAATTTTCGTCATTGGTAATGAACAACTGTTTTTTTTTAAAAAAAGCAACCAACAACACTTTTAAGCAAAAAAATTCAACTCTGAATCTTGACACAATATCACTTTCAGCATTTTGAATGAATTTTTTAGGCATCCCAACCTCCTGCATGTCTTCCCTGTCACATCACGAATCTTCCGAATTTTCGTCATTGGTAATGAAAAATTGTTCTTTTTTAAAAAAGCAACCAACACCACTTTTTTGCAAAAAAATTCAACTCTGAATCTTGACACAATATCACTTTCAGTATTTTGAATGAATTTTTTTGGCCCCCCAACCTCCTGCATGTCTTCACTGTGACATCACGAATTTTGTGAATGTTCGTTGCTGGGGATGAAAAATTCTCAATTTTTTTAAAAAGCAACCAACACCACTTTTAAGCAAAAAAATTCAACTCTGAATATTGACACAATATCACTTTCCCCATTTTGAATGAATTTTTTTGGCCTCCCAACCTCCTGCATGTCTTCCCTGTGACATCACGAATTTTGTGAATTTTCGTCATTGGTAATGAAAAATTGTTTTTTTTAAAAAAGCAACCAACACCATCTTTAACAACGAAATTCAACCTCGGATCTTCAAAGATCTATTTTAGCATTTAAAAGCAATTTGGCCTCCCAGCCTCCTGCATGCCATTCCCTGTGGCATCACGAATCTTCCGAATTCTCGTCATTGGTAATGAAAAATTGTTTTTTTTTTTAAAAGCAACCAACACCACTTTTAAGCAAGAAATTCAACTCTGAATCTTGACACAATATCACTTTCAGCATTTTGAATGAAATTTTTGGCCTCCCTACCTCCTGCATGTTTTCCCTGTCACCTCACGAATTTTGTGAATTTTCGTCATTGGGGATGAAAAATTGTCAATTTTTTTAAAACTCAAACAACACCATCTTTAACAACAAAATTCAACCTCGGGTCTTGAAAGATCTATTTTAGTATTTTGGTTAAGGCAATTTGGCCTACCAGCCCCCTGCATGCCATTCCCTATGGCATCACGAATCTTCCGAATTTTCGTCATTGGTAATGAACAACTGTTTTTTTTAAAAAAAGCAACCAACACCACTTTTAAGCAAAAAAATTCAACTCTGAATCTTGACACAATATCACTTTCAGCATTTTGAATGAATTTTTTAGGCATCCCAACCTCCTGCATGTCTTCCCTGTCACATCACGAATCTTCCGAATTTTCGTCATTGGTAATGAAAAATTGTTCTTTTTTAAAAAAGCAACCAACACCACTTTTTTGCAAAAAAATTCAACTCTGAATCTTGACACAATATCACTTTCAGTATTTTGAATGAATTTTATTGGCCCCCCAACCTCCTGCATGTCTTCACTGTGACATCACGAATTTTGTGAATGTTCGTTGCTGGGGATGAAAAATTCTCAATTTTTTTAAAAAGCAACCAACACCATCTTTAACAACGAAATTCAACCTCGGATCTTGAAAGATCTATTTTAGCATTTCGGTTTAAAAGCAATTTGGCCTCCCAGCCTCCTGCATGCCATTCCCTGTGGCATCACGAATCTTCCGAATTTTCGTCATTGGTAATGAAAAATTGTTTTTTTAAAAAAGCAACCAACACCACTTTTAAACAAAAAAATTCAACTCTGAATCTTGACACAATATCACTTTCAGCATTTTGAATGAATTTTTTTGGCCCCCCAACCTCCTGCATGCCTTCCCTTTGACATCACGAATTTTGTGAATTTTCGTCGCTGGGGACGAAAAATCTCCATTTTTTAAAAAAGCAACCAACACCATCTTTAACAACGAAATTCAACCTCGGGTCTTGAAAGATCTATTTTAGCATTTAAAAGCAATTTGGCCTCCCAGCCTCCTGCATGCCATTCCCTGTGGCATCACGAATCTTCCGAATTCTCGTCATTGGTAATGAACAACTGTTTTTTTTTAAAAAAGCAACCAACACCACTTTTAAGCAAAAAAATTCAACTCTGAATCTTGACACAATATCACTTTCAGCATTTTGAATGAATTTTTTAGGCATCCCAACCTCCTGCATGTCTTCCCTGTCACATCACGAATCTTCCGAATTTTCGTCATTGGTAATGAAAAATTGTTCTTTTTTAAAAAAGCAACCAACACCACTTTTTTGCAAAAAAATTCAACTCTGAATCTTGACACAATATCACTTTCACCATTTTGAATCAATTTTTTTGGCCTCCCAACCTCCTGCATGTCTTCCCTGTGACATCACAAATTTTGTGAATTTTCGTCATTGGTAATGAAAAATTGTTTTTTTTAAAAAGCAACCAACACCAACTTTAACAACGAAATTCAACCTCGGATCATGAAACATCTATTTTAGTATTTCGGTTGAAAAGCAATTTCGCCTCCCAGCCCCCTGCATGCCATTCCCTGGGACATCACGAATCTTCCGAATTTTCGTCATTGGTAATGAAAAATTGTTCTTTTTTAAAAAAGCAACCAACACCACTTTTTCGCAAAAAAATTCAACTCTGAATCTTGACACAATATCACTTTCAGTATTTTGAATGAATTTTTTTGGCCCCCCCAACCTCCTGCATGTCTTCACTGTGACATCACGAATTTTGTGAATTTTCGTCGCTGGGGACGAAAAATTGTCAATTTTTTAAAAAAGCAACCAACACCATCTTTAACAACGAAATTCAACCTCGGATCATGAAACATCTATTTTAGTATTTCGGTTGAAAAGCAATTTCGCCTCCCAGCCCCCTGCATGCCATTCCCTGGGACATCACGAATCTTCCCAATTTTTGTCATTGGTAATGAAAAATTGTTTTTTTAAAAAAAGCAACCAACACCACTTTTAAGCAAAAAAATTCAACTCTGAATCTTGACACAATATCACTTTCAGCATTTTGAATGAATTTTTTTGGCCTCCCAACCTCCTGCATGTCTTCCCTGTGACATCACGAATTTTGTGAATTTTCGTCATTGGTAATGAAAAATTGTTTTTTTTAAAAAATCAACCAACACCACTTTTAAGCAAAAAAATTCGACTCTGAATCTTGACACAATATCACTTTCAGCATTTTGAATGAAATTTTTGGCCTCCCTAACTACTGCATGTTTTCCCTGTCACATCACGATTTTGTGAATTTTGGTCGCTGGGGATGAAAAATTTTCAATTTTTTAAAAAAGCAACCAACACCACATTTAAGCAAAAAAATTCAACTCTGAATCTTGACACAATATCACTTTCAGCATTTTGAATGAAATTTTTTGGCCCCCCCCAACCTACTGCATGTCTTCCCTGTGACATCACGAAACTTCCGAATTTTCGTCATTCGTAATGAAAATTTTTTTTTTAAAAAAAGCAACCAACACCATCTTTAACAACGAAATTCAACCTCGGATCTTCAAAGATCTATTTTAGTATTTAAAAGCAATTTGTCCTCCCAGCCTCCTGCATGCCATTCCCTGTGGCATCACGAACCTTCCGAATTCTCGTCATTGGTAATGAAAAATTGTTTTTTTAAAAAAAAGCAACCAACACCACTTTTAAGCAAGAAATTCAACTCTGAATCTTGACACAATATCACTTTCAGCATTTTGAATGAAATTTTTGGCCTCCCTACCTCCTGCATGTTTTCCCTGTCACATCACGATTTTGTGATTTTTGGTCGCTGGGGATGAAAAATTGTCAATTTTTTTAAAAAGCAACCAACACCATCTTTAACAACAAAATTCAACCTCGGATCTTGAAAGATCTATTATAGCATTTCGGTTTAAAAGCAATTTGGCCTCCCAGCCTCCTGCATGCCATTCCCTGTGGCATCACGAATCTTCCGAATTTTCGTCATTGGTAATGAAAAATTGTTTTTTTAAAAAAGCAACCAACACCACTTTTAAACAAAAAAATTCAACTCTGAATCTTGACACAATATCACTTTCAGCATTTTGAATGAAATTTTTGGCCTCCCTACCTCCTGCATGTTTTCCCTGTCACATCACGATTTTGTGATTTTTGGTCGCTGGGGATGAAAAATTGTCAATTTTTTTAAAAAGCAACCAACACCATCTTTAACAACGAAATTCAACCTCGGATCTTGAAAGATCTATTATAGCATTTCGGTTTAAAAGCAATTTGGCCTCCCAGCCTCCTGCATGCCATTCCCTGTGGCATCACGAATCTTCCGAATTTTCGTCATTGGTAATGAAAAATTGTTTTTTTAAAAAAGCAACCAACACCACTTTTAAACAAAAAAATTCAACTCTGCATCTTGACACAATATCACTTTCAGCATTTTGAATGAAATTTTTTGCCCCCCCCAACCTACTGCATGTCTTCCCTGTGACATCACGAAACTTCCGAATTTTCGTCATTGGTAATGAATTTTTTTTTTTTTTAAAAAGCAACCAACACCACTTTTTAGCAAAAAAATTCAACTCTGAATCTTGACACAATATCACTTTGAGTATTTTGAATGAAATTTTTTGGTCCCCCAACCTCCTGCATGTCTTCCCTGTGACATCACGATTTTTGTGAATGTTCGTTGCTGGGGATGAAGATTGTCAATTTTTTAAAAAAGCAACCAACACCATCTTTAACAAGGAAATTCAACCTCGGATCTTGAAAGATCTATTTTAGCATTTCGGTTTAAAAGCAATTTGGCCTCCCAGCCTCCTGCATGCCATTCCCTATGGCATCACGAATCTTCCGAATTTTCGTCATTGGTAATGAAAAATTGTTTTTTTAAAAAAGCAACCAACACTACTTTTAAGCAAAAAAATTCAACTCTGAATCTTGACACAATATCACTTTCAGCATTTTGAATGATTTTTTTTGGCCCCCCAACCTCCTGCATGCCTTCCCTCTGACATCACGAATTTTCTGAATTTTCATCGCTGGAGACGAAAAATTCTCAATTTTTTTAAAAAGCAACCAACACCATCTTTAACAACGAAATTCAACCTCGGGTCTTGAAAGATCTATTTTAGCATTTTGGTTTAAAAGCAATTTGGCCTCCCAGCCCCCTGCATGCCATTCCCTGTGGCATCACGAATCTTCCGAATTCTCGTCATTGGTAATGAAAAATTGTTTTTTTTTAAAAGCAACCAACACCACTTTTAAGCAAGAAATTCAACTCTGAATCTTGACACAATATCACTTTCAGCATTTTGAATGAAATTTTTGGCCTCCCTACCTCCTGCATGTTTTCCCTGTCACATCACGATTTTGTGATTTTTGGTCGCTGGGGATGAAAAATTGTCAATTTTTTTAAAAAGCAACCAACACCATCTTTAAGAACGAAATTCAACCTCGGATCTTGAAAGATCTATTTTAGCATTTCGGTTTAAAAGCAATTTGGCCTCCCAGCCTCCTGCATGCCATTCCCTGTGGCATCACGAATCTTCCGAATTTTCGTCATTGGTAATGAAAATTTTTTTTTTAAAAAGCAACCAACACCACTTTTTCGCAAAAAAATTCAGCTCTGAATCTTGACACAATATCACTTTCAGCATTTTGAATGAAATTTTTGGCCTCCCTACCTCCTGCATGTTTTCCCTGTCACATCACGATTTTGTGAATTTTGGTCGCTGGGGATGAAAAATTGTCAATTTTTTAAAAAAGCAACCAACACCACTTTTAAGCAAAAAAATTTGACTCTGAATCTTGACACAATATCACTTTCAGCATTTTGAATGACATTTTTTGCCCCCCCCCAACCTACTGCATGTCTTCCCTGTGACATCACGAAACTTCCGAATTTTCGTCATTCGTAATGAAAAATTTTTTTTTAAAAAAAGCAACCAACAACATCTTTAACAACGAAATTCAACCTCGGATCTTCAAAGATCTATTTTAGCATTTAAAAGCAATTTGGCCTCCCAGCCTCCTGCATGCCATTCCCTGTGGCATCACGAACCTTCCGAATTCTCGTCATTGGTAATGAAAAATTGTTTTTTTTTAAAAAAGCAACCAACACCACTTTTAAGCAAGAAATTCAACTCTGAATCTTGACACAATATCACTTTCAGCATTTTGAATGAAAATTTTGGCCTCCCTAACTACTGCATGTTTTCCCTGTCACATCACGATTTTGTGAATTTTGGTCGCTGGGGATGAAAAATTGTCAATTTTTTAAAAAAGCAACCAACACCACTTTTAAGCAAAAAAATTCGAATCTGAATCTTGACACAATATCACTTTCAGCATTTTGAATGACATTTTTTGCCCCCCCAACCTACTGCATGTCTTCCCTGTGACATCACGAAACTTCCGAATTTTCGTCATTCGTAATGAAAATTTTTTTTTTTAAAAAAGCAACCAACACCATCTTTAACAACGAAATTCAACCTCGGATCTTCAAAGATCTATTTTAGCATTTAAAAGCAATTTGGCCTCCCAGCCTCCTGCATGCCATTCCCTGTGGCATCACGAATCTTCCGAATTTTCGTCATTGGTAATGAAAAATTGTTTTTTTAAAAAAGCAACCAACACCACTTTTAAACAAAAAAATTCAACTCTGAATCTTGACACAATATCACTTTCAGCATTTTGAATGAAATTTTTGGCCTCCCTACCTCCTGCATGTTTTCCCTGTCACATCACGATTTTGTGATTTTTGGTCGCTGGGGATGAAAAATTGTCAATTTTCTTAAAAATCAACCAACACCATCTTTAACAACGAAATTCAACCTCGGATCTTGAAAGATCCATTTTAGTATTTCGGTTGAAAAGCAAAAAAATTCAACTCTGCATCTTGACACAATATCACTTTCAGCATTTTGAATGAAATTTTTTGCCCCCCCCCAACCTACTGCATGTCTTCCCTGTGACATCACGAAACTTCCGAATTTTCGTCATTGGTAATGAATTTTTTTTTTTTTTTTAAAAGCAACCAACACCACTTTTTAGCAAAAAAATTCAACTCTGAATCTTGACACAATATCACTTTGAGTATTTTGAATGAAATTTTTTGGTCCCCCAACCTCCTGCATGTCTTCCCTGTGACATCACGATTTTTGTGAATGTTCGTTGCTGGGGATGAAGATTGTCAATTTTTTAAAAAAGCAACCAACACCATCTTTAACAAGGAAATTCAACCTCGGATCTTGAAAGATCTATTTTAGCATTTCGGTTTAAAAGCAATTTGGCCTCCCAGCCTCCTGCATGCCATTCCCTATGGCATCACGAATCTTCCGAATTTTCGTCATTGGTAATGAAAAATTGTTTTTTTAAAAAAGCAACCAACACTACTTTTAAGCAAAAAAATTCAACTCTGAATCTTGACACAATATCACTTTCAGCATTTTGAATGATTTTTTTTGGCCCCCCAACCTCCTGCATGCCTTCCCTCTGACATCACGAATTTTCTGAATTTTCATCGCTGGAGACGAAAAATTCTCAATTTTTTTAAAAAGCAACCAACACCATCTTTAACAACGAAATTCAACCTCGGGTCTTGAAAGATCTATTTTAGCATTTTGGTTTAAAAGCAATTTGGCCTCCCAGCCCCCTGCATGCCATTCCCTGTGGCATCACGAATCTTCCGAATTCTCGTCATTGGTAATGAAAAATTGTTTTTTTTTAAAAGCAACCAACACCACTTTTAAGCAAGAAATTCAACTCTGAATCTTGACACAATATCACTTTCAGCATTTTGAATGAAATTTTTGGCCTCCCTACCTCCTGCATGTTTTCCCTGTCACATCACGATTTTGTGATTTTTGGTCGCTGGGGATGAAAAATTGTCAATTTTTTTAAAAAGCAACCAACACCATCTTTAAGAACGAAATTCAACCTCGGATCTTGAAAGATCTATTTTAGCATTTCGGTTTAAAAGCAATTTGGCCTCCCAGCCTCCTGCATGCCATTCCCTGTGGCATCACGAATCTTCCGAATTTTCGTCATTGGTAATGAAAATTTTTTTTAAAAAAAGCAACCAACACCACTTTTTCGCAAAAAAATTCAGCTCTGAATCTTGACACAATATCAGTTTCAGCATTTTGAATGAAATTTTTGGCCTCCCTACCTCCTGCATGTTTTCCCTGTCACATCACGATTTTGTGAATTTTGGTCGCTGGGGATGAAAAATTGTCAATTTTTTAAAAAAGCAACCAACACCACTTTTAAGCAAAAAAATTCGACTCTGAATCTTGACACAATATCACTTTCAGCATTTTGAATGACATTTTTTGCCCCCCCCAACCTACTGCATGTCTTCCCTGTGACATCACGAAACTTCCGAATTTTCGTCATTCGTAATGAAAATTTTTTTAAAAAAAAAAGCAACCAACAACATCTTTAACAACGAAATTCAACCTCGGATCTTCAAAGATCTATTTTAGCATTTAAAAGCAATTTGGCCTCCCAGCCTCCTGCATGCCATTCCCTGTGGCATCACGAACCTTCCGAATTCTCGTCATTGGTAATGAAAAATTGTTTTTTTTAAAAAAAGCAACCAACACCACTTTTAAGCAAGAAATTCAACTCTGAATCTTGACACAATATCACTTTCAGCATTTTGAATGAAAATTTTGGCCTCCCTAACTACTGCATGTTTTCCCTGACACATCACGATTTTGTGAATTTTGGTCGCTGGGGATGAAAAATTGTCAATTTTTTAAAAAAGCAACCAACACCACTTTTAAGCAAAAAAATTCGACTCTGAATCTTGACACAATATCACTTTCAGCATTTTGAATGACATTTTTTGCCCTCCCCAACCTACTGCATGTCTTCCCTGTGACATCACGAAACTTCCGAATTTTCGTCATTCGTAATGAAAAATTTTTTTTTTAAAAAAGCAACCAACACCATCTTTAACAACGAAATTCAACCTCGGATCTTCAAAGATCTATTTTAGCATTTAAAAGCAATTTGGCCTCCCAGCCTCCTGCATGCCATTCCCTGTGGCATCACGAACCTTCCGAATTCTCGTCATTGGTAATGAAAAATTGTTTTTTTTAAAAAAAGCAACCAACACCACTTTTAAGCAAGAAATTCAACTCTGAATCTTGACACAATATCACTTTCAGCATTTTGAATGAAATTTTTGGCCTCCCTACCTCCTGCATGTTTTCCCTGTCACATCACGATTTTGTGATTTTTGGTCGCTGGGGATGAAAAATTGTCAATTTTTTTAAAAAGCAACCAACACCATCTTTAACAACGAAATTCAACCTCGGATCTTCAAAGATCTATTTTAGCATTTAAAAGCAATTTGGCCTCCCAGCCTCCTGCATGCCATTCCCTGTGGCATCACGAATCTTCCGAATTTTCGTCATTGGTAATGAAAAATTGTTTTTTTAAAAAAGCAACCAACACCACTTTTAAACAAAAAAATTCAACTCTGAATCTTGACACAATATCACTTTCAGCATTTTGAATGAAATTTTTGGCCTCCCTACCTCCTGCATGTTTTCCCTGTCACATCACGATTTTGTGATTTTTGGTCGCTGGGGATGAAAAATTGTCAATTTTCTTAAAAATCAACCAACACCATCTTTAACAACGAAATTCAACCTCGGATCTTGAAAGATCCATTTTAGTATTTCGGTTGAAAAGCAAAAAAATTCAACTCTGCATCTTGACACAATATCACTTTCAGCATTTTGAATGAAATTTTTTGCCCCCCCCAACCTACTGCATGTCTTCCCTGTGACATCACGAAACTTCCGAATTTTCGTCATTGGTAATGAATTTTTTTTTTTAAAAAAAAAAGCAACCAACACCACTTTTTAGCAAAAAAATTCAACTCTGAATCTTGACACAATATCACTTTGAGTATTTTGAATGAAATTTTTTGGTCCCCCAACCTCCTGCATGTCTTCCCTGTGACATCACGAATTTTGTGAATGTTCGTTGCTGGGGATGAAGATTGTCAATTTTTTAAAAAAGCAACCAACACCATCTTTAACAACGAAATTCAACCTCGGATCTTGAAAGATCTATTTTAGCATTTCGGTTTAAAAGCAGTTTGGCCTCCCAGCCCCTTGCATGCCATTCCCTGTGGCATCACGAATCTTCCGAATTTTCGTCATTGGTAATGAAAAATTGTTTTTTTAAAAAAGCAACCAACACCACTTTTAAGCAAAAAAATTCAACTCTGAATCTTGACACAATATCACTTTCAGCATTTTGAATGAATTTTTTTGGCCCCCCAACCTCCTGCATGCCTTCCCTCTGACATCACGAATTTTCTGAATTTTCATCGCTGGAGACGAAAAATTCTCAATTTTTTTAAAAAGCAACCAACACCATCTTTAACAACGAAATTCAACCTCGGGTCTTGAAAGATCTATTTTAGCATTTTGGTTTAAAAGCAATTTGGCCTCCCAGCCCCCTGCATGCCATTCCCTGTGGCATCACGAATCTTCCGAATTCTCGTCATTGGTAATGAAAAATTGTTTTTTTTTAAAAGCAACCAACACCACTTTTAAGCAAGAAATTCAACTCTGAATCTTGACACAATATCACTTTCAGCATTTTGAATGAAATTTTTGGCCTCCCTACCTCCTGCATGTTTTCCCTGTCACATCACGATTTTGTGATTTTTGGTCGCTGGGGATGAAAAATTGTCAATTTTTTAAAAAAGCAACCAACACCACTTTTAAGCAAAAAAATTCGACTCTGAATCTTGACACAATATCACTTTCAGCATTTTGAATGACATTTTTTGCCCCCCCCAACCTACTGCATGTCTTCCCTGTGACATCACGAAACTTCCGAATTTTCGTCATTCGTAATGAAAAATTTTTTTTTTAAAAAAGCAACCAACACCATCTTTAACAACGAAATTCAACCTCGGATCTTCAAAGATCTATTTTAGCATTTAAAAGCAATTTGGCCTCCCAACCTACTGCATGTCTTCCCTGTGACATCACGAAACTTCCGAATTTTCGTCATTGGTAATGAATTTTTTTTTAAAAAAAAAAAAAGCAACCAACACCACTTTTTAGCAAAAAAATTCAACTCTGAATCTTGACACAATATCACTTTGAGTATTTTGAATGAAATTTTTTGGTCCCCCAACCTCCTGCATGTCTTCCCTGTGACATCACGAATTTTGTGAATGTTCGTTGCTGGGGATGAAGATTGTCAATTTTTTAAAAAAGCAACCAACACCATCTTTAACAACGAAATTCAACCTCGGATCTTGAAAGATCTATTTTAGCATTTCGGTTTAAAAGCAGTTTGGCCTCCCAGCCCCTTGCATGCCATTCCCTGTGGCATCACGAATCTTCCGAATTTTCGTCATTGGTAATGAAAAATTGTTTTTTTAAAAAAGCAACCAACACCACTTTTAAGCAAAAAAATTCAACTCTGAATCTTGACACAATATCACTTTCAGCATTTTGAATGAATTTTTTTGGCCCCCCAACCTCCTGCATGCCTTCCCTCTGACATCACGAATTTTCTGAATTTTCATCGCTGGAGACGAAAAATTCTCAATTTTTTTAAAAAGCAACCAACACCATCTTTAACAACGAAATTCAACCTCGGGTCTTGAAAGATCTATTTTAGCATTTTGGTTTAAAAGCAATTTGGCCTCCCAGCCCCCTGCATGCCATTCCCTGTGGCATCATGAATCTTCCGAATTCTCGTCATTGGTAATGAAAAATTGTTTTTTTTTAAAAGCAACCAACACCACTTTTAAGCAAGAAATTCAACTCTGAATCTTGACACAATATCACTTTCAGCATTTTGAATGAAATTTTTGGCCTCCCTACCTCCTGCATGTTTTCCCTGTCACATCACGATTTTGTGATTTTTGGTCGCTGGGGATGAAAAATTGTCAATTTTCTTAAAAAGCAACCAACACCATCTTTAACAACGAAATTCAACCTCGGATCTTGAAAGATCCATTTTAGTATTTCGGTTGAAAAGCAAAAAAATTCAACTCTGAATCTTGACACAATATCACTTTCAGCATTTTGAATGAAATTTTTTGCCCCCCCAACCTACTGCATGTCTTCCCTGTGACATCACGAAACTTCCGAATTTTCGTCATTGGTAATGAAAAATTGTTTTTTTAAAAAAGCAACCAACACCACTTTTAAGCAAAAAAATTCAACTCTGAATCTTGACACAATATCACTTTCAGCATTTTGAATGAATTTTTTTGGCCCCCCAACCTCCTGCATGCCTTCCCTCTGACATCACGAATTTTCTGAATTTTCATCGCTGGAGACGAAAAATTATCAATTTTTTTAAAAAGCAACCAACACCATCTTTAACAACGAAATTCAACCTCGGGTCTTGAAAGATCTATTTTAGCATTTTGGTTTAAAAGCAATTTGGCCTCCCAGCCCCCTGCATGCCATTCCCTGTGGCATCATGAATCTTCCGAATTCTCGTCATTGGTAATGAAAAATTGTTTTTTTTTAAAAGCAACCAACACCACTTTTAAGCAAGAAATTCAACTCTGAATCTTGACACAATATCACTTTCAGCATTTTGAATGAAATTTTTGGCCTCCCTACCTCCTGCATGTTTTCCCTGTCACATCACGATTTTGTGATTCTAGGTCGCTGGGGATGAAAAATTGTCAATTTTCTTAAAAAGCAACCAACACCATCTTTAACAACGAAATTCAACCTCGGATCTTGAAAGATCCATTTTAGTATTTCGGTTGAAAAGCAAAAAAATTCAACTCTGAATCTTGACACAATATCACTTTCAGCATTTTGAATGAAATTTTTTGCCCCCCCAACCTACTGCATGTCTTCCCTGTGACATCACGAAACTTCCGAATTTTCGTCATTGGTAATGAAAAATTGTTTTTTTAAAAAAGCAACCAACACCACTTTTAAGCAAAAAAATTCAACTCTGAATCTTGACACAATATCACTTTCAGCATTTTGAATGAATTTTTTTGGCCCCCCAACCTCCTGCATGCCTTCCCTCTGACATCACGAATTTTCTGAATTTTCATCGCTGGAGACGAAAAATTCTGCATTTTTTTAAAAAGCAACCAACACCATCTTTAACAACGAAATTCAACCTCGGGTATTGAAAGATCTATTTTAGCATTTTGGTTTAAAAGCAATTTGGCCTCCCAGCCCCCTGCATGCCATTCCCTGTGGCATCACGAATCTTCCGAATTCTCGTCATTGGTAATGAAAAATTGTTTTTTTTAAAAAGCAACCAACACCACTTTTAAGCAAAAAAATTCAACTCTGAATATTGACACAATATCACTTTCAGCATTTTGAATGAATTTTTTTGGCCTCCCAACCTCCTGCATGTCTTCCATGTGACATCACGAATTTTGTGAATTTTCGTCATTGGTAATGAAAAATTGTTTTTTTTAAAAAAGCAAACAACACCATCTTTAACAACGAAATTCAACCTCGGATCTTCAAAGATCTATTTTAGCATTTAAAAGCAATTTGGCCTCCCAGCCTCCTGCATGCCATTCCCTGTGGCATCACGAATCTTCCGAATTCTCGTCATTGGTAATGAAAAATTGTTTTTTTTTTAAAAAAGCAACCAACACCACTATTAAGCAAGAAATTCAACTCTGAATCTTGACACAATATCACTTTCAGCATTTTGAATCAAATTTTTGGCCTACCTACCTCCTGCATGTTTTCCCTGTCACATCACGATTTTGTGATTTTTGGTCGCTGGGGATGAAAAATTGTCAATTTTTTTAAAAAGCAACCAACACCATCTTTAACAACAAAATTCAACCTCGGGTCTTGAAAGATCTATTTTAGTATTTTGGTTAAGGCAATTTGGCCTCCCAGCCCCCTGCATGCCATTCCCTAGGGCATCACGAATCTTCCGAATTTTCGTCATTGGTAATGAAAAAATGTTTTTTTAAAAAAGCAACCAACACAACTTTTAAGCAAAAAAATTCCACTCTGAATCTTGACACAATATCACTTTCAGCATTTTGAATGAAATTTTTTGGCCTCCCAACCTCCTGCATGTCTTCCCTGTGACACCACGAATTTTGTGAATTTTCGTCATTGGTAATGAAAAATTGTTTTTTTTTAAAAAAGCAAACAACACCACTTTTAAGCAAGAAATTCAACTCTGAATCTTGACACAATATCACTTTCAGCATTTTGAATGAAATTTTTGGCCTCCCTACCTCCTGCATGTTTTCCCTGTCACATCACGATTTTGTGATTTTTGGTCGCTGGGGATGAAAAATTGTCAATTTTCTTTAAAAGCAACCAACACCATCTTTAACAACGAAATTCAACCTCGGATCTTGAAAGATCTATTTTAGCATTTCGGTTTAAAAGCAATTTGGCCTCCCAACCTCCTGCATGCCATTCCCTGTGGCATCACGAATCTTCCGAATTTTCGTCATTGGTAACTAAAAATTGTTTTTTTAAAAAAGCAACCAACACCACTTTTGAACAAAAAAATTCAACTCTGAATCTTGACACAATATCACTTTCAGCATTTTGAATGAATTTTTTTGGCCCCCCAACCTCCTGCATGCCTTCCCTGTGACATCACGAATTTTGTGAATATTCGTCGCTGGGGACGAAAAATTCTCCATTTTTTAAAAAAGCGACCAACACCATCTTTAACAACGAAATTCAACCTCGGGTCTTGAAAGATCTATTTTAGCATTTTGGTTAAGGCAATTTGGCCTCCCAGCCCCCTGCATGCCATTCCCTATGGCATCACGAATCTTCCGAATTTTCGTCATTGGTAATGAAAATTGTTTTTTTTAAAAAGCAACCAACACCACTTTTAAGCAAAAAAATTCAACTCTGAATCTTGACACAATATCACTTTCAGCATTTTGAATGAAATTTTTTGGCCTCCCAACCTCCTGCATATCTTCCCTATCACATCACAATTTTTGTGAATGTTCGTTGCTGGGGATGAAAAATTGTCAATTCTTTAAAAAAGCAACCAACAACGAAATCTTCCCTGTGACATCACGAAACTTCCGAATTTTCGTCATTGGTAATGAAAAATTTTTTTTTTAAAAAAAGCAACCAAAACCACTTTTTAGCAAAAAAATTCAACTCTGAATCTTGACACAATATCACTTTCAGTATTTTGAATGAATTTTTTTGGCCCCCCAACCTCCTGCATGCCTTCCCTCTGACATCACGAATTTTGTGAATTTTCGTCGTTGGAGACGAAAAATTCTCAATTTTTTTAAAAAGCAACCAACACCATCTTTAACAACGAAATTCAACCTCGGGTCTTGAAAGATCTATCTTAGCATTTTGGTTTAAAAGCAATTTGGCCTCCCAACCTCCTGCATGCCATTCCCTGTGGCATCACGAATCTTCCGAATTTTCGTCATTGGTAATGAAAAATTGTTTTTTTAAAAAAGCAACCAACACCACTTTTGAACAAAAAAATTCAACTCTGAATCTTGACACAATATCACTTTCAGCATTTTGAATGAATTGTTTTGGCCCCCCAACCTCCTGCATGTCTTCCCTGTGACATCACGATTTTTGTGAATGTTCGTTGCTGGGGATGAAAAATTGTCAATTTTTTAAAAAAGCAACCAACACCATCTTTATCAACAAAATTCAACCTCGGATCTTGAAAGATCTATTTTAGCATTTCGGTTTAAAAGCAGTTTGGCCTCCCAGCCTCCTGCATGCCATTCCCTGTGGCATCACGAATCTTCCGAATTTTCGTCATTGGTAATGAAAAATTGTTTTTTTAAAAAAGCAACCAACACCACTTTTAAGCAAAAAAATTCAACTCTGAATCTTGACACAATATCACTTTCAGCATTTTGAATGAATTTTTTTGGCCCCCCAACCTCCTGCATGCCTTCCCTCTGACATCACGAATTTTGTGTATTTTCATCGCTGGAGACGAAAAATTCTCCATTTTTTTAAAAAGCAACCAACACCATCTTTAACAACGAAATTCAACCTCAGGTCTTGAAAGATCTATTTTAGCATTTTGGTTTAAAAGCAATTTGGCCTCCCAGCCCCTTGCATGCCATTCCCTGTGGCATCACGAATCTTCCGAATTCTCGTCATTGGTAATGAAAAATTGTTTTTTTTAAAAAGCAACCAACACCACTTTTAAGCAAAAAAATTCAACTCTGAATATTGACACAATATCACTTTCACCATTTTGAATGAATTTTTTTGGCCTCCCAACCTCCTGCATGTCTTCCCTGTGACATCACGAATTTTGTGAATTTTCGTCATTGGTAATGAAAAATTGTTTTTTTTTAAAAAGCAACCAACACCATCTTTAACAACGAAATTCAACCTCGGATCTTCAAAGATCTATTTTAGCATTTAAAAGCAATTTGGCCTCCCAGCCTCCTGCATGACATTCCCTGTGGCATCACGAATCTTCCGAATTCTCGTCATTGGTAATGAAAAATTGTTTTTTTTTTAAAAAGCAACCAACACCATCTTTAACAACGAAATTCAACCTCGGGTCTTGAAAGATCTATTTTAGCATTTTGGTTTAAAAGCAATTTCGCCTCCCAGCCCCCTGCATGCCATTCCCTGTGACATCACGAAACTTCCGAATTTTCGTCATTGGTAATGAAAATTTTTTTTTAAAAAAAAGCAACCAACACCACTTTTTAGCAAAAAAATTCAATTCTGAATCTTGACACAATATCACTTTCAGTATTTTGAATGAAATTTTTTGGCCCCCCAACCTCCTGCATGTCTTCCCTGTGACATCACGATTTTTGTGAATGTTCGTTGCTGGGGATGAAAAATTGTCAATTTTTTAAAAAAGCAACCAACACCATCTTTAACAACGAAATTCAACCTCGGATCTTGAAAGATCTATTTTAGCATTTCGGTTTAAAAGCAGTTTGGCCTCCCAGCCTCCTGCATGCCATTCCCTGTGGCATCACGAATCTTCCGAATTTTCGTCATTGGTAATGAAAAATTGTTTTTTTAAAAAAGCAACCAACACCACTTTTAAGCAAAAAAATTCAACTCTGAATCTTGACACAATATCACTTTCAGCATTTTGAATGAATTTTTTTGGCCCCCCAACCTCCTGCATGCCTTCCCTCTGACATCACGAATTTTGTGTATTTTCATCGCTGGAGACGAAAAATTCTCCATTTTTTAAAAAAGCAACCAACACCATCTTTAACAACGAAATTCAACCTCGGGTCTTGAAAGATCTATTTTAGCATTTTGGTTTAAAAGCAATTTGGCCTCCCAGCCCCTTGCATGCCATTCCCTGTGGCATCACGAATCTTCCGAATTCTCGTCATTGGTAATGAAAAATTGTTTTTTTTAAAAAGCAACCAACACCACTTTTAAGCAAACAAATTCAACTCTGAATCTTGACACAATATCACTTTCACCATTTTGAATGAATTTTTTTGGCCTCCCAACCTCCTGCATGTCTTCCCTGTGACATTACGAATTTTGTGAATTTTCGTCATTGGTAATGAAAAATTGTTTTTTTTAAAAAAGCAACCAACACCATCTTTAACAACGAAATTCAACCTCGGATCTTCAAAGATCTATTTTAGCATTTAAAAGCAATTTGGCCTCCCAGCCTCCTGCATGCCATTCCCTGTGGCATCACGAATCATCCGAATTCTCGTCATTGGTAATGAAAAATTGTTTTTTTTTTAAAAAGCAACCAACACCACTTTTAAGCAAGAAATTCAACTCTGAATCTTGATACAATATCACTTTCAGCATTTTGAATGAAATTTTTGGCCTCCCTACCTCCTGCATGTTTTCCCTGTCACATCACGATTTTGTGATTTTTGGTCGCTGGGGATGAAAAATTGTCAATTTTTTAAAAAAGCAACCAACACCATCTTTAACAACAAAATTCAACCTCGGGTCTTGAAAGATCTATTTTAGTATTTTGGTTAAGGCAATTTGGCCTCCCAGCCCCCTGCATGCCATTCCCTATGGCATCACGAATCTTCCGAATTTTCGTCATTGGTAATGAACAACTGTTTTTTTTTAAAAAAAGCAACCAACAACACTTTTAAGCAAAAAAATTCAACTCTGAATCTTGACACAATATCACTTTCAGCATTTTGAATGAATTTTTTAGGCATCCCAACCTCCTGCATGTCTTCCCTGTCACATCACGAATCTTCCGACTTTTCGTCATTGGTAATGAAAAATTGTTTTTTTTAAAAAAGCAACCAACACCACTTTTAAGCAAAAAAATTCAACTCTGAATCTTGACACAATATCACTTTCAGTATTTTGAATGAATTTTTTTGGCCCCCCAACCTCCTGCATGTCTTCACTGTGACATCACGAATTTTGTGAATTTTCGTCGCTGGGGACGAAAAATTGTCAATTTTTTTAAAAAGCAACCAACACCATCTTTAACAACGAAATTCAACCTCGGATCTTGAAACATCTATTTTAGTATTTCGGTTGAAAAGCAATTTCGCCTCCCAGCCCCCTGCATGCCATTCCCTGGGACATCACGAATCTTCCCAATTTTCGTCATTGGTAATGAAAAATTGTTTTTTTTAAAAAGCAACCAACACCACTTTTAAGCAAAAAAATTCAACTCTGAATATTGACACAATATCACTTTCACCATTTTGAATGAATTTTTTTGGCCTCCCAACCTCCTGCATGTCTTCCCTGTGACATCACGAATTTTGTGAATTTTCGTCATTGGTAATGAAAAATTGTTTTTTTTTAAAAAGCAACCAACACCATCTTTAACAACGAAATTCAACCTCGGATCTTCAAAGATCTATTTTAGCATTTAAAAGCAATTTGGCCTCCCAGCCTCCTGCATGACATTCCCTGTGGCATCACGAATCTTCCGAATTCTCGTCATTGGTAATGAAAAATTGTTTTTTTTTTAAAAAGCAACCAACACCATCTTTAACAACGAAATTCAACCTCGGGTCTTGAAAGATCTATTTTAGCATTTTGGTTTAAAAGCAATTTGGCCTCCCAGCCCCCTGCATGCCATTCCCTGTGACATCACGAAACTTCCGAATTTTCGTCATTGGTAATGAAATTTTTTTTTTAAAAAAAAAGCAACCAACACCACTTTTTAGCAAAAAAATTCAACTCTGAATCTTGACACAATATCACTTTCAGCATTTTGAATGAATTTTTTTGGCCCCCCAACCTCCTGCATGCCTTCCCTCTGACATCACGAATTTTGTGTATTTTCATCGCTGGAGACGAAAAATTCTCCATTTTTTAAAAAAGCAACCAACACCATCTTTAACAACGAAATTCAACCTCGGGTCTTGAAAGATCTATTTTAGCATTTTGGTTTAAAAGCAATTTGGCCTCCCAGCCCCTTGCATGCCATTCCCTGTGGCATCACGAATCTTCCGAATTCTCGTCATTGGTAATGAAAAATTGTTTTTTTTAAAAAGCAACCAACACCACTTTTAAGCAAAAAAATTCAACTCTGAATCTTGACACAATATCACTTTCACCATTTTGAATGAATTTTTTTGGCCTCCCAACCTCCTGCATGTCTTCCCTGTGACATCACGAATTTTGTGAATTTTCGTCATTGGTAATGAAAAATTGTTTTTTTTAAAAAAGCAACCAACACCATCTTTAACAACGAAATTCAACCTCGGATCTTCAAAGATCTATTTTAGCATTTAAAAGCAATTTGGCCTCCCAGCCTCCTGCATGCCATTCCCTGTGGCATCACGAATCTTCCGAATTCTTGTCATTGGTAATGAAAAATTGTTTTTTTTTAAAAAAGCAACCAACACCACTTTTAAGCAAGAAATTCAACTCTGAATCTTGATACAATATCACTTTCAGCATTTTGAATGAAATTTTTGGCCTCCCTACCTCCTGCATGTTTTCCCTGTCACATCACGATTTTGTGATTTTTGGTCGCTGGGGATGAAAAATTGTCAATTTTTTAAAAAAGCAACCAACACCATCTTTAACAACAAAATTCAACCTCGGGTCTTGAAAGATCTATTTTAGTATTTTGGTTAAGGCAATTTGGCCTCCCAGCCCCCTGCATGCCATTCCCTATGGCATCACGAATCTTCCGAATTTTCGTCATTGGTAATGAACAACTGTTTTTTTTTAAAAAAGCAACCAACACCACTTTTAAGCAAAAAAATTCAACTCTGAATCTTGACACAATATCACTTTCAGCATTTTGAATGAATTTTTTAGGCATCCCAACCTCCTGCATGTCTTCCCTGTCACATCACGAATCTTCCGAATTTTCGTCATTGGTAATGAAAAATTGTTCTTTTTTAAAAAAGCAACCAACACCACTTTTTCGCAAAAAAATTCAACTCTGAATCTTGACACAATATCACTTTCAGTATTTTGAATGAATTTTTTTGGCCCCCCAACCTCCTGCATGTCTTCACTGTGACATCACGAATTTTGTGAATTTTCGTCGCTGGGGACGAAAAATTGTCATTTTTTAAAAAAAGCAACCAACACCATCTTTAACAACGAAATTCAACCTCGGATCTTGAAACATCTATTTTAGTATTTCGGTTGAAAAGCAATTTCGCCTCCCAGCCCCCTGCATGCCATTCCCTGGGACATCACGAATCTTCCCAATTTTCGTCATTGGTAATGAAAAATTGTTTTTTTTAAAAAAGCAACCAACACCACTTTTAAGCAAAAAAATTCAACTCTGAATATTGACACAATATCACTTTCAGCATTTTGAATGAATTTTTTTGGCCTCCCAACCTCCTGCATGTCTTCCCTGTGACATCACGAATTTTGTGAATTTTCGTCATTGGTAATGAAAAATTGTTTTTTTTTAAAAAGTAACCAACACCACTTTTAAGCAAAAAAATTCGACTCTGAATCTTGACACAATATCACTTTCAGCATTTTGAATGAAATTTTTGGCCTCCCTAACTCCTGCATGTTTTCCCTGTCACATCACGATTTTGTGAATTTTGGTCGCTGGGGATGAAAAATTGTCAATTTTTTAAAAAAGCAACCAACACCATCTTTAAGAACGAAATTCAACCTCGGATCTTGAAAGATCTATTTTAGCATTTTGGTTTAAAAGCAATTTGGCCTCCCAACCTCCTGCATGCCATTCCCTGTGGCATCACGAATCTTCCGAATTTTCGTCATTGGTAATGAAAAAATGTTTTTTTTAAAAAGCAACCAACACCACTTTTAAACAAAAAAATTCAACTCTGAATCTTGACACAATATCACTTTCAGCATTTTGAATGAATTTTTTTGGCCCCCCAACCTCCTGCATGCCTTCCCTGTGACATCACGAATTTTGTGAATATTCGTCGCTGGGGACGAAAAATTCTCCATTTTTTAAAAAAGCGACCAACACCATCTTTAACAACGAAATTCAACCTCGGGTCTTGAAAGATCTATTTTAGCATTTTGGTTAAGGCAATTTGGCCTCCCAGCCCCCTGCATGCCATTCTCTATGGCATCACGAATCTTCCGAATTTTCGTCATTGGTAATGAAAATTTTTTTTTTAAAAAAAAGCAACCAACACCACTTTTTAGCAAAAAAAATCAACTCTGAATCTTGACACAATATCACTTTCAGTATTTTGAATGAAATTTTTTGGCCTCCCAACCTCCTGCATATCTTCCCTATCACATCACAATTTTTGTGAATGTTCGTTGCTGGGGATGAAAAATTGTCAATTCTTTAAAAAAGCAACCAACAACGAAATCTTCCCTGTGACATCACGAAACTTCCGAATTTTCGTCATTGGTAATGAAAAATTTTTTTTTTAAAAAAAGCAACCAACACCACTTTTTAGCAAAAAAATTCAACTCTGAATCTTGACACAATATCACTTTCAGTATTTTGAATGAATTTTTTTGGCCCCCCAACCTCCTGCATGCCTTCCCTCTGACATCATGAATTTTGTGAATTTTCGTCGCTGCAGACGAAAAATTCTCAATTTTTTTAAAAAAGCAACCAACACCATCTTTAACAACGAAATTCAACCTCGGATCATGAAACATCTATTTTAGTATTTCGGTTGAAAAGCAATTTCGCCTCCCAGCTCCCTGCATGCCATTCCCTGGGACATCACAAATCTTCCCAATTTTCGTCATTGTTAATGAAAAATTGTTTTTTTAAAAAAAGCAACCAACACCACTTTTAAGCAAAAAAATTCAACTCTGAATCTTGACACAATATCACTTTCAGCATATTGAATGAATTTTTTTGGCCTCCCAACCTCCTGCATGTCTTCCCTGTGACATCACGAATTTTGTGAATTTTCGTCATTGGTAATGAAAAATTGTTTTTTTTAAAAAAGCAACCAACACCACTTTTAAGTAAAAAAATTCGACTCTGAATCTTGACACAATATCACTTTCAGCATTTTGAATGAAATTTTTGGCCTCCCTAACTACTGCATGTTTTCCCTGTCACATCACGATTTTGTGAATTTTGGTCGCTGGGGATGAAAAATTGTCAATTTTTTAAAAAAGCAACCAACACCACTTTTAAGCAAAAAAATTTGACTCTGAATCTTGACACAATATCACTTTCAGCATTTTGAATGACATTTTTTGCCCCCCCCAACCTACTGCATGTCTTCCCTGTGACATCACGAAACTTCCGAATTTTCGTCATTCGTAATGAAAATTTTTTTTTTAAAAAAAGCAACCAACACCATCTTTAACAACGAAATTCAACCTCGGATCTTCAAAGATCTATTTTAGCATTTAAAAGCAATTTGGCCTCCCAGCCTCCTGCATGCCATTCCCTGTGGCATCACGAACCTTCCGAATTCTCGTCATTGGTAATGAAAAATTGTTTTTTTAAAAAAAAGCAACCAACACCACTTTTAAGCAAGAAATTCAACTCTGAATCTTGACACAATATCACTTTCAGCATTTTGAATGAAATTTTTGGCCTCCCTACCTCCTGCATGTTTTCCCTGTCACATCACGAATTTTGTGAATTTTCGTCGCTGGGGACGAAAAATTGTCATTTTTTTAAAAAAGCAACCAACACCATCTTTAACAACGAAATTCAACCTCGGATCTTGAAACATCTATTTTAGTATTTCGGTTGAAAAGCAATTTGGCCTCCCAGCCCCCTGCATGCCATTCCCTGGGACATCACGAATCTTCCGAATTTTCGTCATTGGTAATGAAAAATTGTTTTTTTAAAAAAAGCAACCAACACCACTTTTAAGCAAAAAAATTCAACTCTGAATCTTGACACAATATCACTTTCAGCATTTTGAATGAAAATTTTGGCCTCCCTAACTCCTGCATGTTCTCCCTGTCACATCACGATTTTGTGAATTTTGGTCGCTGGGGATGAAAAATTGTCAATTTTTTAAAAAAGCAACCAACACCATCTTTACAACGAAATTCAACATCGGATCTTGAAAGATCTATTTTAGTATTTTGGTTTAAAAGCAATTTGGCCTACCAACCTCCTGCATGCCATTCCCTGTGGCATCACGAATCTTCCGAATTTTCGTCATTGGTAATGAAAAAATGTTTTTTTAAAAAAGCAACTAACACCACTTTTAAGCAAAAAAATTCAACTCTGAATCTTGACACAATATCACTTTCAGCATTTTGAATGAATTTTTTTGGCCCCCCAACCTCCTGCATGCCTTCCCTGTGACATCACGAATTTTGTGAATTTTCGTCGCTGGGGACGAAAAATTCTCAATTTATTAAAAAAACAACCAAAACCATCTTTAACAACGAAATTCAACCTCGGGTCTTGAAAGATCTATTTTAGTATTTTGGTTAAGGCAATTTGGCCTCCCAGCCCCTGCATGCCATTCCCTGTGGCATCACGAATCTTCCGAATTTTCGTCATTGGTAATGAAAAATTGTTTTTTTTTAAAAAGCAACCAACACCACTTTTTCGCAAAAAAATTCAGCTCTGAATCTTGACACAATATCACTTTCAGCATTTTGAATGATTTTTTTTGGCCCCCTAACCTCCTGCATGTCTTCCCTGTGACATCACGAATTTTGTGAATTTTCGTCGCTGGGGACGAAAAATTGTCAATTTTTTAAAAAAGCAACCAACACCATCTTTAACAACAAAATTCAACCTCGGGTCTTGAAAGATCTATTTTAGTATTTTGGTTAAGGCAATTTGGCCTCCCAGCCCCCTGCATGCCATTCCCTAGGGCATCACGAATCTTCCGAATTTTCGTCATTGGTAATGAACAACTATTTTTTTTAAAAAAAGCAACCAACACCACTTTTAAGCAAAAAAATTCAACTCTGAATCTTGACACGATATCACTTTCAGCATTTTGAATGAACTTTTTAGGCATCCCAACCTCCTGCATGTCTTCCCTGTCACATCACGAATCTTCCGAATTTTCGTCATTGGTAATGAAAAATTGTTTTTTTTAAAAAAAGCAACCAACAACACTTTTTAGCAAAAAAATTCAACTCTGAATCTTGACACAATATCACTTTCAGCATTTTGAATGAAATTTTTTGCCCCCCCCAACCTACTGCATGTCTTCCCTGTCACATCACAAATCTTCCAAATTTTCGTCATTGGTAATGAAAAATTGTTCTTTTTTAAAAAAGCAACCAACACCATCTTTAACAACGAAATTCAACCTCGGATCTTCAAAGATCTATTTTAGCATTTAAAAGCAATTTGGCCTCCCAGCCTCCTGCATGCCATTCCCTGTGGCATCACGAATCTTCCGAATTCTCGTCATTGGTAATGAAAAATTGTTTTTTTTAAAAAAAGCAACCAACACCACTTTTAAGCAAGAAATTCAACTCTGAATCTTGACACAATATCACTTTCAGCATTTTGAATGAAATTTTTGGCCTCCCTACCTCCTGCATGTTTTCCCTGTCACATCACGATTTTGTGATTTTTGGTCGCTGGGGATGAAAAATTGTCAATTTCTTTAAAAAGCAACCAACACCATCTTTAACAACAAAATTCAACCTCGGGTCTTGAAAGATCTATTTTAGTATTTCGGTTGAAAAGCAATTTGGCCTCCCAGCCCCCTGCATGCCATTCCCTGTGGCATCACGAATCTTCCGAATTTTCGTCATTGGTAATAAAAAATTGTTTTTTTTAAAAAAGCAACCAACACCACTTTTAAGCAAGAAATTCAACTCTGAATCTTGACACAATATCACTTTCAGCATTTTGAATGAAATTTTTTGCCCCCCCCCCCAACCTACTGCATGTCTTCCCTGTCACATCACAAATCTTCCAAATTTTCGTCATTGGTAATGAAAAATTGTTCTTTTTTAAAAAAGCAACCAACACCATCTTTAACAACGAAATTCAACCTCGGATCTTCAAAGATCTATTTTAGCATTTAAAAGCAATTTGGCCTCCCAGCCTCCTGCATGCCATTCCCTGTGGCATCACGAATCTTCCGAATTTTCGTCATTGGTAATGAAAAAATGTTTTTTTAAAAAAGCAACTAACACCACTTTTAAGCAAAAAAATTCAACTCTGAATCTTGACACAATATCACTTTCAGCATTTTGAATGAATTTTTTTGGCCCCCCAACCTCCTGCATGCCTTCCCTGTGACATCACGAATTTTGTGAATTTTCGTCGCTGGGGACGAAAAATTCTCATTTTATTAAAAAAACAACCAAAACCATGTTTAACAACAAAATTCAACCTCGGGTCTTGAAAGATCTATTTTAGTATTTTGGTTAAGGCAATTTGGCCTCCCAGCCCCCTGCATGCCATTCCCTGTGGCATCACGAATCTTCCGAATTTTCGTCATTGGTAATGAAAAATTGTTTTTTTTTAAAAAGCAACCAACACCACTTTTTCGCAAAAAAATTCAGCTCTGAATCTTGACACAATATCACTTTCAGCATTTTGAATGAAATTTTTTGGCCCCCTAACCTCCTGCATGTCTTCCCTGTGACATCACGAATTTTGTGAATTTTCGTCGCTGGGGACGAAAAATTGTCAATTTTTTAAAAAAGCAACCAACACCATCTTTAACAACGAAATTCAACCTCGGATCTTCAAAGATCTATTTTAGCATTTAAAAGCAATTTGGCCTACCAACCTCCTGCATGCCATTCCCTGTGGCATCACGAATCTTCCGAATTTTCGTCATTGGTAATGAAAAAATGTTTTTTTAAAAAAGCAACTAACACCACTTTTAAGCAAAAAAATTCAACTCTGAATCTTGACACAATATCACTTTCAGCATTTTGAATGAATTTTTTTGGCCCCCCAACCTCCTGCATGCCTTCCCTGTGACATCACGAATTTTGTGAATTTTCGTCGCTGGGGACGAAAAATTCTCATTTTATTAAAAAAACAACCAAAACCATGTTTAACAACAAAATTCAACCTCGGGTCTTGAAAGATCTATTTTAGTATTTTGGTTAAGGCAATTTGGCCTCCCAGCCCCCTGCATGCCATTCCCTGTGGCATCACGAATCTTCCGAATTTTCGTCATTGGTAATGAAAAATTGTTTTTTTTTAAAAAGCAACCAACACCACTTTTTCGCAAAAAAATTCAGCTCTGAATCTTGACACAATATCACTTTCAGCATTTTGAATGAAATTTTTTGCCCCCCCCAACCTACTGCATGTCTTCCCTGTCACATCACAAATCTTCCAAATTTTCGTCATTGGTAATGAAAAATTGTTCTTTTTTAAAAAAGCAACCAACACCATCTTTAACAACGAAATTCAACCTCGGATCTTCAAAGATCTATTTTAGCATTTAAAAGCAATTTGGCCTCCCAGCCTCCTGCATGCCATTCCCTGTGGCATCACGAATCTTCCGAATTCTCGTCATTGGTAATGAAAAATTGTTTTTTTAAAAAAAAGCAACCAACACCACTTTTAAGCAAGAAATTCAACTCTGAATCTTGACACAATATCACTTTCAGCATTTTGAATGAAATTTTTGGCCTCCCTACCTCCTGCATGTTTTCCCTGTCACATCACGATTTTGTGATTTTTGGTCGCTGGGGATGAAAAATTGTCAATTTCTTTAAAAAGCAACCAACACCATCTTTAACAACAAAATTCAACCTCGGGTCTTGAAAGATATATTTTAGTATTTCGGTTGAAAAGCAATTTGGCCTCCCAGCCCCCTGCATGCCATTCCCTGTGGCATCACGAATCTTCCGAATTTTCGTCATTGGTAATAAAAAATTGTTTTTTTTAAAAAAGCAACCAACACCACTTTTAAGCAAGAAATTCAACTCTGAATCTTGACACAATATCACTTTCAGCATTTTGAATGAAATTTTTTGGCCCCCTCCAACCTACTGCATGTCTTCCCTGTCACATCACAAATCTTCCAAATTTTCGTCATTGGTAATGAAAAATTGTTCTTTTTTAAAAAAAGCAACCAACACCACTTTTTCGCAAAAAGATTCAACTCTGAATCTTGACACAATATCACTTTCAGTATTTTGAATGAATTTTTTTGGCCCCCCAACCTCCTGCATGTCTTCACTGTGACATCACGAATTTGGTGAATTTTCGTCGCTGGGGACGAAAAATTGTCATTTTTTTAAAAAAGCAACCAACACCATCTTTAACAACGAAATTCAACCTCGGATCTTGAAAGATCTATTTTAGTATTTTGGTTTAAAAGCAATTTGGCCTACCAACCTCCTGCATGCCATTCCCTGTGGCATCACGAATCTTCCGAATTTTCGTCATTGGTAATGAAAAAATGTTTTTTTAAAAAAGCAACTAACACCACTTTTAAGCAAAAAAATTCAACTCTGAATCTTGACACAATATCACTTTCAGCATTTTGAATGAATTTTTTTGGCCCCCCAACCTCCTGCATGCCTTCCCTGTGACATCACGAATTTTGTGAATTTTCGTCGCTGGGGACGAAAAATTCTCAATTTATTAAAAAAACAACCAAAACCATGTTTAACAACAAAATTCAACCTCGGGTCTTGAAAGATCTATTTTAGTATTTTGGTTAAGGCAATTTGGCCTCCCAGCCCCCTGCATGCCATTCCCTGTGGCATCACGAATCTTCCGAATTTTCGTCATTGGTAATGAAAAATTGTTTTTTTTTAAAAAGCAACCAACACCACTTTTTCGCAAAAAAATTCAGCTCTGAATCTTGACACAATATCACTTTCAGCATTTTGAATGAATTTTTTTGGCCCCCTAACCTCCTGCATGTCTTCCCTGTGACATCACGAATTTTGTGAATTTTCGTCGCTGGGGACGAAAAATTGTCAATTTTTTAAAAAAGCAACCAACACCATCTTTAACAACGAAATTCAACCTCGGATCTTCAAAGATCTATTTTAGCATTTAAAAGCAATTTGGCCTACCAACCTCCTGCATGCCATTCCCTGTGGCATCACGAATCTTCCGAATTTTCGTCATTGGTAATGAAAAAATGTTTTTTTAAAAAAGCAACTAACACCACTTTTAAGCAAAAAAATTCAACTCTGAATCTTGACACAATATCACTTTCAGCATTTTGAATGAATTTTTTTGGCCCCCCAACCTCCTGCATGCCTTCCCTGTGACATCACGAATTTTGTGAATTTTCGTCGCTGGGGACGAAAAATTCTCAATTTATTAAAAAAACAACCAAAACCATGTTTAACAACAAAATTCAACCTCGGGTCTTGAAAGATCTATTTTAGTATTTTGGTTAAGGCAATTTGGCCTCCCAGCCCCCTGCATGCCATTCCCTGTGGCATCACGAATCTTCCGAATTTTCGTCATTGGTAATGAAAAATTGTTTTTTTTTAAAAAGCAACCAACACCACTTTTTCGCAAAAAAATTCAGCTCTGAATCTTGACACAATATCACTTTCAGCATTTTGAATGAAATTTTTTGCCCCCCCCAACCTACTGCATGTCTTCCCTGTCACATCACAAATCTTCCAAATTTTCGTCATTGGTAATGAAAAATTGTTCTTTTTTAAAAAAGCAACCAACACCATCTTTAACAACGAAATTCAACCTCGGATCTTCAAAGATCTATTTTAGCATTTAAAAGCAATTTGGCCTCCCAGCCTCCTGCATGCCATTCCCTGTGGCATCACGAATCTTCCGAATTCTCGTCATTGGTAATGAAAAATTGTTTTTTTTAAAAAAAGCAACCAACACCACTTTTAAGCAAGAAATTCAACTCTGAATCTTGACACAATATCACTTTCAGCATTTTGAATGAAATTTTTGGCCTCCCTACCTCCTGCATGTTTTCCCTGTCACATCACGATTTTGTGATTTTTGGTCGCTGGGGATGAAAAATTGTCAATTTCTTTAAAAAGCAACCTACACCATCTTTAACAACAAAATTCAACCTCGGGTCTTGAAAGATATATTTTAGTATTTCGGTTGAAAAGCAATTTGGCCTCCCAGCCCCCTGCATGCCATTCCCTGTGGCATCACGAATCTTCCGAATTTTCGTCATTGGTAATAAAAAATTGTTTTTTTTAAAAAAGCAACCAACACCACTTTTAAGCAAGAAATTCAACTCTGAATCTTGACACAATATCACTTTCAGCATTTTGAATGAAATTTTTTGGCCCCCTCCAACCTACTGCATGTCTTCCCTGTCACATCACAAATCTTCCAAATTTTCGTCATTGGTAATGAAAAATTGTTCTTTTTTAAAAAAAGCAACCAACACCACTTTTTCGCAAAAAGATTCAACTCTGAATCTTGACACAATATCACTTTCAGTATTTTGAATGAATTTTTTTGGCCCCCCAACCTCCTGCATGTCTTCACTGTGACATCACGAATTTGGTGAATTTTCGTCGCTGGGGACGAAAAATTGTCATTTTTTTAAAAAAGCAACCAACACCATCTTTAACAACGAAATTCAACCTCGGATCTTGAAACATCTATTTTAGTATTTCGGTTGAAAAGCAATTTGGCCTCCCAGCCCCCTGCATGCCATTCCCTGGGACATCACGAATCTTCCGAATTTTCGTCATTGGTAATGAAAAATTGTTTTTTTAAAAAAAGCAACCAACACCACTTTTAAGCAAAAAAATTCAACTCTGAATCTTGACACAATATCACTTTCAGCATTTTGAATGAAAATTTTGGCCTCCCTAACTCCTGCATGTTCTCCCTGTCACATCACGATTTTGTGAATTTTGGTCGCTGGGGATGAAAAATTGTCAATTTTTTAAAAAAGCAACCAACACCATCTTTACAACGAAATTCAACATCGGATCTTGAAAGATCTATTTTAGTATTTTGGTTTAAAAGCAATTTGGCCTACCAACCTCCTGCATGCCATTCCCTGTGGCATCACGAATCTTCCGAATTTTCGTCATTGGTAATGAAAAAATGTTTTTTTAAAAAAGCAACTAACACCACTTTTAAGCAAAAAAATTCAACTCTGAATCTTGACACAATATCACTTTCAGCATTTTGAATGAATTTTTTTGGCCCCCCAACCTCCTGCATGCCTTCCCTGTGACATCACGAATTTTGTGAATTTTCGTCGCTGGGGACGAAAAATTCTCAATTTATTAAAAAAACAACCAAAACCATGTTTAACAACAAAATTCAACCTCGGGTCTTGAAAGATCTATTTTAGTATTTTGGTTAAGGCAATTTGGCCTCCCAGCCCCCTGCATGCCATTCCCTGTGGCATCACGAATCTTCCGAATTTTCGTCATTGGTAATGAAAAATTGTTTTTTTTTAAAAAGCAACCAACACCACTTTTTCGCAAAAAAATTCAGCTCTGAATCTTGACACAATATCACTTTCAGCATTTTGAATGAATTTTTTTGGCCCCCTAACCTCCTGCATGTCTTCCCTGTGACATCACGAATTTTGTGAATTTTCGTCGCTGGGGACGAAAAATTGTCAATTTTTTAAAAAAGCAACCAACACCATCTTTAACAACAAAATTCAACCTCGGGTCTTGAAAGATCTATTTTAGTATTTTGGTTAAGGCAATTTGGCCTCCCAGCCCCCTGCATGCCATTCCCTAGGGCATCACGAATCTTCCGAATTTTCGTCATTGGTAATGAACAACTATTTTTTTTAAAAAAAGCAACCAACACCACTTTTAAGCAAAAAAATTCAACTCTGAATCTTGACACAATATCACTTTCAGCATTTTGAATGAACTTTTTAGGCATCCCAACCTCCTGCATGTCTTCCCTGTCACATCACGAATCTTCCGAATTTTCATCATTGGTAATGAAAAATTGTTTTTTTTAAAAAAGCAACCAACACCACTTTTTCGCAAAAAAATTCAGCTCTGAATCTTGACACAATATCACTTTCAGCATTTTGAATGAATTTTTTTGGCCCCCTAACCTCCTGCATGTCTTCCCTGTGACATCACGAATTTTGTGAATTTTCGTCGCTGGGGACGAAAAATTGTCAATTTTTTAAAAAAGCAACCAACACCATCTTTAACAACAAAATTCAACCTCGGGTCTTGAAAGATCTATTTTAGTATTTTGGTTAAGGCAATTTGGCCTCCCAACCTCCTGCATGTCTTCCCTGTCACATCACGAATCTTCCGAATTTTCGTCATTGGTAATGAAAAATTGTTTTTTTAAAAAAAAGCAACCAACGACACTTTTTAGCAAAAAAATTCAACTCTGAATCTTGACACAATATCACTTTCAGCATTTTGAATGAAATTTTTTGCCCCCCCCAACCTACTGCATGTCTTCCCTGTCACATCACAAATCTTCCAAATTTTCATCATTGGTAATGAAAAATTGTTCTTTTTTAAAAAAGCAACCAACACCACTTTTCCGCAAAAAGATTCAACTCTGAATCTTGACACAATATCACTTTCAGTATTTTGAATGAATTTTTTGGGCCCCCCAACCTCCTGCATGTCTTCCCTGTGACATCATGAATTTCGTGAATTTTCGTCGCTGGGGATGAAAAATTGTCAATTTTTTAAAAAAGCAACCAACACCATCTTTAACAACGAAATTCAACCTCGGGTCTTGAAAGATCTATTTTAGTATTTCGGTTGAAAAGCAAACAAAAACAACTCTGAATCTTGACACAATATCACTTTCAGCATTTTGAATGGATTTTTTTAGCCCCCTAACCTCCTGCATGTCTTCCCTGTGACATCACGAATTTTGTGAATTTTCGTCGCTGGGGACGAAAAATTGTCAATTTTTTAAAAAAGCAACCAACACCATCTTTAACAACGAAATTCAACCTCGGATCTTGAAAGATCCATTTTAGTATTTCGGTTGAAAAGCAATTTGGCCTCCCAGCCCCCTGCATGCCATTCCCTGGGGCATCACGAATCTTCCGAATTTTCGTCATTGGTAATGAAAAATTGTTTTTTTAAAAAAGCAACCAACACCACTTTTAAGCAAAAAAATTCAACTCTGAATCTTGACACAATATCACTTTCAGCATTTTGAATAAAAAATTTTGGCCTCCCAACCTCTTGCATGTCTTCCCTGTCACATCACAAATTTTGTGAATTTTCGTCGCTGGGGATGAAAAATTCTCAATTTTTTAAAAAAGCAACCAACACCACTTTTAAGCAAAAAATTTCAACTCTGAATCTTGACACAATATCACTTTCAGCATTTTGAATGAAATTTTTTTGCCCCCCAACCTGCTGCATGTCTTCCCTGTGACATCACGAATTTTGTGAATTTTCGTCGCTGGGGATGAAAAATTCTCAATGTTTAAAAAAAGCAACCAACACCATCTTTAACAATGAAATTCAACCTCGGATCTTGAAAGATCTATTTTAGCATTTCGGTTTAAAAGCAATTTGGCCTCCCAGCCCCCTGCATGCCATTCCCTGTGGCATCATGAATTTAAGTCACTGGGAATGAAAAATTCTTGTTTTTTTTTAAAAAGCAACCAATACCACTTTTAAGCAAGAAATTCAACTCTGAATCTTGACACAATATCACTTTCAGCATTTTGAATGAAATTTTTTGGCCTCCCAACCTCCTGCATGTCTTCCCTGTGACATCACGAATCTTCGGAATTTTCATCACTGGGGATGAAAAATTCTCAATGTTTAAAAAAAGCAACCAACACCATCTTTAACAATGAAATTCAACCTCGGATCTTGAAAGATCTATTTTAGCATTTCGGTTTAAAAGCAATTTGGCCTCCCAGCCCCCTGCATGCCATTCCCTGTGGCATCATGAATTTAAGTCACTGGGAATGAAAAATTCTTGTTTTTTTTTAAAAAGCAACCAATACCACTTTTAAGCAAGAAATTCAACTCTGAATCTTGACACAATATCACTTTCAGCATTTTGAGTGAAATTTTTTGGCCTCCCAACCTGCTGCATGTCTTCCCTGTGACATCACGAATTTTGTGAATTTTCGTCGCTGGGGATGAAAAATTCTCAATGTTTAAAAAAAGCAACCAACACCATCTTTAACAATGAAATTCAACCTCGGATCTTGAAAGATCTATTTTAGCATTTCGGTTTAAAAGCAATTTGGCCTCCCAGCCCCCTGCATGCCATTCCCTGTGGCATCATGAATTTAAGTCACTGGGAATGAAAAATTCTTGTTTTTTTTTAAAAAGCAACCAATACCACTTTTAAGCAAGAAATTCAACTCTGAATCTTGACACAATATCACTTTCAGCATTTTGAATGAAATTTTTTGGCCTCCCAACCTCCTGCATGTCTTCCCTGTGACATCACGAATCTTCGGAATTTTCATCACTGGGGATGAAAAATTCTCAATTTTTTTAAAAAGCAACCAACACCATCTTTAACAACGAAATTCAACCTCGGATCTTGAAAGATCTATTTTAGTATTTCGTTTGAAAAGCAATTCCCTGTGGCATCACGAATCTTCCGAATTTTTATCATTGGTAATGAAATATTGTTTTTTTTAAAAAAGCAACCAACACCACTTTTAGGCAAAAAATTCAACTCTGAATCTTGACACAATATCACTTTCAGCATTTTGAATGAAATTTTTTTGCCCCCCAACCTTCTGCATATGTTCCCTGTGACATCACGAATTTTGTGAATTTTTGGCGCTGGGGATGAAAAATTCTCAATTTTTTTAAAAAGAAACCAACACCATTTTTAACAATGAAATTGAAACTCGGATCTTGAAATATCTATTTTAGCATTTTGGTTAAATAGCAGTTTGGAGTACCGGCCTCCTGCATGCAATTCCCTGTGGCATCACGAATCTTCCGAATTTAAGTCACTGGGAATGAAAAATTGTTGTTTTTTTTAAAAAAAGGAACCAACACCACTTTTAAGCAAAAAATTCAACTCTGAATCTTGACACAATATCACTTTCAGCATTTTGAATAAAAAATTTTGGCCTCCCAACCTCTTGCATGTCTTCCCTGTCACATCACAAATTTTGTGAATTTTCGTCGCTGGGGATGAAAAATTCTCAATTTTTTTAAAAAGCAACCAACACCATCTTTAACAACGAAATTCAACCTCGGACCTTGAAAGATGTATTTAACATTTCGGTTGAAAAGCAATTTGGCCTCCCAGCCCCCTGCATGCCATTCCCTGTGGCATCTCGAATCTTCCGAATTTTCGTCACTGGGAATGAAAAATTGTTTTTTTTAAAAAAGCAACCATCACCACTTTTTGGCAAAAAAATTCAACTGAATCTTGACACAATATCACTTTCAGCATTTTGAATGAATTTTTTTTGCCTCCCAACCTCCTGCATGTCTTCCCTGTGACACCACGAATCTTCCGAATTTTCGTCGCTGGGGATGAAAAATTCTCAATTTTTTAAAAAAGAAACCAACACCATTTTTAATAACGAAATTGAAACTTGGATCTTGAAAGATCTATTTTAGCATTTCGTTTGAAAAGCAATTTGGCCTCCCTGTCTCCTGCATGCCATTCCCTGTGGCATCTCGAATCTTCCAAATTTTCGTCACTGCGAACGAAAAATTGTTGTTGTTTTTTAAAAAAGCAACCAATACCACTTTTAAGCAAGAAATCCAACTCTGAATCTTGACACAATATCACTTTCAGCATTTTGAATGAAATTTTTTCACCTCCCAACCTCCTGCATGTCTTCCCTCTGACACCACGAATCTTCGGAATTTTCATCGCTGGGGATGAAAAATTCTCAATTTTTTAAAAAAGCAACCAACACCATTTTTAACAACGAAATTGAAACTTGGATCTTGAAAGATCTATTTTAGCATTTCGTTTGAAAAGCAATTTGGCCTCCCAGCCTCCTTCATGCCATTCCCTGTGGCATCACGAATCTTCTGAATTTTCGTCACTGGGAATGAAAATTTTTTGTTTTTTTAAAAAAAGCAACCAATACCAGTTTTAAGCAAGAAATTCAACTCTGAATCTTGACACAATATCACTTTCAGCATTTTGAATGAAATTCTTTGGCCTCCCAACCTCCTGCATGTCTTCCCTGTGACATCACGAATCTTCGGAATTTTCATCGCTGGGGATGAAAAATTCTCAATTTTTTAAAAAAGCAACCAACACTTTATTTCTCAATTATTATCATTATTTCTCAAACTCCTGTAGGACTGAAGAGAGCAATTAGGGCAACACTCGGGTACTGCAAACAGAATAATTTGGTCTTTAACTTTGATAAATCAAAAATTTTAGTTTTTGCTAAAAGACCCAGCCAATACTCCTGGAAAATAGAAGGACACAGTCTGAAACAGGTTAGAATATTTAGATACCTTGGGGTGGTTTTCCACTCACAGGGGACATGGAGGGCAGACCTGGATCATGCATTGCAACCAGCCAATAGGTCCTTGAATGCAATCAGGCATTACTTTTACACAGGCGGAGGTCAATTGGTACCGGCTGCCTTAAAACTTTTCGAGGCCAAAACATTGGCGCAAATTCTATATGGGGCACAAAAAGGAATCCTTGCAAAGAAAAACTTGCTTGAAACCATACAAACGAAATTCCTGCGAGCCATCTTTGCTGCACCCAAAGGAACCCCAAATGCCCAATTAAGAATTGAGACAGGCATGCCCCAAATTCAGGTAAGAGCCTGGAAGATGATGATCATTCACTGGCTTAAAATGTATTTCTTTCCAAAGGGACTATCCCCATTAGTGCTGACTGACAACTTCCCCTCCCCCTGGAAGCAGGCGATAGATCATAAACTGGGCTCTTATGGGCTCTCTTCGGTATTCCTAATGTCCCTAGGCTTTGATCAAGCAAAGCAAGTAGTATCCAATAGAATAAAGGACATGGAGTTCCAAGAAGAACTAAATAGGTTACCTCGCCACATTAGGGATAGAATCAAACAGGGTGTGTGGGAATCGGCAAGATATCTGAATGATCTGACCTTCCCAAAGCAAAGAATAGCTTTCTTCAGAGCCAGATTTAACATTCTTCCCTCAGCACTCCTCCAGGGCAGGTATAAGAGAACACCAATAGCAGAACGGATATGTATATGTGGTAAAGGAGAAATCGAAGACATCTCACATGTTCTATTGTACTGTGAGTTATACCGAGTTTATAGGTCAGCATATATTCTTCCCTTATTAGAGAGATTGCCAGGGAGGGCAGACAATTTTTATGTAGGCTTTCTCCTCCAGGCCTCAAACCCTTCCATCACGCATGCAGTGGCAAAATACTGTGTTGCAGCAATGTCCACAAGAAAAAAATTGGTTACAGATTTATAGCCATAAACGTGTGCCACGTTTTTGGAGATATCTCTAATAATTTTTGGAACATTACATTTACTCACACACTTATCGACTTTCCACTCACGTGATCTAGGGAGTGATCCTAACAATTTGAGAACATGTATTTTTTTAACAGGGATGTTATTATTTATTATTAATGTCAGTACTATTTTTATTTTATATTTTTCTTAATATATTGTAAAAAGTGATATCTATTGCTGGTCTATGACCGTAATAAAGTTATTTATTTATTTATTTACTTCCGAATTTTCGTCACTGGGAATGAAAAATTGTTTTTTTTTTTTAAAAAAAGCAACCAATACCACTTTTAAGCAAGAAATTCAACTCTGAATCTTGACACAATATCACTTTCAGCATTTTGAATGAAATTTTTTGGCCTCCCAACCTCCTGCATGTCTTCCCTGTGACATCGTGAATCTTCGGAATTTTCGTCGCTGGGGATGAAAAATTCTCGATTTTTTTAAAAAGCAACCAACACCATCTTTAACAACGAAATTCAACCTCGGATCTTGAAAGATCTATTTTAGCATTTTGGTTAAATAGCAGTTTGGAGTACCAGCCTCCTGTATGCCATTCCCTGTGGCATCACGAATTTAAGTCACTGGGAATGAAAAATTGTTGTTGTTTTTAAAAAAGGAACCAACACCACTTTTAAGCAAAAAATTCAACTGTGAATGTTGACACAATATCACTTCTAGCATTTTGAATGAAACATTTTTTGGCCTCCCAGCCTCCTACACGCGTTCCCTTTGGCATCACGAATTTTCTGAACTTTCGTCGCTAGGGATGAAAAATTATTGTTTTTTAAAAAAAGAAACTAAGGCCACTTTTAAGCAGGAAATTCAACTTTGAATCTTGACACAATATCAGTTTTAGCATTTTCGGTGTGAACCCGTCCTCCAGCATGCCTGGCCTCCTGCATGCCTGGCCTCCTTCATGCCTTCCCTGTGGCATCACGAATTTTCTGAATTTTCGTGGCTGGGGATGAAAAATTGTGAATTTTTTAAAAAAGCAACGACCATTTTTAACAACGAAATTCAACTCTGAATCTTGACACAATATCACTTTTAGCATTTTGAATGAAACATTTTTTGGCCTCCCAGCCACCTGCAGGCCTTCCCTGCGGCATCACAAATTTTCTGAATTTTTGTCGCTGGGGATGAAAAATTATCGATTTTTTAAAAAAGCAACCAAGGCCACTTTTAACAGCGAAATTCAAACTCTGATCTTGAATTATCTATTTTAGCATTTTGGTTAAAAAGCAGTTTGGCCTCCCAGGCTCCTGTTTGCCATTCCCTGTCGCATCACAAATCTTCTAAATTTTCGTCGCTGGAGATGAAAAATTGTCAATTTTTAAAAAAGCAACCAACACCATCTTTAACAACGCAATTCAACCTCGGATCTTGAAAGATCTATTTTAGCATTCACAATGAAATTCCATCTTGGATCTTGAAACAACATCTATTTTAGCATTTCAGTTAAAAAGCAGTTTGGTATCCCAGCCTCCTGCCTGCCATTCCCTGCGGCATCATGAATCTTCTGAATTTTTGTCGCTGGGGATGAAAAATTGTCAATTTTTTAAAAAAGCAATCAAGGCCACTTTTAAGCATGAAATTGAACTCGGAATCTTGACACAATATCAGTTTTAGCATTTTGGTGCGAAATATGTTGGACCTGGCCTCCTACATATCTTCCCTGTGGCATCATGAATCTTCTGAATTTTCATCGCTGGGAATGAAAAATTGCCAATTTTTTAAAAAAACAACCACCACTTTTAAGCAAGAAATTCAACTCTGAATCTTGACACATATCACTTTTAGCATTTTGGTGCGAAATATGTTGGACCTGGCCTCCTGCATGCCATTCCCTGTGTCATCACGAATCTTCCGAATTTTCGTCACTGGGAATGAAAAATTGTTGTTTTTTAAAAAAGAAACCAACACCATTTTAACAATGAAATTGAAACTCAGATCTTGAAATATCTATTTTAGCATTTTGGTTAAATAGCAGTTTGGAGTACCAGCCTCCTGCATGCCATTCCCTGTGGCATCATGAATCTTCCGAATTTTCGTCACTGGGAATGAAAAATTGTTTTTTTAAAAAAAAGCAACCAACACCACTTTTAAACAAAAAATTCAACTGTGAATGTTGACACAATATCACTTTTAGCATTTTGAATGAAACATTTTTTGGCCTCCCAGCCTCCTGCACGCGTTCCCTTTGGCATCACGAATTTTCTGAACTTTCGTCGCTAGGGATGACAAATTATTGTTTTTTAAAAAAAGAAACTAAGGCCACTTTTAAGCAGGAAATTCAACTTTGAATCTTGACACAATATCAGTTTTAGCATTTTCGGTGTGAAAAATGTTGGACCTGGCCTCCTGCATGCCTTCCCTGTGGCATCACGAATTTTCTGAATTTTCATGGCTGGGGATGAAAAATTGTGATTTTTTAAAAAAAACAACGACCATTTTTAACAACGAAATTCAACTCTGAATCTTGACACAATATCACTTTTAGCATTTTGAATGAAACATTTTTTGGCCTCCCAGCCACCTGCAGGCCTTCCCTGCGGCATCACAAATTTTCTGAATTTTTGTCACTGGGGAATGAAAATTATCGATTTTTTAAAAAAGCAATCAAGGCCCCTTTTAAGCATGAAATTGAACTCGGAATCTTGACACAATATCAGTTTTAGCATTTTGGTGTGAAACATGTTGGACCTGGCCTCCTGCATATCTTCCCTGTGGCATCATGAATCTTCTGAATTTTCATCGCTGGGAATGAAAAATTGCCAATTTTTTTAAAAAAAACAACCACCACTTTTAAGCAAGAAATTCAACTCTGAATCTTGACACATATCACTTTTAGCATTTTGGTGCGAAATATGTTGGACCTGGCCTCCTGCATGTCTTCCCTGTGGCATCACGAATTTTGTGAATTTTCGTCAGTGGGGATGAAAAAGTGTCAATTTTTTAAAAAAGCAACCAACACCATCTTTAACAATGAAATTCCACCTCGGATTTTGAAAGATGTATTTTAGCATTTTGGTTGAAAAGCAGTTTGGTCTCCCAGCCTCCTGCATGCCATTCCCTGTGTCATCACGAATCTTCCGAATTTTCGTCACTGGGAATGAAAAATTGTTGTTTTTTAAAAAGAGAAACCAACACCATTTTAACAATGAAATTGAAACTCAGATCTTGAAATATCTATTTTAGCATTTTGGTTAAATAGCAGTTTGGAGTACCAGCCTCCTGCATGCCATTCCCTGTGGCATCATGAATCTTCCGAATTTTCGTCACTGGGAATGAAAAATTGTTTTTTTTTTAAAAAGCAACCAACACCACTTTTAAACAAAAAATTCAACTGTGAATGTTGACACAATATCACTTTTAGCATTTTGGTGTGAAACATTTTGAACATATTCAAGATGTTTTCTGATAAAAGATTAGGCCAGAGGCTATAATAGAGAGCATTGGAACCCCAAACCTCTAAAGAAAGTATGGAGAACTAAAGACAACTTTGTGAAAGTGGAGCTGACAACTGTGACAAAGAAGAACTGAGAAGTAGATTGCTTCCTTGAAACTCTCCAGATTAGAGGAGGACAGGAGATTTCTCACATGTGCTCTGGATGGCTGCTTCTCACATGGAGGCTATGGGACAGCAATTTTCCACAAGCTTGACCCTGGGAGATGATGGGATTAGCCATTTTGCTCACAACTGTTGTAAAGGTTTTTAAAGGACAGTAAGTTTGCAAACCTAACTTTCTAATCTCTTTTGAAGAACTGCTGCACCCTCGGTTTGGAATTCCTAACAGCTGGAGGTTGATGCTTTGTATCCAAGGATGTGTGATGAAGTGATCACCTGCCATACTGAATACCCCAGTGTTTGGAATCCTCATTTATTGAGTATTACAGCATTCCCAGGGATCCGTGGCCACATCTTGCCACATCAAGTATCATGATACAATTGAGGGATCAGTGGACATCTTCTTCACATCCTCAGAAAGCTTAAAGAAAGCCTTTCTCTCTGCCTTGTGTGTTGCCTTCAAAATCCACAACTAAGGAGAATATCCTCTCAGCCCACACTGACTTTGGTGTAGGAATGTGTTAGCTACTGCTAAAGAGCATGTCTGCGCTTTGTTTCCAATGATGCCACAAAAAAATTGTTAACAGGTCTTCTGCACAGCAAAATTGCATCCCTCCACACCTCCAGTCCACTTTCATCTCCCTCTGATGCCAAAATCCCTGGTCCTATCTGCCAGCTATGAGCCAGCAATGTGCAGCAGCCGCCAAAAAAGCTAATACAATCCTGGGTTGCATAAACAGAGGCATAGAATCAAGATCACGTGAAGTATTAATACCACTTTATAAAACCCTAGTGAGATCACACCTGGAATACTGCAACCAATTTTGGTCACCATACTACAAAAAAGATGTTGAGACCTTGGAAAAAGTTCAGAGAAGAGCAGCTAAGATGGTCCAAGGCTTGGAGACTAAAACATATGAAGAACGGCCGCAGGACTTGGGTTTGGCTAGTCTAAAGAAAAGAAGAAATAGGGGTGACATGATAGCAGTATTCCAGTATTTGAGAGGCTGCCACAAAGAAGAGGGGGTCAAATTATTCTCCAAAGCACCAGAAGGCAGGACAAGAAACAATGGTTGGAAACTGATCAAGGAGAGAAGCAACCTGGAATTAAGGAGAATCTTCCTAACAGTGAGGATAATTAACCAGTGGAACAGCTTGCCTTCAGAAATCGTGGGTGCTCCATCACTGGAGGTTTTTAAGAAAAGACTGGACAGTCACTTGTCTGAGATGGTATAGGTTCTGCTTGAGTGGGGGGCTGGACTAGAAGACCTCCAAGGTCCCTTCCAGCTCTATTCTATTCTAGCTATATGGATGCTGCATTTTGTATCAGTTGCAGCTTCCACTTTATGTTCAAAGGCAGTTTCATATAGAGTATGTTGCAGTAGTCCCACTGGTGATAAAAGCATGAGTTACTGATATCTCTTTATCCATGCAAACCATAAATGGTTGGTGAAGTTGGTGAAAGCCTTCCTAACTGCTTCTCCTATGATTTGTGGCATGATTCTGTCAGAAAGCATACAGATACGACTTGTCTGCCAGCAACCCATTCCTAGCAACCTGCATAACTAGTGGGTACAGACCATAAAGAAGAAATAGTTTCTGCCTTTCCAAAGTGATCTAATGTAATGCTATTTATAGGATGTGGGTATAAATCCTGCTTTCTCCTTCTTTACATTGCTTGACACTTCAAACCAGGATCTCAGTGGAAGAAGAGAGACATATTGCTACTACCTTAAGAAAGTGTACCTGGAGGGGACTGGATAAGATCTGCCTTTTTTATAAAGGGTCTTTTTATCTCACCATCTCTCCCTGCCTCCCTGCCCCAGGACTAACAGCACCTTTGACAGTGGCTGTCAACCTTCGAGGCAGACTAGACTAGGAAGCCAAAGTTATGAATAATAATACTCCTTTTATTATAAGGTAACAGAAAAAGAATCTTGCAAGTCTGCGTATGCTTCCCCCTTCCTTCCCTTTAAATTTGTGAGAACTACGGGCAGTCAAGTCAGAGACATTTTCTCAAATTACATTTCTGCTTTGGACTCAAATTTCTTTTATCTCTGTGTTGGTTGCGTCTCTTCTTCCTCTTCCTTAAGGTCATTCCTACTTTCCATTACAATTGGCATAAGGGAAATGACCAGAGATCTTCTGGAAGAGCTTTTGGGTCTCTCTGCTCATACTACCTTGACACTAGCCATATTTACTATTGTCAGCATTATGAGTAGAGATGGGATACAAATCTAATGAATGAGTCAATACTGCATAGATACTAGGCTGTGAGAGAACTAATCTTTATCTAACAGACTACAGTGTGACTTTATTTATTTATTTATTTATTTTATATTTTAATTATTTTTGCATTTATTTATCCTGCCTTCATTATTTTTACAAATAACTCAAGGTAGTGAACACATTCAACACATCTTCTTCCTCCTATTTTCCCCACAATAACAAACCTGTGAGGTGGATTGGTTTGAGAGAGAGCGACTGGCCATAAACAACATCATTTTTACAAGCTACTGCTCAGCTTTGCTTTTTTTTTTTTGAGACAATGATACCATATTAAGAAATCACTTTAACCTGTGCAGTTCCCATTTTTAACCTACACATTCTTTTCTTATAAGCAGAGCGCAGCATTGCCCACATTCAGTATCCAGATAATACTTTCTTCATATTCACTACAGATTTCTCAAACATGTAGCTGGATAATTTAAAGTGTATGCTCTACGGCCAGATGGCCTTGTAGCTGTTGAGTTCTCTCTTAGGCAAATGCAGCTGTCACATCCTAACATCTGCACAAAGCCTTGGGAGACTGATATCCTTTTCATTCATTCTGCTGGGACAAACTTCATGTCATTAACATTCAGAAGAGGAGAAGGAGGTGTCGGACCAGAGCATTAGTACTAACGCATGATAACATACGGCCTTGTCAATCATATACCAATCATTAAACTTACTGGCTGCCAAGAAAGATTTAGAAGAAATGCTACACTGAACAGAAGGGAGTGTCATGTGTCTGTTTGTGATGTATCCTGTATAATCATTCTTAGTGCAGTAACATAATTAGATTTTGCTCTGTCTTTATCTTCTCAAGATTTTATGATTTCACATTTAGGCTTCAGCAGGCAAGTTTTGATATGATTTGTAAACCATGGTTTATGGCACAGCTTTATGCCAACACACTATAATCTAAAGAACTATGACTCATCAAGTTGTGATGAGATTAAACAATTTAGTGTAATGCTTCATTATTTTTTTTGCCCTCAACCCTGGAAGCCAGGTCTTTGCTGAAGCATCCTATAAGCCTCTACTTGCATTTCACAACATTATTGTTTCTACAAGTATAAGGATCCTGCTAAATAATGTAAAATCTATTCCCTCAGGTGTCCTGAATTAAATGTCTAGAACCTCGGGGTAATGTTTATAAACATCCTAGTTAGATATTCTGCTCAATTCAGCTGTTATAACCCTGCACACTGACTGACAGGCTCATTTTGGCAAGAGCCAGAGGCAATCAGAAAGTCAAAAGCAAATTCTCAAGCAGAGATGTGGCTTTGATCAGGAATCTAAACCCAGAGTCAGTTTATTAAGTCCATGATTCAGGGTAGCAGAAGTGTTCCAGTCAGGCAGGATGGTCACAAGGCCCATATTAAGACCTGGCTCTGCCAGATGGCTTGGGGCCCCAGTAGGAGACCTTCAAATTCCAGGTGGTTAAGTAAGACATAACCCCACCTCCGCTCACCCCATGCATCTGGCTGCCTCATTCTCCATCTTGGGTAAATGATTTAATTCTATTTATATTGTGATTTTATTGGGTATATTTATATTTAATGATTTTTAATGTTTTTATGTTGTAAGCCACCCAGAGTTGCTTTGAAATGAGTTGAGTGGGAAATAAATGTATAAATAAATAAATAAATAAATAAAGGTAGTCCTCGATTTACAACAGTTCGTTTAATGACCATTCAAAGTTACAATGGCACTGAAAAATGTGACTTATGACCGTTTTTCACAGTTACGATCTTTGCTACTTCCCCATGATCATGTGATTAAAATTCAGTTGCTTGGTGACTGTTCACATTTATGACCGTTGCTGTGTCCCAAGGTCACGGGATCACCTTTTGCGACCTTCTGACAAGCAAAGTCAATGGGGAAGCCAGGTTCATTTAACAACCAGGTTACTAACTTATTAACTGCAGTGATTCACTTAGCAATGGTGGCAAGAAAAGTCCAGCTGATATCCATTTGATTATTGATTATATTAATATTAGAATACAAATAATACCTACCAACAAAAGATACAGTAGTGTTTATAAGGGATGGAAGGAGTCTACAAAAGTGTTTTTCAACTGGGGCAATTCTAAGATGTGCAGATATTGCCTACATGCTCTCATTCTTTTTTCATAATGCTTTGACACTTTGACACTACTTTCTTTAGATATTCATGCTCGAAAAATCTCTGCCGGAGCTACATGAGCTCATGCTTCCAGGGGTAAATTCAAAAATCCCTAATTTAGGAGAGAAAATATATTGGGGTAACATATGTAGTTTCACAGACAACTGTTGCAAGGCTGCAGATGGCACTGTCCTTCTTTCTTCTTTTCAAATAATTTATGAGGACGTTATGGAATGAGGAGAAAAACTGTGTAACCAAAGGCTCACTTTTGACACTGGATTTTTTTTAGAAGTTGGGTCTTTAAAAAAATGCATAGAACAGCCACATTTTTCTTAGAATGAAATTTCAGCAGAGGAAAAACCATGAAAGAGTAAACATAACATACTCAAAAACTATGCTGTGATTTAACTAAGATTTCCAGGATAGAGAATTGAGAAAATTGACCAATTTCCCCCCGAATGTATGATCTTTCATTGACTCCTTAGGACTCTCTGCTGAAGCCTCTAGAGAATATTTCCTTCTTATTCACCTCCAAAAGCATTTTCCTCGCCTTTGATTTACAATTTTAATGCAAAATTGAACAAGCAAGATACACAGCACCACTGGGTGAAAATTATACTTCAGAAGTGAAATTGAGCAAATAGATACTGTCATGCCTGAATCTGCTGAGGAAAATGAGCTGGAACGGGACCCTATGGAGGTCAAGGGGGAGGTGTCTGTGGCTTCAGATTAATGTGGAGAAGAGCAGGCCGAGGCAGGCCAGGGCCTTTCAGGATTGGGACAGGATGAACATGAGAAACAGAGCTCAGGTGATGAGCAAGAGCCACCCCCTCCTGATCCTAGAGCACGGAGAGTGGAGAGAAGAAGGGAACAAAGCAGGCAGGCTCAACTACTTGGGAGGAGAGCACCCCGCCCCTCTCCACAAGGCACACCTGGAGACTGAGACTTAAGGAGACGCTGTGGGGAGGGGCATTTGTCGGGAACAAACGCTGATTTCTTGGAGTTTTGTGTGCTGTTGCTGATCTTGGAAACAACTCTCTGATCTCTTGTTCTGTGTTGTGATTTCTGCTTGGAAACCCTGAAACTCTGACCATTGGACTGGCTGACAAACTTGATTTGTGTTCAAAGACCTCGGATTGTATTTTGGCTTCTCTTCTGAAACTGCTCAGGCAAGCTTGTATTTCCACAGACTCGTTAGCTTTTGGATGTATGTTTCATTCCTTGTTATCTACGTGGCCTTGTATAAACAATTAACAACTGCTCAGTTTCAAAGCCATGAAGTGTCCAGCAAAGAGCCTGTTGAAAGGTGAAAGGAAGGAATGGGAACAGGTGTAATACTATGCAGGAGGGAATTGAACACTTCCTCTGGTGGGGGCAATCGAGTTATAATCAGTGTTAAAATAGAAGGAAGGAAGGCTAAAGATTTGGTCAAACCATCAGCAGGTTTCTAGGATATAATCTATCTGGCCAGGAAGACAGAAATATAAATCTTCCCTAATCAAGAGATATAGAAGCATCAATCATATGTCCCACTCTTCACAATTACTTGGTGGAATGCCTAGTAATGGAATGTTTGGAGAAGACCGAGCCAAAATAGGAATTAAATAGTTATGCCTTCTCTTTGTTACTTGATAGCTTTTTGTTGTCTTCACTGAGCAGATATTAAAGTTGTATAGAAATCTTTTCTTTTCTTTTAAAAAACACATATCCATTGTTAGAGAGCCAGTTTGAGGTAGTGATTAAAGGCACTAAACTAGAAGTCAGGAGACTGTGAGTTCTAGTCCTGCCTTTGAACCAGAAGAGGCAAGGGCAAATACTGCCAAATACTGACTTGAAAGCATTTTAAAAAAATCATAAATATACACACCACATATACACACCCACTTTGCACATATCAGTTCATTCTGAGCTTTAACTTTCCTGACATTTCTGTAATAGTGCATATACAATTCTTTAGATCTACCCCTTTCCATCTATATGCACAGTATACAGTATGCACAGAATGTTGCCTATTATCCAGACCAGAACAGTCATTTGTATGAATGAATTATTGTATAATTTGCTATTCACTTTTGTCTGTCTTCGATTATTCTTCATTTTGAGATTCGCATATAAATATCTTATATGCAAGAACTGTCTAGGTTTACACATTGTGCTAAGCTATAAATATTTTGTTTGATCTTGGCTCAGTATGTTGTATGAGCTTAATCATTATGGTTTAGGCTCAGTCAAAATTGTGGCTTATTCAAGGAATCGTGGATAAAATAGTAGCCTAGCATCGATGGTAGCCTAGCATCGATGGCCAGTGCAGGTGATGAAATCGTAACCAGTTATTCTTATTGAACACAGCAGGACTGATTTCTCAGAAAACTCAATTCAGCTATTTTATTATTATGAAAGTGTACAGCTTTGCATCTGTTCAGTAGATAAACTGATTCTGAAACATGGTAAATTAGAATCATAGAGACAGAAGAGATAGTGAGGCCTTCAAATCCAACTTCCTGCCCAGTGCAAAAATCCAAATTAAACATCCCAGATGTTTAGTCCCTGTCTGAGTATATTGAGAGTCAGCTGCATTATATCTCATGAAGAGTGGCCCTCATGTCTTAAGTAATTGCTTTCATTGTTGAACTACTCTGTCAGGAAATCTTTTAATGTTCATTTGGAATCTGCCTTCCGGTAGCCTGAAACAAGTACATATACAAGTACATGTCTTGCATTAAGGAATAAAAACTAAATCAAACACTTCTGTGTGATATATTTGAAAAAATGCCATCATATCCCCCTTCTAAAAGCTAAATAACATTAAGTATTGTGAGGAGTTCATATCTGACCTCTATTTGTACCAAAATTCTGCAGCTATGCCTTTTAGAAACATTCTATTTATTTATTTTATATCTTGTAACATCTAACCTAGGAGCCATTTTTTTGTGAATAGGCAACGTCTCAGACAACTAAGTTGTTTCATGAAAGCTCCGGTGACACTTTCTCTCAGGGAATGCCATATTCTTTCTGGAAGAACCACCATATTTAATGAAAATTCAGAAATGGGCTTGTGGTATTCCAGTTTGCATTTGAATCAAAATATCTGGGCTTCTGATCTAACAAGAATGGGATTCCAGGTGGTACTTTAGTGTCCCATTCCACTAATCTTATGGGAAGCTGCAGTTCCGCTGGGATCCGGAGACCTACTGCGCCACTAGAACATCTGATTCTAGCTAACTTCTAGAGCCTGGAACCCTCGCGCCGTCTTTTTTTCCCTCGGCAGAAGAGAAAGCAGGGCCAGCTAGGGGCGAGTGGGGCAGGGTCGCATTGTGGCCCCGCGTCGTAATGGGCTCCAGGAGGAGGAGGGACCCCGTCTCCCCCATTGTGACGCGCGCTGAATTTCACTGTGCTGCGCAAGGCGCTGCGTGAGCAGCGGGCAGGCCACTTCGGCCATGAAGCGGCAACAGCAGCGGCGTCGGCCGCGGCGCGGGACGGGCCAGTGTCTTGGGGCGGAGAGCAGGTGGCGCGTCTACCCGAGCGACCGAGGCGCGCCCATCACCAACAAGGGCCGGAAGAAGCCGCCCGTCGTGTCCTGCTGCAGTCTGTCGGGCAGCGAGACCCAGCAAGAGATGACGCGCCGGCGAATCAGCCCCGGCCGGTTCTCGCCGCCGCAGTGCTTCCCGGACCCGGCTTACAGCTCGGAGCCCGAAGCGGCGGGAGGCGAGGGCTGCCTTGGGCGCCTCCAGCTGGCGCAAATGTACCGCGACGAAGGCGGAATGCTGTTGCCGCGCAAAGGCAAGTACAGGGGCGCTTCGCTCCCGCACGCTAAGGCTCCAGCCATCGCCACCGCCGCTTCGGCCCGCCTGCGCCGCCCCACCTTGCCGCAGCAGCACCATTACCTCGCTCCGGCCGGCGAGGGCTGCGCTACTCCTTGCACCACTTCTTGTACCACCCTGTACGGCGGAGATTTCCAGCCCCACCACGAGCTGCCCGGCCGCTCCCCGGCAGGCCGGTGCACCCGGGTGGAGGAGCTGCTCCGGGACGACCAATGGGCCAGTCCTGTGACTAGAGCTCTGGAATATGGAACCGACTTTCCCACCGACGTCAGCAAGCCACCGTCAGTCTGCCCGTCTTCTTTTTCCTTCACTCAGATGGACAACAAAGCTTCTCCCAAGCTTGAGAAGAAGGAACCCAAAAGAAGGGATTGGCAGGAACCCTGCGACAGCAGCCCCAGCTTGGTAGACCTGATGCATTCCTTGAGACAGTATGAGGAGGAAGAGCCACTGGCTTATTTGCCCCCTAACAACAATTCACATCATCACCGTCACCACAATCACCACAAGAACAAGAAGGGAGACCCTCAGATCAGCCTCCAGGATCTGACTGAGAAGAGATACGAGGACATGATTCCAGAAAGGGACAAAAAGCTTGCTGCTCTGATGTTAGCTAGGCATCAGGAGGAGGAAGAGATGAAGGACAAGCAGCTCCAGGTCTCTGAGGCTTGGGAAAAGATGAGGCGGAAGGAGAAGAAGCACAAAGCGAAGTTGGAAAAGGAGAGGCAATACCAGTTGGCAGAGAATATGGACCAGTGGCAGAGGGACCGGGATCAAAGAAAAGCCAAGGTTAAGTTAGACGAAGAGCAATTAATGGCCGCTAGGGAGAGGGATATGTTGTTGCGTGACAAGAAGTGGAAGAAGGTAGCTAAAGAGCAGGAGTGTAGACGTAGAGAGAAATTTGAAAATGCCAGGCTTCAGGCTGAGTATAGGAAACGTTGCCAGGAAAAGCAACTCTGGGATAAACGGATGATGGACCGAAATGTCAAAGATCCGAACTCTCATGCATGCAAAGAGAAGATGCTGCAGGCCCTGGAGAAGAGGCTCATAAAGGAAATGGAAAGGAAGAAGAGAAAAGTAGACCTGAATGACTATAAGAAACTCAAGCCCATGCAAATGAAAGACCCAGTCGAGGACAAGCTGAAAGCTGACGAGTTGTACAAGAGGCTTTGCATTGAACAAAAGCTTCAGAGGTCTCAGGAAATCCTTGAGCAGCTGCTTGAAGAAAGGAATAGAGAACTGAAAGAAAAGTCATACAAGGATGAAGAGCAAGGCCTAGTAACGAAGGCTAGAGCTAAAGAGACGGAGGAGGAAAAGAGAAGGCGCAAGGAGATGTTGTTGCAAATAGCTGAGATGAAGATACAGCAGGCCAGGGAAATCATGACCAAAAATATGCAAGACAGAGCACAACATATAAAAGAAATTAATAGCGCCAAGGAAAGGAATCACCAATGCCGTAAACAGAAGCTCGAGTATGATGAAAAATGCCACCTGCGGGACTTGCAAGAGGCTTTAAGAAGAAAAGATCTGAAAAGCAATCAGCTTCTAAGGTACAAGGACGCAGCTGTTGAAGACTCTAGGAGAATAGCCAGAGCCTCGTATGGCCTTAGAGACAAAATGAGAGATCTGATAAACCACAATACATTTGATCCAATGGCTTTAGATGCCCACCGTAATGCAAATTGCCCCAGAGGCCTGTAGTGAAGTTTAAGGAAACAAACTGTCTTCTAACCAGAGTAGATGGTTGTAATGCATTCATATTGCAGAACTCTGCATTGCTGTACACTAAAGTGATTTCAGCCTTAATTACTGTTTGACTGATAAGTACTGTGGTTTAAAGGAATTTACAATATACACTAAAAAGCTCTGGTGTGCATTTGTAATGTTATTGTGAACAGAAAATACTGACCTTTATCCACGTAGCTGCTATGAACAACTTAGTGCTACACAGAATTTAGCGATGACTTAATGCAACACATTTTGATTGAATATTCCTGTAACAATGATTTTTAAAATCATATTTTACCGTGGACAGTTGGAGTTAAAAATTAACATTTTACCAAATGTGACATTTAAAACATTTCAGTTCAAGGTATACATTGGCCAATCAAGTATTATTAATACAGGCTGTCCTCGACTTATGACCACAATTGAGCCTCAAATTTCTGCTGCTAATAAGAAAGTTGTTAAGTGAGTCATTCCCCATTTCATGACCTGTTTTGCCATGATTGTTGAACAAATCACTACAGTTGTTAAGGGAATCGTGGTTAAGCAAATCTGGTTTCCCCCCCCCCCCCATTGATTTTGCTGGTCAGATGTTCATCAGAAAGGTTGCAATGAGAATCTCGACCCCAGGGATGCTGCAACCATCGTAAATACATACCTGTTGAGAAGCACCCAAATTTTGATCATTGACTGGAGGGATGCTGCCACGGTCATAAGCGTGAGAACAGTCATTAAATGAATGGTTGTAAGCCGAGGACTACCTGTACTAGTATTTTAATGAAAAACATTCCAGTAATACATTTCAAACCATTATTTTTGTATGTCTAAATAAATCAAGTAATAATTTGCGGTCCATATGCTAATCACAAATCCCATTTGTTCCTTTGATGTTTATGAGTCTTTCATAGGATTTAACAGACATGAATGTATTATTTTATGATATTAGAAATTTATTATTGTATGCCTATGTACTTTAGGACTGACATTGTATTGCCAATGCTAATTTTGTAAATTTTCATAAATGTTAATTTTATAACTATAAATTTCTGATGGCAACCACATACGCGCTAACCAGATATCATTTAAGATAATTTAAAAATAAAGCCTGACCAGAATCTGTTCATTTCTAAAAAATATGAAATTGTATTATTTGATGTTTATATTCTGAGATTTAATCTTCAAATAAACATCCTCTATATTTGGTAAATTGGCTGGAGAAAATAAAGACACGAGTGCTCGAAACACTTGTAGGTGTTCATAAAAACTTGGTAGAAAGTTTTTCAAAGCACGTTGAACTTAAACTGAATTTGCCAGGAGTTGGCACAATAAATATACCTTACAACTTTTTTTTTTACATTTCATTTCTCTCATCAGCTGTAGCTGTAAAGCTGATAAGATTTGCTTTGACATACATTTTTTTTTAGAATTAGTGTCTTAGCTAGACGTACCAGTTAATATTGATGCAATATTCGAGAATAATATTGAGGCCAAGATCTACATTGCATGAATGACTTCCATGTTGAACTAACTCAAAGGAGTTGGCAATGGTTTGTTTCTGAGATTCTTAGGCAGCAGTAGATGGTAGATTGAGACCTCACTAATGATCAAGGCCAAAGGCAGCATGATTGTGATCAGGGTTTCTAGCTTACACACTCCTTCCTCTATTACACACATTATACATAATGTGATAGAAGGTACATAATGTGTCAGTGATAGAAGTTTCCCTATCTGCTGGTATCACATACTGCTGGGAGAGGAAACTCAGAAGAATCAAAGAACTTCAGATAAACAATTTTCTTAAAAAAAAAAAAAAAAATTTTTTTTAGAAAGTCATAGTTAAAGAATTCCAGCAGAGCAATGTATCAAGACTAAGCCTTATTTATAGAATCAATATTCAAACCCTTCTGTACCTTTTTTTGGTTTCTTTCCCTACAGAATGTGTTGATTAAAGATACAGTTTCTATCTGTCCCTTGTTCCTGCAACAGATCACTCATATTTTTGTCTATATGAGAAGTCTCATAACCATGCTGAATCCCCGCAGGTTCTCCTGGTGAACAGAGATGATTTCAACCCCATTTCAATCTAGTTTTTGGACAAAATCTTTCATGGTTGCACTAATACATATCTTGGAAAGAGCCGCTGAATGCAAGTTTACTGATCATGCTTAACCAGCAATTTCTGATACATTTAGCTATACCATTTTTTTCTGGAATGTCTTCATGGATTGAGAATAGAAGGAATTTTATGGTGGTGCTTCTACTTGCAGGGATGGTCCCCAAATATAGTACAATGATTTACTGTAATTCTGCATCTGGCAGCTATTTTCTGACATGGTGTTATACAAGGGGAAGGCTAGAAAAAGAGAGTGGAACCTGAGAACACTCTGGGTAATTCTTGAGTAGAGGAAATGATAAATTTCTATACTGGGTTGTAATCCTTCAGTATATTTATCATTTGGGTGTGCTCATAATTGACATTACAGGCTTCTGTGACATGCAAAATATGCCTGTTACCAATTGGGAAAGCCACAATGTCTTTCTAGGCATGAATTATTTCTTTCATTCATTCATTCATTCATTCATTCATTCATTCATTCATTCATTCAATTTCTATAGCCACTCAACCAATTTTGTCACTAATTAATTAATTAGTAACATTACATTTGGATTTCTACTTTGTGCTTTACTGTGTTTCCTTTTATGTTCAATTAAGCATATGCACAGAATATGAATAGTGGGATATCCAGTTATGCATTTGTGATATCAGGCTATTGAAGTTTTCTTGTAAAAGGTACATTAAGTTCACTTTGAACATTAAATCCAAAGAAAATAAAACTATCAAAACTGAATTTGACACTCCAATTTCAATTGCTAAAATGGACAATCTATCTTCAAAAGTTGTTGGAAATGTGATGAGCAGGTCAGATCAATCTTTAAAATTTGGTGCAAAGCTATAAAATGCAAATTTTCAGGAAAATGATGCACGCTAGAATGAAAGGAAACTTAAAAGTTGAATTTGCATTTGAACCTGCAATATGCTTATGAAATTTTAGAAACTATACATCCTCTCAAAATATCTACAAAGACTGCTCTTGAAGAGTGCCTGGAAACTTCAGTTGGTGAATATGTGGGGCAATTATGTGTGCCCCTAGAATGGCATATATTACATCTCTGCTGAGGAACCACCTCTACTTGATTACATTTGCCCATCCGATCAGAACTGGCAAACAGGTATTGCATGCTGTGGGTCCCGTTTGGGAAAGTTTCATTTGGCTTTACCCAGACGATGGTCCTTTTCTACCATGGCACCTACACTGTCACTTCCAAAGTGAAGATGGCCCTATCCTTGATCACTTTCCAGAAGTCCCTTAAAACATGGCTGTGTCAGCAGACTTGGGGATCTCAATGGTGATTTGATGAGATGGCTGCATTAATATCATTTATCTCCACTATCTTGTTTTTAATAATATTGTTGATGTCTTTTAATTGTATTTTTAATATCTGAATTTTATGATTGTTTTTATTGTTACTTTATGGTAACTTTATGGTAAGATGAATGGCTATATAAATGTAAATGATATAGATAGATAGATAGATAGATAGATAGATAGATAGATAGATAGATAGATAGATAGATAGATAGATAGATAGATAGATAGATAGATAGATAGATAGATAGATGATGGATAGATAGATAAACAAATGGTAGACAGACAGACAGACAGACAGATAGATAGATAGATATTGAGCTAGCTTTATATATATTTCCTGCTGCAAGGATACATTATGCTTCTAACAGGAACAGTCATCTGATCCCTACAGTGGAAGAATAGCTAACCAAGCTGTGGTGTCTTCAATGTCAAGAATAGCTTTATACTTTAGAAGTATATCTGACATACCAGTAGATTTCAATTCAAATTGAAAACCCTTCTTAGATTGTAATCTGATACATGGATTAGTAGACATGCATAATTTGAATTTGTCCATAGAATTTATATTTCAATTTTATAAGGTACTTAAATTAGAGCAGATGTTTAGTAATATGTAGTAATAATCTGTATAAAATATTTTTATTTCAACTGGATTTATTACAATGATTTTCTTGTCCTTGGGTTATGCCCCAAAGTGACAATTGTGTAGAGTTCTGAAGGATCTTGTATACCGTAAGCAATTTTACTAGGTTACCTTCATTAGGTAGGTCAAAGTAGCATCGCACATTCAGCCTCCAAGACTTGATCAGGATAATTTTGTCATGTACAAATATTAAGTAAGAGAAATGAGAGAAGGTCAGGATTTTTATTTCTTAAAAACTTCTATTGTATATTCATGACACATTTTTTTAAAAATAAGTATAAAAACTTTTGGAACAGTGTTTACATTCTGATGCAAATATACCTTGCTTTAGGATTCTACTTTTTTCAGATAGTGATAGGATTATACCAAGTTTGCAAAAAAAAAAAAAAAATCCTTACAAGTTGTTCTTAATATTTTCTGACTAAATATATAAAAGAAAATTGATTTTCCTGTGAGAACATCCTGACATACTGTGTTGACAATATGTTTTAAAGTTAAAAACCATACCTGGAATACTGCAACCAATTTTGATCACCATACTACAAAAAAGATGTTGAGACCTTGGAAAAAGTTCAGAGAACAGCAACTAAGATGATCCAAGGCCTGGAGAATAAAACAAAGAACAGATGCAGGACTTGGGTTTGGCTAGTCTAAAGAAAAGAAGAAATAGGGGTGACATGATAGCAGTATTCCAGTATTTGAGGGGCTGCCACAAAGAAGAGGGCATCAAACTATTCTCCAAAGCACCAGAGGGCAGGACAAGAAACAATGGTTGGAAGACTTCCAGTTTGGCATCGCAGTGAGATGGACGCAGGAAGGTAGGGCTCTGCCTTCCGTGCCTGATTTCTCCCTGCTGTGGGCCCTAAAAGGGCCTAAAGTCACCCCGAACAGGCCATGAAGAAGGAGGGGTGCCTCATCGATCATGGAGATATGGCGGTCTTTTTGTTCAATCCAAGGAAAGCCCTCCAAACCGGCAGGGGAAAGACTGGCTACATTCCAGCCATTAGCCACTGACAACCGAAGAAAAAAAGCACCAATTAGCAGATCGTAAACAGCATGTTTGGAACTGGGTGAGAATATTGATTCTTTCTTTACTATTTTACAACTGAATTTCCTGGGAAAGGCTCCCAAGAAGCTAAAAACCTCTGAATGTGAGAAGGAAGGGGATAGCCCCACCCTTCCAGAGGAATGGAAGCAATGTTTTCATTTCTATGGGGGACAGAAATACATAATACTGAAGTGGAAGTAACATAAAGCTACAGTTTGGATAAATTTGAGAACTGAGATAATTGTTAAGATTTTCTCTTTGGGGAAAAAAAACATTGAGGTGAAATATAAGAAATCAACCCTTTGTTTTAAGAGTGGAAAATTGATTTTGAATGACATCTAGTGTTGGATTTGAGTATAGCACTACAACTAGCTTCCTGGCTGCTTGGTGATTCCTAACTTAATGGAGAACAGCTGGCAATAAAGATAAATATTTTGGCATACTTATCACCCTGACCTTCTTGGATTATAAACACCTATTGAGCTTAACACCTGATTTCAAGAACTATTGGGAGAGAATTTTTTTTTTTACTTTTGACTACGTCTGGCTGGGAGAGACTTTTGAACTGTTTTCAGAGTGGTTGAACATTTTGAACACTTTGAACATTGTGGATTACAACCTTGCATGACCGACAATTCTTGGATGCCTAGACAAAGGATCACTACAAAATATTGTTTTTAGGACTGGACCCATATTCTGGAATCTATTGGATTATAAAGGCTACACATAAAGACCAGATGAAACTTTGTTCTACTCTTATTAAGATTGGTGATATTAGACAAGACTTGTATTTAGAGAACATAAAGGTTTTGACAGATTATCTGGAGGGGGAAACAAAATGGATGTTTTATAGTGATAAGTGGTAAGAAAAGATACCTTGCACCTCCATTTGAAGCCCCCACCCAGGCTAATCAAGGATCTCCAGGAATGATGCCTCAAGAAAAAATAAACATCTTTCAGAAGGAAATATACTCTATGCTACAACTAATTCACCAAACAATTGTCGCACACAAAGAGGACACAGAAAGAAACCATAATGAGACTAAAAACAATTTAGATAATATAAATGAGCAATTCTCCAAATTAAATCTACAATTAGAAAATTCCCAGACAACGACTACAAAGTATGAACAAATAAACCAGAAATCAGAAGATGAAGCAGAGGAAATTGACCCAGAGACAGAAGAGATAAAAGAAGGGAAATATAAACTACCATATACAAATAAAATACTGCAAGATTTAGTCATAATAACGAAAATGGAAAAGGCGCTTTACCCCTTAGGTCTGCAAAACATACCTGATGATAAGGAAGAAGATTTAAAAAAATGGAATATAGAGCTGTCAGGGAAAATGTCACAACTTGGGAGACAAAAAATGAAAAGACAAATTGAGGGAAAATGAAAGTGGAAGTTGCTTAAGGAATATAAATGGGCGGAATTCCCCCCCCCAAAAAAAAATACTCCACCTAAATTGTCTTCCTTATTCCAAGCAACTTTTACAAAAATAGAAAGAAAATTCCTGGGCGATTTAATTGCCTTGGCCTGGAAAGCTACTTGGCAAAGAAAGAAAGTGAGAGTTAGACTTAAAAAACAGAAGATTTGACCTATTAGAGGGGGCATTATAGGATTAAATATCTGTTTGAATATGATTAAAAGAACGGATGATCCTTAGATATAAGTAGACTTTTATAATGAAAGATATGATTTAGAATTAAAATAGCATTTTTTTCTTTCTTTTTTTGATATGGGAAATATGAAAATAAGAGAATGGCTAGTATGAATAAAATTCTTACCTATATAAATGTAATTAATATTGAGAAAATCATAACTAACAAAGATATTTCAAATATTGATGCGAAATCAAACTTTAACAAGAACATGAAAAACAGGATATTAATTTATGAATAATTATTGTTATTTGTATAATATTAGTAAAATATGATGAGGATGTTTATATTTAACTTTGTTTGCATCAACAGTAGCAAGAATTGTAATTACGTAATGAGGGGAAAATGGAAAAAATATGGGGAAGAAAGGAGGATCAGGGAAAAAACACTGGATTGTGCAGTACTGAACAGATTTACATTGAAGAAGTTAATGTTAAATATGTGAACCCAGACAACACGTTGTTTACTAAGCACTAAAGACTGTAATTGTTAAAAATCAATAAAACATTTTAAAAAAAGAAACAATGGTTGGAAACTGACCAAAGAGAGAAGCAACCTGGAATTAAGGAGAAAGTTCTTAACAGTGAGGACAATTAACCAGTGGAACAGCTTGCCTCCAGAAATCGTGGGCGCTCCATCACTGGAGATTTTTAAGAAGAGGCTGGACAGTCACTTGTCTGAAATGGTATAGGTTCTCCTGCTCGAGCAGGGGGCTGGACTAGAAGACCTCCAAGGTCCCTTCCAGTTCTATTCTATTCTATTCTATTCTATTCTATTCTATTCTATTCTATTCTATTCTATTCTATTGTAAAGAAAAAGGGAAATGTAATTTTTATTTAAATCTACTTGACAGTTTATTTTTATCTCTAGCTATTAATGGATTAAGATAGGATATGGGGCGAAGACCTGGGAAAATATGTTTGCATTAACAAGGAACTGGGTAATGGGAGTTTTGTGAGCTTTATTTTATACAAAGCTTGTATTATAAACTTTTTTAATATCTTGGATCCCATATTGTTGGTGTCGGAATGCATTTGAAATAGATAGAGATTCCTATTGGGGTAAGATACGGCCTTGCATAATTTATTCTGATGGAAATTTTAACTGGGGGAAAAGTCAAATATAAGCAGTCTTATAAAAAAAGAGGTAGCAAAACATATCCAGTGCATTTTTAGCATAATAGTTTTGATATATTCCAAATAGATTCTGGTACTTGGGATCAGGTTAACCCTTCTGCTTGAGAAAACTGTACAGTTTATACTTCATGGTTACCAATTTTGGTCACCATACTACAAAAAAGATGTTGAGACCTTGGGAAAAGTTCAGAGAAGAGCAACTAAGATGATCCAAGGCCTGGAGACTAAAACTTATGAAGAACGGCTGCAGGACTTGGGTTTGGCTAGTCTAAAGAAAAGAAGAAACAGGGAGAGCAGTATTCCAGTATTTGAGGGGCTGCCACCAAGAAGAGGGTGTCAAACTATTCTCCAAAGCACCAGAGGGCAGGACAAGAAACAATGGTTGGAAACTGACCAAAGAGAGAAGCAACCTGGAATTAAAGAGAAAGTTCCTAACAGTGAGGACAATTAACCAGTGGAACAGCTTGCCTCCACAAATTGTGGGCGCTCCATCACTGGAGGTTATTAAGAAGAGGCTGGACAGTCACTTGTCTGAAATGGTATAGGTTCTCCTGCTCGAGCAGGGGGTTGGACTAGAAGACCTCCAAGGTCCCTTCCAGCTCTATTCTATTCTATTCTATTCTATTCTATTCTATTCTATTCTATTCTATTCTATTCTATTCTATTCTATTCTATTCTATTCTACCATGGTCTGAAAGGAAGCCTAATCTACAAAGCTACATAATTGTACTTTCTTTAGCAAGGATAAGAAAAATATCTGTCATAGAAACATAACCCGAATTCCTGAATGACATGGAAGGTAAAGACTCTACCACATTCTTACGGTCCTCCTATGTTGCATAGCAAATTTTCTCCAACTATTTCAATAAGCTGTAAAGTTTTTGCTTCCTCTCATGTAATTCCAGTCTTTTCCAAGTCTTTTTTTTAATATTGTTCGCATAGTTATTGAAATATCTGTTCCATACTAGTAGAATAAAAATCAACTGTTTCTTTGCAGGGATACTAGATGGTTTATACTATTGATTTAGGATTGTGGTTAATGTAAAGTTAAAGTCATTACCTAATTTTAAAAGCTAGGGCTTGTCCTATGTTATCTTCAACTAATAATTAGTTTTTTTATGCATGGGTATAAGTACACACTTAAGGTGATATTATTTTAAAAATGAAATGGGAACAGTTATCTCGCAGAGGTATTGGGGTATACTTTTAAAGTAAATAAGTATTATTTATATGTGCTTTCAAAAGTCGTTACAGAAATTGATACAGTATAGATTAAAGTTTTCTGTGTGGATGTAAGAATGTCACTACTAGTGCTTGGCTTACTGAAAATGAGGAACACTATTTTGTTGCACAAGTACTGTAACACTTCCCAATAAGTCATTTGGTATGAATAGAGATGTATTTCTGTTGGAAGTTTGTATTCCTTATCAATATAGCATTCCTGTAATGAAACAGAAGAGGGCACTAAAGAGTTACAAAATTATTTATAATTCCAAAAGAGCTGTTGGTGAGAGATTTGGAAGTAGTGCAATTTATTTTGTTCCTACAATGTACACACATCAAACAAATAATATGCAGAATAACACTGTCTCCATTTATTCAGAAGCAAATGTTATGTCTAAAAGGGATTTTCTATCTAATGGATGTGTCTAGATTGTATTTCTATGAAAAATGACAGTTCAAACATGTGAAGCATTTGAAATTCTATTGACACTCCTGGCAGAATCAGATAAATGCTAATTCTCCTTTGAATTAATGTGATTTTTGTTACATTTTTTTAAAATAGGAAAAAAAATGTCTTTCTGAGAGATAATACTTGTTGAGCTGTGGCAGAATCCAGCTGTATTTTTTAATATTAATTTTTTAAAAAAACAATATACAAAGTTCTGTTACAGCTTTGCATTATATTAATACAGATGGAATTTCTTAATAGTTAACAAGGGCTACTTAAGGTTTTTTAGGCATTCAACAAATTCAGAAAAGCAAAAACTGCATAACATTCAGTTTATGTATAGTAATGTTATATTTTACAGGTCATGATTTCACACATATTCCTTAAATGCTTTATTCTGTTGCTTATGGACTGAAATGGAGTTAAAAAGAGGGAATTATGAAATATCTCAATTGTTACAATGGTTCCTATTTTTCCTATGGGACATTCTTTGAGCTATTTTATTTTCTAAACATATTCACACAGAGAGAAAGGGAAGATATGACTCTTTCCTCCCTTTCATTGAAAATATGTGTATGAAATAACCCCCAACCCTTCAAAAAAACCCATTTCTTATGTGGATAGATATGCCGTTCCCATTTTGAATGTCCTTTGTGGTAATTAATCACTATTTCCAAAATACAGAATTGCCTGACACCAGTTTTGGGGGATAGATTAAAAAAAAGGTTGCCTGGCCAGGACACACCCTTGAGGAACAAGATAATTAGGATTTCTGTTTACAATGTTTTTATCCAAAACAGTCCAAAATGTTTGCACAGGTCACAAAGGAAGAGACAAACAAACTGCTCCTTAGCAGATTGTCATTTTGCCAGAATTATTATATTATTACATTCTGTTCCTAGGATTTTTAGAACTACTTAGTACAAGAGCTGGTGTCTGTACTGATAAAGACTGAGAAGATACAATCTTCTCCATTATCAGTTGAAGGCTGGCCATCTCATCAGATCATGGGAAAGAATTTGACAGATAATAAAATATCAACCCCATAAAGGAAACTAGAATATATTAATCATAGATGGGAAATAGTTCAATTGTCAGAATTTTTGGAACTCTTATCACTTGCCTCTTAGCAAATCTTCTGCCTGCAAAAATTCATAAATTGGGACACATGTTCATCAACTACTGCAACACATTTCAGGGGTGGGGAACTATGGCCCTTTTACAATCTGTGAACTTCAACTCCGAGAATTCCTGAGCCAGCATGGCTCAGAAATGGCTAGCTCAGGAATTCTGGGAGTTGAAGTTCACCCCTCTTCTAGACTGTCCTTGAAGAGCATTTGGAAGCTTCAATTGATCCCAAATGCAATGCCACATTCAATAATTTGCACTGCAACATTTTCCACTGCTGCTGTCTGAGCTGCTCTGTTTCCTAATAGGCTTTTGGGTACAATTCATAATGCTTGTAGTCACCTTTGGAGGCCTACATGGCATGGGCTAGGTTACTTGTGGGATCACCTCTCCCCAAACTGATTCCTGCCTGTCCTATCAGATTGGACAGAATGGGCTGCTCTGGGTCTCATCAGCAAAGCAGTGTCACTTGCTGGACCCCAAGAGGCATCCCTTATCTTTTAAACAGCCCACCCCCGAAATAAAGATAGAAGTGTTAAATTCTTAGCCTGTGGACATATGTGAATCCACCATGATTCCACTGAAATTGGAGAAATAATTGAAGCAAACTATACTTTATAAATGTAAGATTAGATTCTATTACTGTCTTAGGAACATAAAATGCTATAGGCCATTAACAGAAGTAATTTGGAATATACTACAACAGCAGATCTACTGAAGAAAAAAGTGCTACTTTAAAAAATATACCTGGTCAAATGATTATCCCATCTAATTTGGTACAGGCTACTGGCAGTCACTTTCCAGAATTTCAGACAAATGTTTTCTCCGGTCCAGCCTCCAGATATCAGGCAATGAATCTGTGCTTGACCAGTAAGCTATGGTTCTTTTCTCTGTATTATTCATTTGTAGGATTACTACAGTTGTGTATATATTTGTTAATGAAACATTCACAGCAGACTGTTCTAGCTTTACAAGAGCATTGAAACAATTAACCTCTTTTCAATTACTGCTAACTATTTTGGAAGGCAGAATTGATGAGAAAAGAGTTATTCCTTCTTCAGTGGAATCGATGACTTATTTATCACTTTTGGCTCTTTCAACATCAGACACTTCTTGGCTCCTGCTACACTCTGGTAATTCCTTTGTCTTGTTGAACTTTAAATTAATAGATTAGCAATAACAACAAAGAATTACACATGCCCTTGCAAACTATAAAAGTGCTGCATGAAACTCAGTTCTTCCTAATGTGTTCTCGGTGCTCTATGAGTTTGGCTCTACCAAGAGAGCACCAAGGATTCCACAATTCAACTCTCAGCTACATATATTCTCTTCTATTGATATCATCTCTTTCGGTTTTGTGAAGATGTGGATCTTCCAAGGCTACAGCTCACTGAGAAGTACCGTGACCATGTGCACAAATATCAATACAAGCTCATTTGGAGCTTCACAGAGAACCCACAGGAGGTCCCTTCCAAGTCTGTTTTTCTGTTATTCTGGAGTGGTGTAGGGTCTCCTGCTTGAGCAGGAGGTTGGACTAGAAGAACTCTAAGGTCCCTTCCAACTTTATTAGTCTATGTTTTATGTTCTAACCCATCCAAGTTCACTATTCAGCTAAACCAATGTCTGACACAGCCACCTTCAATACGCTTTCTTAGTTTTCCGAGCATGTACTTGCATGGACTGAAAAACCTTTTGCCAGAATTGGTTTTACCTTGACTATAGTGTTCCTTTGAATGATTTGTAGCTTTAGTATGTATGTGTACGTATGATGGTTTCGGGAAAATATTTTTTAATACTCAGAATTATAGTAGATATTGAAATTAATAGTACTTGGAGCTGTCTACTTTTTAAAGGATGTTTAGATACTATTATCCATTAATTGCTAACATTTTTTCTACAAAAAATGGTGAAATAATTTATTTATCTTATTTTTCTCTGTATTTTACACAAAATGTTAAAATAAATGTTTACTGCTTTTCATCACTTTCCTGTCCATTTTTCTACATGCAACCTATGGCTACTTGTTGGAATCTAGGATATAACATTTCAAGTTTTCCTTATTATCATACAGACAATATATTTAACAATTTTACTGCTCCTCAGAATCAACCAACCAATCAATTAATCTGGGAGTTATCATTTTTATTTCTATCATTTTCTTAGCCATTCCTCATCACAGAAACACTGCCCAGACATGAAAGAGTGGGATTGTCAGGATTAGCCCTTGTTTGGTGATGATGTAATGGATAAGGTCCATCATGAGTGGTGTCAGCCAGTCACGTTCTATCCAAACATGGTTTAGCAGACAGTTTACAATCCTTCATGCTGGAGTTGAATCTGTCCTTTCAAAAGACAGATGAAGGAAAGTTATTCACTAGCACACAAAACACCAATGAAGCATGAAAGCAAAGAAATTCTTGTATTCAAGGACAGGCTGTTTCCAATTCTTTTATTAACAGCTAGTGACTACAGATAAGATAGATATTATGTAAGTATGCAACTCTATAAGCTGTGGGGGAGACCCTTTCACAAATGTAGCCAGACTTTTAGGTCAGAGACAAGCAACAGAATTTATAAGTTGGAGATGAGCCAGTCTCTGGAGGACAAAGCTGAACGTAATACAAGAAGGCAAGAAATGGCTGTGGATCATAAAGATGATGAGAGAATTTATTAGACATTTTTGTAGATATATAATTTCCTGGTGTTTTAACAATGATAAGACTTTTCAGGGCTTAATGTTTTCTACTTCAGAACAATAGGAATTTGCTACCAATTTTCAACAATGATTGTCAGATTTCCAAAGGCTGTGGAAAAATATATCTGATGGCTATATGTGGCCTTAGGGTTACCCTTTTGCTGTAAACAAATAACACTCTAGCAATATGTTGTTCTTAATGTTGGTTGCGGAAAGCTTCAGAAAGACATTTACACGTTCATTCAGAAGATGGAAGAGTATAAGATGGATCCAAAAAAACATAAAATGAAGGAAAGCAGCTGATGTTGAACTCAAGGGTTGTATAATATTTGCTGAGTGTCATGTTTTAGGAGCTGTTCATGGACAAGTTGAGCTGGTGCAGGTTCTTGCACAACAAAGATCAGGAGTGAATTGAGTTTCAGGGTTTTTTATTTCGTTCTAAGCATGTTTTTCATCCACCCATTCTGCTACTGTGAAGTGTAAAATAACCTTGCTATGAACAGAAATCATCTTCCATTCTCTGGAGATACAAAACATAGAAGCACAAGAATGAGCTCCTGGGATCTATTTTTATTTGTTCCTTTCATTTTTATTCCATCCTTCCTTCAGAGGGATCTGAGTGTCATATATCCAGTCCTGTGAAGACAACACAGCTGCTATAAAAGAAACATTGAAACAGGAGGTATTCTTCCCTTTTATATCCACAATTGCCATCGAGATCACAAATTTACTATTTTGCTGAAATATTTTAGGCGACGTTATCATTTTTTGTAATTTGGGCATTGAGAATGGTGGGGGAAATAGGTTTTAGGTGGCAAATGGAAAAATACTCATCGAAGGCAAACAATGAGATTATTAAGTTTATCGAGTGTGTGAAGCAGCTGCAATACAATTTCTAATAAAAAGCAAAAACTGAACTCTCCTGCTTTTGTGTTCTTGCTGATTACTAGCAATAGCAAGCAAAAATGAGATGGGGAAAAAAAAGCTTTATCAGAATGATTATCTGGAGTTCTCAAATGCTTCTCCCATCATTGTTTTGTCAGTCATATCTTTCCATCATGTAAGCAGCTGCATTTCCACTGCAGGAAAAAAAAGAAATTTTGTACCTCCAGATTATTATTCAAAGCATTGCTAAATCAAATGATGGTTGTTAAAAGAAATGAACCACAAGGTCAGAACTCTGCTTTTGAAGAAAACTCACTGATTTGTAATGTTACTCTGAAACTCTCCTTCTCTCACTTTATCACACTTGTTGGATATGACCATGTATTTTGACTTAGCTGGGGGAAGTATTCTTATGAGGATAATCAATCATTCTGCGCTGGACTATTTAGAAGAGGAAATGAAAGGAAGGTCAATTATAGAAAAAGTGCACATCTAAAAGTGGAATTTAGTGGTGGGAAAAAAAAAAAAACCCTGCAGTGTCACAAGATCCTGAGTTTGGCAACCAGGAATTGTGAAGGACTTCATAAGCTCACAGAGGGTGCTGAGTCTTCCAGTTGAGATGTGTCAGTTATAAAAGAAAATACTGTAATGAAAACCAATTACCTCATCACCAACCCATGGAATAAAATGATCCATCTAATTTTTCTTCCTTACAAATTGCCAGAGAGGTTACTCGAGTTCAGGCAGTCTCATTAAAAGCTGTGCCAAACATGGTGAGAATGGATGGAAGGATTTCAATAAAAAGCAGCCTCAAAGCTATTTTATACAACCCAATTGTTACTCAGCTCCTGCTTAACAAAGAGTTGCATTGTTGGGGGAATTTTTTCTACTGTTGGGTGGGAAAAAGCATGGAAATGAAGTGCCAAATTATATTTAAAAAGGAATATGAACCAAGAAAGTATGGCAATTATGGCAAATGATATAACGATACTAAAAAATAAATACTTGAATATTTCCTTTAGAAAGAGGGATTGACAAATAGAAATTGCTTTGCAACGTTTCAGCCAGTTCTTTTTCTTTTTTACAAATAACTCTCAAAGTGGCAAACATATCCAACACACCTCCTCCTATTTCCTCCACAACAAGAACCTTGCAAAGTGAGTTTGGCTGAGAAAAGTGACTGGCCCAAGATCATCAAGCCAGCTTTCATGGCTAAATAGGAACTTAGCCTGATGCCTTCACCACTAAACCAAACTGGCTCTCATAGATTGACTATAATAATATAATTATGTAAGTCTGATTATGCTGTACCTCCCCTTCCTCCTTCTTATACTCCTGTGAATGAGAAAGATATTTGCCTGATCTGTGCTGGACTCAAAAAATGATTTAAGCCCTTTTGACTGTACATGAGGTCTGCATATTTTCATCAAGGTCATCTTCCTTACTCTCTAGTCTACACCACCCTGGGAGGTACTGGATGATTGCAGATTACGACCATGGGTCAAGTACTTGCGGGTGGCACTGCACAGCTATCCCACATTCCAAGGATACGCGCAAGAGAGGCTGCCAATGTGTGCAGTTGCTGAGTGCACAACCTGTTCCATGGACTCTGGCATTCCGTTGTCCCTGCCTCACACGTAGCTGTTCAGTATAAACAAATGTGCATCTGATCAGTATTTTGTTGTGGCTTGACTAAAGGAAGACATGTAACTAAAATAAATGTTTCCACTGCTTTCTGGTTAACACTGAACATTATTTCAATATTGCATTATAGGATCAAATTATTTTTTGAGGAGTATTTTACAGACCTGTTTGTGGAAATACTGAAGTTACATATATTCTTAATTTAGATGAATAGTGCTCTGAAAATGGTAACACTACATTATTTTATGTTATTTATATAGCACTGTATTATAGATGTTTTAAAACTTTTCTCAGTGTATGCTAGCCTTTTTATTTTTCTGGCCCCTTTTAGCAATTTTAAGGCACATCAGCTATGGGGTGTTTTTTCCCCACATAGGCTATCTAGATCAAAAAGCCAAAAACTGTGTGGATTATGAATTAATCTAGCATTTCATAAAGCACAAATAAAATTATGTGTATCTATATGGTTATGTGTAATTTTTAAATGATCTTAATGGTATGAAAATCTAATAGTACGGTTAAGAAGAAATGCGTATCTTAAAAACATTTTTGGCATAACAGGATTAAAAGTAATATACCACCCATTATTTTCCAGATACATGTATAACTCCTTTAATATTTTTTTTAGATAGATGGATAGATAGATGGGTAGATGATAGACAGATAAATAGACAGACAGACAGACAGAGAGACAGATGATATAGAGAGTTTTTTTGTTTCTTTTCAGTGAAAACAACTCCTCAAGGACATAAGCAAAACTTGGAATAATGGAGAACGTTCAATAGATCTCTTTTGTGTTGTTGTTGCTGCTGCTAAACTAGAAAGTTTCTGTGTAGAAAATTAAAAATGCCAGGAAGCTGGAAAAAAAACCCCATGGCAACTATCTACTTTTCTCCAGGATCAATGTACAGCCATCAATGGGCCAGTTATGAGGAAATTCAAGTTTCATTCTGTTGTGTCATCTAATTCTAGAACTTTGGGCACTGTTTAAGAATTCTGTATTTATCCTGACAATTTCAAATACCTGATTCCAGAAACTTAGAGTGTTTAACTGATAGGTTTGTTCTTAAATATTGCAAACTTCTGCTGCTATATATGTTAACTGATACTGTCTCCTGTTTCAGTTTTGTATATCTTAGTTCGGGAGGTTATAGCTGGAAAATGACAAGCATTTTAAATAAATAAATAATAAAATAAATAAATAAATATAATCACAAAGAAAATCTAACTACATTCTCTACAATCAAGGTCAGCCCTGAGTAAATGTAGCTTATTTTATCACCAAGGTGTACTTTTATATTATTCTTAATTATTCTTCAATATTTCATGGTCTCTGTTGTAATATAATATAGATAGCTATCCAAGGGACTTTTTAACTTTTATTGCTGTGTAACTATATTATTTTTATTTATGTTTTAAGTAAAACTGCGAATTAAAAGTGTATTCACAAAGTAATCCTATGTTAATTTCTTTTGAAAGAGATCATTCTACTGTGGAAGTGTTTTGAATCTTAATAGTATAGAACGAATACTGATGCTTAATGAATGCTTTAAGTCACAATATTCTTTCATGGCCACTTGAAGGATTTACCGAGAGTAGAAATCCTACAGTCTTGGTGGTAAATTAAATCTATGCCCATAGTACAGCTATGCCAAGGATCTATTTATTCTAGCACTGTAGCATCCACACTTTCTTGGTGTTAATTATTATTAAGGCTGCAATGATGTTGGAATATCCATCATTTGTGGGTTTTTTCTCTTTGATGTATGGCATTGGCTTTCAGTAATATGGCCTGTATAACACACACACACACACACACATTTATAAAATAGGGGACTGGAGGCTAAAACATAAGGAACAATTGCTGGAATTGGGTATATCTAGTTTAATGAAGAGAAGGACGAGGGGTGACATGATAGCAGTGCTCCAATATCTCAGGGGCTGCCACAAAGAAGAGGGAGTCAAGCTATTCTCCAAAGCACCTGAAGGCAGGACAAGAAGCAAAGGATGGAAACTAACCAAAGAGAGAAGCAACCTAGATCTACGGAGAAATTTCCTGACAGAATAATTAATCAGTGGAACAACTGCCTCCAGAAGTTGTGAATGCTCCAACACTGGAAGTTTTTAAGAAGAGACTGGACAGCCATTTGTCTGAAATGGTATAGGATTTCCTGCCTGAGCAGGAGATTGGACTAGATGACCTCCAAGGTACCTTCCATCATCATCATCATCATCATCATCATCATCATCATCATCATCATCATCATCATCATCATCATTAACATCTGTATACCATTCTAATCAAAGAAGAATTCCTATTGGTTAACAATAATTAAAACAAATAAAACATAGTCCTCAATAATAAAACAATCATAAAAATAGAATAGTTAACAGGCTCATAATGACTGCATTAAAATAAAATAAGATTTAAAAGGACCAATAGTAAATACTACAGCATTATTCTACAGAGGCCCTATGGAAAAAAATCATTCTTAGCTGTCTTACAAATGATGCTAAGGACAGTGCCATTCGGATGTCAGGTGGGGGGCGAGTGACTTGTATTAGGCCATCAAGGAAAAATATCACCTCTTGGTTTCCATCCCAAAATAGAATGTATATATGGCAAACAAAGCATCTTAACTGAGATATGGAGGAAGAAGATCTGAAGGTACCTAAGAGCCAAGCTGTGTAAAACCAGCACTGTAGTTTCTACTCAGAAACTACTGGAAACCAATACAATACCAGCCATATGGTGCCATGGATCTCACTTGCTATGTGGCTGCTGCATTTTGCACCAGCTTTAAATGCAGAATAGTTTTTAAAGGCAGCCTTATGTAGAATGTATTGTAGTAATCTAGTCTAATGATGATGTTGAAGTTACATGTCACCATCACCAGAGCTTCCTGCTCCAGGCAGGGTTGTAATTGTTACAGCAACTAAAGCTGGGTAAGGATACCTCTGGCCATAGTCTCCACCTGCAAATCCAGCAGTACCTATGAGTTCAGGATGACTCCTAATTTGCAGAACTGCTTTAAGAGGAGAGTGGACAACCATTTGTCTGAAATGGTATAGGGCTTCCTGCCTGAGCAGGGAGTTGGACTAGAAAACCTCCAAGGTCCCTTCCAACTCTGTTATTCTTCAGTCATATCCTATTCAGAGTTACTACTACAGCAGTTAGACAACCAGATGGTTTTTGGACAGACTTTGTTAGGGTTTAACTTTACCCAACTGTAACCACCAGAAATTTTGTAGATCAAAATTTCTACAGTATCTGTTGCCCAACTCACAGTGGAAATCTATAGCTAACTATCAACAGCACATTGATGATACTTCATCCAAACTTAGAGATAACGTCACCCAGCAATTTCATGCACATGTTAAATATTAGACCAACACTGCTTAGAGGAGAGACTGTTAGGCTGACCTCTCATTCTAACCACCCTGAGATCAACTGGTATCACCTTTGTAGAATGCTGTCGACGCATTGTAGAAAATCACCCATAACTCCAACAGTTGCAGCAGCCCCAAAAAAGCTGGTCAATAGTATTGAATGACTCTGTGAGGTCAAGTAGGTTCAGTAAGATAATGCAGAACCAGAACCAATCCATCACAACATCCAAGGTTATTCCATGCATAATTCTAATCCTAATCCTGATTGAAAGGAACTCTGATAATCCATTACCCTAGGACACACTATATATGAAACCCTATCACAAGAAGATTCTCAACAACCTCCTTGAAGATTGTTCTTTTGCTAATTTATTTTATTTTTAACCTGAATTAATGAAGATGGAAAGTGTATGGTGTTCGGAGTTGATTTCCATCTAGGTAGTTTTAAGACTTGTAAAATAGACAAACCAGTTTTTAAAAGGGGAGGCTGGAAACAGGACAATAGTTTTCCAGTATAGCCAGGTGCAGGGAAAGCCTCACCTGAAGTGGCTATATCTCCATTTTTTTTCAAGGCGTACAGAACAACTTTCCCCCTGAAAGAGGTGTGGGCCATTTTGCTGATTCAGCTACTCATAGCACTACAGCTCTCGAAACATATCAGCAAAGCCCATGCTACAGAGCATCCTGTCCACTTAATTGGAGTCCACAGGGGGAAATGAAGCCCAGATCATGTTGTACCAGACTCTGCCCAAGGCTCAGGCAAATATGAATGACTTAGCAAAATGTTGCGTAAATGCATCACAATGGCCAGTTGTGAGCAAGAATAGCATAAACCTGATCAGAGGTGCTATATAACAGTCCACTTGTAGAGAATTTTTAATGGTAGAGATGCTATATAACAGCCCACTGTCTTGCAGAGAATTAAAACAGGGAGAAGCTGAACAAAATGACCTTGATCTCTCAATAAGGAAGGTAAATATGGCAGAGCTTGCTGTGAAGTCTCCCATATGTAGAACACAGTGATAAGACAGTTCTGCTCTTTGTGAACAAATTATAACAAGAAGAAAAAGAATATTGTACTTAAAAAAATGTGCATACCGTCAAAGAAAATCAAGAGACCGAACATGGTACTCCCTATGAAGACCATTTGCATAAAAATAAATGGAGAAGCTTCTCTTCCCTTCACCCTTGTGTAATAATACTGCAATTATGCTAAATTACTACCATTCTTAGTACGGTATTGCTCAAACAGTAATATTCACTCTTGGGTACAGGAACATAAAACTATTTCATAAAAAGAGATACAGTCCTCAAAATCCTATCTTTTCACTCACACATAAGTCATAAATCACTTTGACTTTTTAAGACCCCTTTATCTCTCTGTGGTCCAATACTGGAATCTTTTTGGATCAGTATGGAATATGACAGAAGAGGTTGCAATGGAAGAGGTGGAAATTCCCTCTTAGAGGAAAAGGGAAATAATTGAGCATTACAAATAGGCTTTTCATGAAATTGGTACAAGGGAAAATGAAAGTCTTTAAAATAAGCCTGCAAATAAAAGGAGATGTGAAACAGCAGATGGTGTACGAAAGGATATTTTTAATATAGGAGTCTGGGGCTAAAAATAAACAAAAGAACTCTGCAATGCTTTGTTAAAAATATTATTTTGTGACCATATGTGGGTGCTTTTGAGGAAAATTGTAAACACTTAAAAAGTTTAGACAGAAAATCCAGGTGTATTTTCCTATTAACAGTTTTGGGCCACAATGGGTATTTCAAATATTCTACAGATGTGGAATTGTGTTGACTCCATTGATATCTGGGTATAAATGTGTTTAATACAGAACCTCTGAACAGTTAAATCTCCATGCTTCAAGGAATTCACAAACCTGTGAGTGAAATAGAAAAAAATACATTTCTCATTTTAATAAGGCATTTTTTTCTTTTGGATGCTGCATGACTAGCTTAAGAGCATGGCTTTAGGGAATTTGTTTTTGCCTTAACAGCTTCCATTTTACAATTTTCCAGAACACTAACAAAGTAATTATTATGATTATTATTTAAATGCAATATTTAGGGTCACTTCAGATTTAATGATTTTAATTTAATAAATTCCAGGCTATTATATTAACAATACATGCTGCACTTTCATGCTCCACTCCTCTCCTTCCTAACTAGGATATTGTAACTTAATTTTGGTTTTTCAAGCAGGAGATGAAACCAGAATCATCTTGAAGATTGCAATAAAATCACCATAGTATCACAGGGGGGAAGAAAAGATAGGACAATTTTATAGTCGCAGTATTGGTTTGTTTTTTAAATACCAAAATGTTTGGTATTAACTGAGTTCTGTAGAGCCAACATACACATTATGTGATTAGCCTTTATATACAATACAATCTCTGTAGAACAAATATTGGGTTGAACAGAACTGGTTTATTACGTAGTACCGTAGTCTTCATAAAATAAACTTGGATCATCACAACTCACAAAATAGAAGTGGCAATAATAAACTGCATACACTAAATTGATTTATCAGTCAAATAAACTTCCTCCTGCTATTAAAGCTGAAATCTCATAAGCTTTGGCAATAATGCACTGAAGTTTCTAGACTCCTTCATTTCTCCTATGAGATTTAAGAGAAACTGCTGAAGATCTCAGAATTAAAAAAAAAGAAAGAAGAAGAAGATGGAAAGGTTGAACAACTGTGCTTCATTAAATTTCAAGAATGATGTACTGATTAAGAAGTCATTACTGCCTGTTATTCACAACTGAAGACAAGGGTCAAGTCCTTGAACAAGACAGGGACTTGCAAATCAGTTCAAGTCTTACTCTGATATTGGAAAAAAGGAAAAGACAGGAAGAGGCAGTAAATATGTCTTTAAATAAAGAATACAATTATCTCTGTATTTTTCCCACTCATACTGACTTCAGTGTAAAAGTAAAAATCTATTTCATTTATAAGCTCTGATTAAAATTGTTGGTTAGTAAGTACAAATATACTGGCCAAATGTTTGCCTCAAAGTATATCTAAGTATATCTAAGAATATTCAGAATATTTACTTTTTATTTATTAAACTTGCACTACTAATTCATGCACATGAAAATATTTGAGCGCCATCATATAGGCAGCTTAGGTTTATTATTTATTTCACTGTGAGTTGTACCTTGGGTAGTTTTCAAATAATTTGTGATACTATGTAGCCTGTTGACATTTTTAAAATATCATCAGTGTTTAGAATATGGATTGTACAGTAGTTATCTATATCTCAAGTCATGATTCCCATTTAATGAAATGTTCAGACAGTAAGTTTCTGTTTGAAGGTTTGATATAAAATTTCTTAAGAAAAAAGCCACAAGAAAATTTTTGTATTTCTAATTTTTTTTTTTAAGTTTCTAGATATTTTTTCTAATGGAGGTATTATCTTCAACATTCCACATCTACTGTGTTAGTAGAGGCAGAATATGAAGTCACCCACCTTCAAATAAAGTGGACTATTAAAGTTGGCTGCCCCAGATATAAATTCAACATTCTCTGTGAGAGTTTTATAAATGTGTGTGGATGTGGGTGTGCAGATATATATATTTTGAATACATATGTTTTTCTTAATTATGTGGCAAGCAGGGGAAGGGAGGTAAGACGGGGAAAAGCTGAAGAATAATTTCTCTTCCTTTGTGCTAATTAGCTTCTTATCAAATTTCTCATGCCCCACCACTGTACACTTGGATAGGCTTTTTAAAGGGATAGATTAATTTGGATAGTCTTGAGAGAAACAAGCCTTTAGAAAATTTTAGATATTGCATTGTCAAGCTTCCCCCTTTTTGTGTGAAACAACAGAGGAGAACAATGTGTCATCTTGAAAGCTGTATGCTGTGCTATTCCCCACTTGGTATGAGAAGTGGCCATTAGGAGGTTTCTTTTCCCCTTCCACCAGCCTTGTCCTTCTTAATTAACACTGAAACAGTGGGGATTCAGTGCAGAAGCCCAATAATGATGCAAGCAGCAAAGATAAAAACAGAATATGTCTAGCTGGCTTGAGAACATTCCCTTTGACACATTAGACAATAAGAACCCATTAGTGTGGTTTGCTGTTGTCACTGAAATATAGGAAAAAAGACTTGAGATTCTGATACTCTAGTGTGTTGTTTTAGTGATAATTGCAAAACGTACAAAAAGCTCTTCGTACTTCTACAAATAAAGCATAGCCAGCTCACTTGTTAAATACATTCTAGTACAGAGATGTCAATAGAATGATAATTTCGAACATACAGCAGTGCAAAGATTAAGAGTATTAGACCACTCTATTCCTGAAATTAATTTCTTTAACATAACTTTAAATTCATCTACTAAGTATCCATGCCTGCCATTAAGGGCCTACAACATGTTCAACACTGTGCATCTTACCACAAATAATTACTTTAATTGAGAATTTGATCATGCCAACTGCAGCTCAGTCCACTGAAACAACTATTAAATAGATGTTTTCCATTTTTCATTGGAATTATGATGCACCATTCCTTTTAAATGTATTTCAGCAAATAATTAAAGAATTTGACCATGAAGGAAGTTAATAGGTAGCAATATACTTCATTGGAATTGTGCCATAGATTTTAAGCAAATTGTTAAAATTTGTTACTGTTGGTGGCAAAGGCCATTTAGTCCTTTCGGTTGAAAGGTTTAGAAGAAATTGGAGATCATCAAATAGCATTTTATAATGAATTTTGTTATGTGTTTATTGTCTGCCGGTCTTAAATTTTATAAATAAATGCAACAGAACAAACTGATTTAATTCCTGTTTCTAGATGCCAGATTGGTTTTTGCAAAATTTTGGAAAAGTAAAATGAATCAGGAGTATTCTTGAGAAATTGCTTGGATAAAAATCTCAAAAAAAAGCTTTGAGAAACTCTGCAGTGCAAGACAACATAGCTCAAATTTGACCACAACTTATTTGCTTTATTGATATAACTGGGTTACCTTGTAATTCATGGTACATACTAAACTATAGAATATACACTGCTCTGAATTGTACAGGTAGTCCTCAACTTACAACTACAATTAAGCCCCAATTTTTTGTTGTTAAGCAAAACATTTGTTAAGTGAATTTTGCCCCATTTTACAACCCTTCGTGCCACAGTTAAGTGAATTGCTGCAGTTGTTGAGTTAGTAACAAGGTTGCTAGGTGAATTTGGCTTCCCCATTGACTTTGCTTGTCAGAAGATCACCAAAGGGGATCACATGATCCTGGGACATAAATATGAACCAGTTGCTAAGTCTCTGAATTTTGATCACGTGACCATGGGGATGCTGCAATGGTCATAAATGTGAAAAATGGTCATAAGTCACTTTTTCCAGTGCCGTTGTAACTTCAAACAATCACTAAATGAACTGTTGTAAGTTGAGGATTACCTGTAGTGATTGGAGTGGCATATAAGCCTTAATAGTAGTGGGGTGAGGATGAGGATGGTGCTGTGTAGCAGATTGCAGTGAACAATAGATGGCAAAAAAAATATCAGTGTTATTCTTTTGTGTATTTCATTCTCTTTTCACATACATTAAAATTAATTTGTTGTGAACGCAGAAGGTATGAAGTGGTGAGCATACTATTAGTTTAGTATCATTTAATGTCAATTGATAAATGCTGAAAAAAGTACAAATTCTTATTACTGTAATAAACATCACAAATTATGAACTGCTATAGATCAGAAAGATGCTCTGCAGATAGATATTTCAAAAAATATTGAACTTTGGTTATTAACAACAAACAGCAAAATGAGTATAGTGAACAAATGACTTAAAATGTCTGTGTGTATATATACATTCATAAATATTTGGGGGGGAAATCTTACAGAAATATGTACTAAGGCAACAAATAATTTATGAAATCTAATGAGGAAATGAAGGAAGAACCAGACATCGTAAAACTCTTAAGTGTGAAAGAAGGAAACATAAACATGAGGAGAGTGGAGGAATTAAAATTCCTGTTAAATTCTAAAGACTTGAAACATCACCATGGATATGTATTTGATTAAAATATATGTTTTTACCTAGTCTAAACTTTGATTAATGATTTACTTAGTATGGAGGACCATGTGAATTACTACAATCCAAATAATGAAAGTTACTAGAGAGCATAGAATAGCAGAAGCACAAAGTATTTAGTTGAAAAGTTTGAGACAACTTTCTGTTACCAAGACTGTATCACACAGGTGAATATGTTAATATGACATAATAAGTCATGGCTATCCTTAGCCAGTTATCTGTGTCAGGCAAAGGATAACATGACTTCTATCTCCCATTCCATGTGCAGAGATTAAGTGGTTTAGCATTAGACTCATATATTAGCCACAAAACAGCATATCCCAGCATTCAAATAACAATTCACTAACTTAGGAGATCCTTTAGTTTGGAATCTTGGATTATAAACTGTCAATATATGAAAATCAATGATGAAAAAAAATGATTACACTTACATTGTAGTACCTTGAGGCAAACTCCAGCCTTCTGTTTTTGCATCGCAGCATCCTCTGCAAGTACATTACTCACTTGGTTAACATTGCAACATATGTTTCATCTTTTGCTACTTATGTCTCCACCCCTGCAAACATCTGTCCCTGGGCAACACAGAATAGAGTAGTTGCCAAATACAGTTCCTGTTCTTTGCATTTTACCAGTGTTTTCTGCCCCCCTTTCACTCATAAAGATAATCCCAAATCAAGCATCAGAGCCATACATACTTATTATTCAACTGAACAGGGAAACTTGTGATGTATCTGTCATGGGTAAAAGAAGAAGGGTGCCATGGAGGAAAAAACACTAAAGTTCATGATTTGCTCCTAAACCTACCCCAGGTATAATCACAGAAGACAAAATTCCTCTGACTTTCTTTAGTGCCTAAACATATTTTCATGGTTAAGAACCACCCACATGTGATAAAATGGAAACAGACTTCTTCTTCTTCCAATAGTATAACAAGAGTATATATGTTTTCAAGAAAAGATTGGTAGTGCACATTGGACGGATCTTTGGAGGGCATTTATCATCATGTCTTCTGCTTTTCTAGAGTATCTCCTTAGCTTGGTAGCTCATGCTTTGACCTTTTCTTTAGCAGTCTTGAGGGCCTCAGATGGAGTCAGATTCTAGTGTTTTTTTCAATAGCCAGGTGTTATCCTTAATCTCTACACCCTTTACCAGCTGGCTAACCTCTCTCCAAATTGCCTTGCTCTTAGCTTCTAATCTCATTGCCCAGGGGAAGCGTGTGTGTATACTGTTGTTCTTCTTAATCATGTAGCCAAGTATCCACAAGATTAGTTTATGGTGGCAATAGGAATGGTCATGAGGCAATCATTTGACATTTCCTAGCATTCTATCTGATGGTATTTGTCTATTGAGCCTTGGCAATCAATCCCAAGAGTGATTGTAGCTAGCTCTTATGCCTCATATCAGCTGCTATGCTTTGTAATGTAGGGGATAGCAGTGACGTTCCAGTTTCAAATGCTGGCTGCCCATCCAGTTGTTCATCTGATCTTCTTGAATCGGTCTCAAGTTGTGAGAGCAGCTTCCTTTTCATCATGTTGAAGTTTTGGGTAACTAGCTATTTCTCAGGTAGTGTGAATATAGGTCTTCTGTCCATTCATAATTTCCTAATACATTTCATTTATCCCCTCTCATTAGGTCTTCTGTTGTATTAGCATTCCATCAATTCCAAGTTGTCTTGTCTCATCCATATATGGTTTGTTCCAGTAGCCCACTTGTCATCTGATTGTCCTGGTTCTCCAACATCTGATGTGGACCTTATAAATTCAGGTGACATGCTGGCATGACTCTTGTAGTTTGTGTAATCTTGTATTGGAGGTAGGCAGGTAAAACATTGGGAGGTCTTTGTCCAAGGACTTCTACTAGTAAGAGCCATTTTACCTTGGTCTCCTGCATCAAAAACCAATACCTCTGTGTGTGTGTGTGTAATTTCCAATATGTGCATCCATACAGTATATGTATATCTGGTAAGACCTAAATACAGAAGAAAAGCAATTTAGAATTGCTTTCCTGGAATCTGGAATGAATGAAAAGTTGGAAAGGCAAAGCAGCAAAGGAATTATCCAGTGAAGGTAATAACAGTTTGCTGTTCAGAGTGAATACGTTGTAAGCTTTGCCAACATTTCTCAGTCTGAACAAGATTTTCTTAAGACAATTTAGGGTCAAATCTGCCTGACCAGAAAACAAGAGTGGCTTAAGGGCGTAATATGGATCATACGCCAGTATTATCCTCTATACATACATGCACACAGTTCAAAGTTATAAATTTGTCATAGGTTTACAGATCTGGAATCAGCTTTGTCAATAAAAAGATAATATTCTTGAAGATTCAAAGGAACTATTTATATCATCTAAATTACTACTAAGGTCACAATTTTTCCAGCCAGCACATCTACATTTAAAATAATAAAATACTTGCTAACTCAGTTTTATACCAATCACTTCACCTCCACACACAGGCAGCTGTGGGTAGGGGCATCAAATTCAGGAAGGTGACAGAGCTTTGTGGTACCAGTTTTATCCTTTCTTGGCCCTTGGCTAAGATCAAGTGTCCATATATAAACATCCATGCACACAGAAAAGGGTCAAACTCACATTGTGATGTTCCATCTGTCATCTTGAACATTTTGACTCCCCACCTACACTTCCTCTGTAGGCACTTCTGTTTCCATGCTTGAAAAGGTTTCACCTGCTAAATTTCTTCTAGGTGATGTCGCTTTTACAGTTGCAGAACACCTGCTGATAAATGAAAGTTGGAGAAAGTTGTGATAAAATTGATGACATTTCCAAGTTCATTCATAGCCTAAATATACTCTGATTGCCGCGATTCAAGATTTTTTCATATCTTGTATAAATGACCATGTTATAGTGTCTCTTTTTTGTTTTACATGGATTTAGTGTCTAAGCATAAATCATTCATCCTAATGAATGGTTAGCAATAAGTACTCTTCTACCATTCTTTTTAATGCATATATTTGAACTGGCAGATCAATAAAGTTTTATTGGACAGCAGCTGTGTGCCAAATGAAGAATGAAGTTAGAGTTGTTGGGTAAATAATATTTCATTTCAAGTATGTGTTTAATGTGTATGAAGAATACAATATCAGAATGTATTGTCATAAAGTTATCATTTAAATCAGTCAGTATTGGGCATTTATTTTCTCCCTTCCCATCTTGATCCTGATTGTCTTTTGCTTTTATTTGGACGCTCCATAAATTAGTTGCCATGGAAATTAACACCACTCAAATGATGGCTTTTTCCATGGAGATGAAGTCAGCAACTTGTTCTCACATCCCTGGGAATAGCAGGCCTGGGAAAGACAGTCATCTCCTTTGAATCTTCAACCCAGACAGCAGTGATGTGAGCTGTATTAATGGATTAAAAGCACAATGTGTTTTACTATAGGCACAAAACCTTACAAGCACTGGAGAGGAGTATAATAAAGTTACACAAATGAGCCAGAGTCTTGCAAAGATTCACACACATACATCAAGATTCCACATTTGGAAGAGTACAGCAATTTGTAAGAACTAGTACTGGCAGAGCTTTCTGTATTAGCTCTGGTTTAAAAGCTAGTTCGTCTCATTATACTTTCCCATTACACCAGTAAAATTTGCACCTAATGTATCCTAGGATCAGATCTAGCATAGGTTTAGAAGTCGAGCAATTTGAAAGTATCTGCATAGTATTCTAGGTCTATGTAGGTATTTCTGCGGAAATAATGCATGGAACAACCAAAAGGTTCTTCACTCTGTTCTCAGTGCATGAATGCTTCATTTTTATGTTTCACTTCTGAAGATTGAGTATTTTTCATAGCAAAGCCCTGTAAGACAAGCATCTTTCAGTACTCCGGGTATGCAGCTGAATGGCTTTCCAAAGATAACAAAGAGACAGAGGTGACATTTCCCTTGGCCTACAATAATTTATGCTTAATTACTACATACACTATGCAATTAGATTATTTGTGTAACAGGAAGCTTAAATTAATTATCTTCTTAATTAGCAGATCAATCCTACACAGCTATGTTGAAGAGAAAATGTATTGTATTATATCAGCAAAAATATTGTTATATATTCTGTTATATGCCACTTCAACTAGAAGGGAGGACAACACAAACCACCAAGAAAACTGAAAAAATAAAATTAAAATATATTTGACAACCCTGAAACTACAACCCAAAAGTTGCTAACCCAAGACTGCCAGACAATATTATTTTCATTGACAAATAGAAAAAGTCAAGGTGTTTAGGACAATGCTTGGTGTGTCTCCAGCAACTTGCAACACATAACATGTAAAATGATGCCACAACAGCCCCAATTTACCAGCCCTACTGGCACAACTAGGAAAAACCCTGCCGTAGTTGAATCTATGCCTACTTTTCAGAATACCAGTTCCATACTGAAGGAAGTAAAACCTATGCAAGACAATATCCTTATGTACATACCCTTGGGGAAGGCTTGCAGAGAGCAGACTTTTGGGACAGAGGCCCAGACTCTAGACAAGTAGCTAAAAGGGAGAAGCTATGAAACTCAGTACAAGAAATCATGGCCAGACCCCAGCATCAAGAGACTCTGTTGTCCCACTGAATAGGCTATGGAGCTTAAGTTTCACTCACTTTTTGCAGGTTTGGCAAGAACAAGTCATGTCAAGAAGAAAACCAACAATGTTCCTGGGGTTTAAAACCACTGCAAATTCAACAATACAGGAAACGGCATCCATTCAGTCATAGCAGTAAATAAGAAGTGCATACATTCTCTTGCTATCCACTGCCCCCAGCCTACACACCAAATCTGGGTGATAAATTCTGAAAGAACAACCATCGCAAAAGTGCCATAGCCAGGTAGAAGAAAAGCATATTCTAGATATATGAGTTGCAGTTCTGAATCCAGTATACAAGCCCTTGCTAACAGTCATGTTGAGGGTCCCTTCCCATCCAAACATAGCTTAATCAATAAGAAGTATGGCACCAGCTAATACCCTAGCTCTATCTAGGCCAGCCAAATCCTAGTGTTCTTCCTATAGTTATAGGCTAACATTAAAAATTGATCCGTTTATTAAAATTAGCAATGCAATGCAACACTATGAACCTATTGTTTCACCCATTAAAATAATGACAACAAAGAGCTTTGCCATCCCTTAATAACTAACACATTTATAATATCCTAAACTTTTGTAGTTCTTACAGTTTTACAGGATATTGTTCTCAGGGAGAGAAATATAGAGCTTTTTATTTTCTGAAATGAGATTCTCATTGGGACCCACAGTGAATCACATTGTTCCAGAAACAGATTAGGCTAATTGGCATATCTTAAATGGCCAAATACTGTTTCAACTGAATCTTTGGTCTGCTCCTCTATCTTGATGGCATTGTGAATTGCAAAATCCTGCCATCAAAGAATGTTTTTCAAGATTGATTTCTGGTATTAGTTACAGATCATAAAATTATGAATGGTTGCTTCCAGGACATAATGTAGTAAATGTATGTGATTCATGATCACATGGAAGAAGAAAGCACAAACCAGTATTAAGAAAAAAGGTAAAGAAGTCCCTACAGATTTTACCTTGCTACTCGTTGCCGACTATAGGGGACAGTGCTCATCTCCATTTCAAGGCCATTGGGCCAGCGCTGTTCAAAGACATTTCCACAATTATGTGGCCAGCATGACATCACAGAGCGCTGTTACCTTTCCACCAAAGTTGTACCTATTTATCTACTTGCTTTTGTATGCTTTCGAATTGCTAGGTTGGTAGGAGCTGGGATGAGGACAGGAGCTCACCCCATTGCGTGGAGCTCAGGTCTCGAACTTGGGCTACTGGCTTTCCAGCCAACAAGCCCAGTGTCTTATTCACTGAGCCACTGTGCCACCCTACAAACCAATATGTGTGGAGAAAAACGCATAGTCTTCTTCGGCATCACTGCTACATTATAGACGTAAAGACAAAGAGGGCATCTTGCTTTCCATAAACCTTGCTCAGCTGTAGCCTTTGAATGCCAATTAACTGCATGCAAAATCACCAAGCATTTTATTAGAAGTAAGCAATAGTGTTGATTTCTTTGTTTCTTTCCTATATTAGGAATTATTTTCATATAACTGAACATCATATAAACTTCAGCATGAATTCAATAAAAATGTGTGGTGTTCAGGTGTTGAGTTTTTTGTTTAGTTATGGCACTTTTCACTTCTATTAAGCATTTAAAAGTTCAGTGAAAAACGATGTTGGCATCACTTGGATTTAAAAATAAAACAACAAATCCTTATGTGGGTATTTAAACAAAAGCACCACTTAAACAATTCTAAGTTGACATAATCACATGTGTGCTGTGAGTTTGGGAACATGAACACTTATGCCTGCTAAGAAACTGCCTCCACCTGTACCTGGTCTGTTAAAAGCTTTGATAATGTCATCATGCAAATAATGCAATTATGTAATTTGCATCAATCGCCTCATGTCTCATGCACGTACATTAATCTGGGACATTTGTGCGATAATGTCATGAAGTGCCTGTCATTTGCAGATCACTTTTTCTCTCTTCTGGATGCTCAGGTCAGAGAAATAATTTCCCCTTGTAAATTGAGCATGTTTCAAAATTGCTTACTGAGTTCCCTTTGGACACTGTATGTGAGTTCTGTATATGCTGTTTTCTTTCACATATGAGGAACAGCAATTGTTAGTTTGAGGCTAACAGAAGTCAATGTTCTCTTGCCTGAGGAGATGGATTTGCTCTCCATGGGCTGAAATTAGTTGGGTGCCCATTCCATGAGTTCTCTTGCTTTTGTCTACCCAATTCATCTCCCCCATTGCATTAAACATGCCAAGAAAAAGAAGTTTGAAGAAGCCCTGTTTCTGAAGAGTTAAAGCAGTGGAACACAAGCTTTTCCATCTAATGACCCATTGGAAGTATCAAGTAGACTAACAAACAGTTTATTAACTAATTATGGTGTAAGCTTCCATGGGTTATGAAATTTTACAATACACGTATTAAACTTTACCTCCACACACATTGTTTCTGGAAACACATTTCCAGCATAAAGATTGGAGAATCCATGAATTGCAATTAATCAGGAGATGAGAGGAAGTGTTAGAGGGAGACAGCAGGCTGTTCCTAAGAATTAGGAAGAGGAGAAAAGTAGAAGTAAACTGAGGTGGAAAGATTGATATCTGTATGTATCATTGAAACCATGTCTCTTTGTGAGAGAATGTGCAAGTCTATGACAGATAACTGGAGGGGAGAGATTTGGCTAAATTTTTGTCTACTATTGCAAACTATTAAAGTAAAGCACTTATTTACTAAAACTGTTTTTAAAGGACCACTATACACTTAGTATTAAGCCAGGGTATTTGGCTTTGATTTTATAAAATCAACCAAAGAGGCAACCAAACAGAAGAGATACAGACCCCAACGGATAGTTAAGGCTACAGAAAGAACTTGCAAGCAGCCTGCCTTCCACTGAAGACCTGTATATTACATGGGTCAGAAGGAGGGCTGAGAAAATATCTGGAGACCCCTCACATCCTGGACATAAACTGTTTCAACTCCTCCCCTCAGGACGGCATTAAAGGGCATTGCAGACCAAAGCTACTAGAGCAGGGATGTCAAACTGCCGGCCCGCGGGCCGGATGCGTCATGCAGAAGCCGCTCCCACCCCATTGCCGGCAATGGCAAAACAGTCCCGATACATTGCGCGACATTGCGAGTTTGACATGTCTGAACTAGACACAGGGACAGTTTTTTTCCTTTCAGGCCATCACTCTGCTGAACACCTAATTCTCACAGTGCCGTCTAATGTGTATGTGTATTTACCCACATAGTATGGCTGTAGCATTATTATTTATCCTTCTTATCTTTCTTACTCCTCCCTCTTATTGGGATGACGATGATGATGATGATTATCATTATTCTGCATGTGCACTGAGAGCTTCTACACCGGAGACAAATTCCTTGTGTGCCTAATCACACTTGGCAAATAAAGTATTCAATTCAATTCAATTCAATTCAATTCAATTCAAGTATTCAATAATGTCAGGATACTTTTTGTTGTAAAAGGAGACATTTCAAGATTTTATTGCAAAGTTTATTTGTAGTGATTTACAAAGTAAAATATTTCCAAGTTGATAGCATAGAGGTTTTTTTAAAAACAACAACAACAACAACAACAGAATAGCATTTGGTGTTCCTTCCATATCAGCAATGCAATTTTTACTTCAAAGATGGCTTCTAAAGGCAGGTCTTCTTTCATTCAGAAATATTAATATCCCGGACAATAAGCTGACGGATGTTATGCTTTTTCATATTGGCGAACAGCAACAATATCACCAAAGGTGAGAGTCTGCAAATTCAGTGAGCACAAACAAAGACAATTTACAACAAATATAGACTGTTGAGCATAATGTGCAGAGATATATGAATCATGTGGTCTTTGACAAGACACCAGGGCAAAAGCTAGATGTTCTTGAAACATCTGAATCTGTCACATTTCTGCAATATCATAATAGAAGACAATTTATCCAAACATAGAAAGCAAATGACCCAGTGCTATTTCAGTTCTTCATGCTTTTGCTGCATGAATTAACTTGAAATTTTCATATCGATGTAGAGAAATTGTGAAATAAAAAAATAACAGTGAACACAAATGAAAGATTTTAACACAGATTGGTCACATCTGCAGGGAGACCCTCCCTATGCAATTTGTGTTCATGCTTATTCCCTTATGTTCAATTCTCAGCCTTGCATAACAAAGTTATATTTGCATAATATATTCTAGTCAACCAGTCAGAACTGTGCTTGCTTCTTTTATGTGTTAATGTGCTATTCATAAGTCACATCATTCTTGTTTATTGCAGCCCTATTTATACTTGTTACAGATTTCCCTTACAAATATCATAGTCAGCTAGTCCATTAATAAATACATTACAAGATTATCAGGTATGTTACATTTTTTGAAATAATTGAATTGGCTCTAGATTGCAATAATGGATGGTTGGATAATGAACAAAAAAATGCCGTTTCCAAACAAAACTAAAGAAAAAACATGAAAGAGGTCATTTTTTAAGTCCATGGAAGCATCTCAAGACATCTTGTTGAAAAGAAAAAAAGGTATTTTCTTTTTAATGTCATATTTCTGCAATATGAGACTCTGGGAGAGAATTCAGTTGCTTTAGTCTCTGTCAACATTGAAGTGATATGATTGTATTAAAATATCACTATATATTAGAAAGAATTCTCATATGACAAATATCACATGTTTTGTAATTAACAATAGAGCTACAGAAAGTAATGGGACTGGGCATGTTTTTAGAAGCTATAATTGATCAGTACTTAGGTATGAAAAGGAGGACCCTGTGATAATATCTATGGCATAGTAAACCTTCAGGAGCATTTTTAACTTTAAAAAGTTTTACTTACCATGACCATTTTACCATCTTTAATTTCTCTAACAAAGTTTGTTTCCTTGCCATCCCATTTTTGTACGTGAACCAATTTATCACCATCCATGCTCACAACGGACTGTGGAAATAGATGGAAAGTGTCATAAAAATTGCCCAAACAATTCATTCATCTTTAACAGTTAAACTTGAAAATCTTTATCTGTAGGAGAGTTACAAAATACTTCAGTTTTTGAATGATGATGCACCACTAGGGGCATATGCTGCAATGGTCTGAAAATTCTCGGTGATTTCTGTTGCTGCTTGATCAAAGCCTTGTAACTCACATTAAAAGAGGTGGGATTAAACCACACTATCACAGTGCCATCTGAACTTCTTAGATCACCCAGCAAGTGCCCTTTGGACCACTAGTTTCAAAGAAATGAATTTGTTAGTAAGATATTTTTAGCAGATTACTTATAAAAATGAACATGAAAATTAAAAAAATTCTTCTCCTGTGTGCAATTGTATGCCTGTTCGTATTAAAGGCGTATTTAGCATACATTTCAGTTAATAGACTTCAGCTTTAAAACATTTTCAGTTTAAGACATAGGATTAAGTAGTTATGCCTCAAATAGGAACCAAAACAGAACTTCTAGTGAGATTAAAAAGCCAGTCTGGAACAGAACCTAGCAAATTTTGAACCTTTCAGGAATCCCAATAAAATAAGGCATAAGGGCAACAAGTATGAGATTCGGAGACAAGTGTATTTTCTCTCATGCCCTTGGAAGTCTCCTGATAAGCAGAGCAGGTGGTTGGCCACTGTTAAAGCCTCAGCAAAAAATAATACAAACATATAATCATTAAAGTATCTTCAATTATATTTTATTGATCTTTCGTAGTTTGAGAATGTATGCTTAGCACTATAACTTAAATTGCAAAGCAAGCTGATGGATCTTTTTATCTTTCTCTTACGCCAGTGTAGGTTACACTGAAATTAAGCTGTAATGTATCTTTAAGAACTTCTTAGTGTTTGTTTCAGACTAAAGATATCTTTCTGCATTCAAAATCTCTTTGCTGCCAACTCTGAAAAATAAAATAAGGCTGTTTTTTTTCTTACTTACTTTGCAATTCCTGTCATCTGCAGTAACTTCATCAAATTCTTCTCCCAGATTGAAATTTATTTCTGTGTTCTTGAAAGTACTCTGTGTTCGAATAACCATTTTCCCACCTTCCTGGCTGATGATCACAGTTGGTTTGGTAACATTCCCCACTTGACGAGTAGCAAAGCCAACTCCTTTAATATATAAAATAAATTAAAAAACAGAAACATCCATTTTATGTTGTTGGAGTTCTTAAATAAGAAAGAAGCAATCTGTCTGATGTGGAAGGCACCAAACCAAAACAGCACTTGTTGCTGTTAAATCAAGAACAATTCTTTGTAACAAAGGTAGTAATGATCTAGTTACAATTCTAAGCAGAGCTGAATAGAACTCCAATGTACTCAGCCAAATGTATTTCTGAATGTTCAAATAAAATGACAATACATGAATTTTATTTTTGACATAGCTCTTCTATTTCAATGAACCTGCACTTTTCTTTGTCGAAAAAAACCCTGTTGTTTTCAATATTATTTGACTTCATCAAATTAGTATGAGAATATAGAGTGATGCAAATTATTACTTTAAGTTCTTGGCAGAAGATTTATGTTTATTCAGATTGTTTTAATTTATACAACCTATATTTGTACATGGATATGTTATTATGCTGAATACCATTTATTTCCCATATATTCTAGAGATGTACAAAACATATCATACATAGACTTGGGCAAAATACTTTTTCAGTTCTCCCTCTTCCCACCCCCCAATCTATTTTCTACAAACAGACAAGTAACAAACCCCATGCAATCTTTTTTTCTTACATTGAAAGAGAAATTAGCTTTCCAACTTGGTTACACTCACATATTTAAAATCTAACAAATCTATCAATTCATTGAATTTAAGGGAACATTACAATAAATCTGTGAAATAAATATGCTTATACTGTAATCATGTATTTGACTAACATACATTTTTACAATATATCTCCTCCCATTTTAGTTTTGCTACCAGAATCAATTTCAGTCCAAACCTTAGTCTGGCTTAACTAAGATGAAGACACATACACACATACATATGGTTCACATGCTTAAAAATCATTATGGTTTCATATATATATACACACACACACACACACATATGTGGTTCACATGCTTAAAAATCATTATAGTTTCAATTCCAAGCACCATTTAGCATGATTTTACTCCAGTGAGTTTATTCTTTGCAAAATCCAAACTCTGTAATCTTTACACCACCCTGAAAAAAATATAAGTAAAAAAAAAAAAAAAAGAATCCATTGATGATTTTATATGCTGCTGCTTCTACATACCTAATGCTTTCATATACTCATCAAAGTTTTGGCTGTCAGTCAGCTTCCAAGTAGCACAAAATGCCTCAGCCATCTTAACTGTGGAGTGAGTGAGAGAAAGGGACAAAAGCTGCTATGATAGCAACTGCTACTCTCCCTAAAACTGGGTTTAAATCCTGCACGGTTACTCCTGCTCAGCTTCCACACTGAGGGAACATCCCATGAAACTGAAAACAATTTAAACTGTTGCCTCCTCCTGGATTTTCCCATTACTCCTTTGAGGTGGGAGGGGGTGGGGAGTGAGAGCTAGTGGGAAGGTTGATATTCAGCTGATGATTGGATCAGGCCACTGGGTCAACAGAGCTGGTTGGACTAGCCATCCTATTCAGCCTGGGAAACGTGAGGGAGAGAGAAGAAAAGCTTTTTCTGCAAAAGAGAGGAATGCCAAATGATGTGAGAGTCTTTTAAGTCCTGTTTGAAAACTTGGCAAGGGATATTGCAGCCTCGGAATGGGAGTTGCACAATAAGATAATCAGATGCATTTCCGCTGACACTCTATGCGGGTGACAATTTTAAAAGAATGCTGGATGTTGTTGGAAAGAAAAGCAAAAGTTGTTGGATTTTAGACTAGACCCTTTAATGCTAGAATAAAAGAATAAATGAATTTGTATTACAAAACTATAACTAATGCAGTCATAGTTTCTTGCCTATCCCCTTGTTATATTTAGTATTTTTTTGGTTATCCTGTTATAGTCAATCAATATTTTTCACTTTTTTTGAATATTCAATATTTTTTGCCAAATAATATTTTTTGGAAAGAGTGGAAGTAAAATATAACTTAGTTTGAGGTTTTTTTTATTTCCTATGACTGGAGTTTATTTTTAAAAAAAGTATTCAGAAATCTTCCTCCCTGTCCATCTTCTCCCTTGAAGGAAATCAATAAAGTATAATCACTAAAACTTGTTTATAGGATCATTTACAAAGACATAGTTTTGTCAAGGACAAGGAAGGTTGTCCTTCAATGCAGTATGTCAGCTGAACATTGTTATAACAAAGGACTTGACAACATGCAAACCGTATGTTTCTTCTTTGAAGCATACTGAAAATGTGTGATGGCTTAACAAAGAGCTTTCCCCCAAACTCATTTGTAGATACTGAAATGGAATAGCATCTAGTACTATTACATCTAGTAAACTCTTCAGCCAAAGGAATCCAAGACAAGTAGTGATATGTTTTTACTTAACAAACTGTCATGTAATGGATTAAATACAGCAGTGAAACAACTTTTTTTTTTGAAACTCCTAGCTTAACATAGAAAGAAAGGAAATAGAAGCATAAAAGAAAAGGAAGACTGAACACAGGGAGCCTAACCTGTTATCCTAAAACAGGAGTCTCCGACCTTGGCAACTTTAAGACTTGTGGACTTCAACTCCCAGAATTGCTGGCTAGGGAATTCTAGGAATTGAAGTCCAAGGTTGGACACCCCTGTCTTAAAATGTCTGTAAAATAATGCATTAGCAATAGCAATAGCAGTGGCACTTATACTTATATACCACTTCATAGTGCTGTAAAGTGCCATTGCTATTGCTATTGCTATTGCTATTGCTATTGCTATTGCTAATACATTATTTTACAGAGTCAGCACATTGCTCCCAAAAATCTGGGTCTTCATTTTACCAATCTTGGAAGGATGGAAGGTTGAGTCAACCTTGAGCCCCAGTCAGGATCAAACTACACCGCAATCTAACCACTGTGCCACCATAGCTCCTAAATACGGATTAAATATTAAATAAATACTATCCATTAAATAGGGATAGTAAGGAAAGCAAAGTAGACGTCATAAGGCACAAAGACAATTATGGTATAATAGGCATTATACAACTTGATGGGATGAATGCCACCAGCAGAGACTGTGTTTGATGGATACACCTTGTTTTAAAGGGATAGGCAACCCCAGTGAGGAAATGGTGTAACAATGCACCAGAGAGGAAGGTGGTAGAGAAAGTGTTGAGGATGGCAGAAAAGATTATTGGCAATTCCCTCCCTTCCATCCAGGACATAGCATATAAGTGTTGCTTGAGCAGGGTCCGCAGGATTGTCTGGGACACTACACAACACATCCTCTTCACAATCTATTTTCCTTGTTATCTTCTGGGAGGAGGCTTCATAGTATCCGAAGCAGAACATCCAGATTCAGTCACAGTTTTGTTCCATACAGTATTAACCTTGTGAACTCTAAAGCTTCCTCCTTCCGTTATGTATTCAAGATGGGCAGTGATTAATATTTATATGTTACTTATATGTAAGGGTGTAGTTATACATATATATGTATATAGTACATAATGTATATAGCATGTTTTATGTGTGTTATGTATGTTATGCATGTGTACACTTTTGAGAGTAGGCAACAGAATTTCATTCTTAATGTGTGCCAGTGTGTCTACAGTAAAAAATGACAATAAAGGTTATCTTAAAGGTTAGCATAAAATTGAGGTGAGCACTTCAAGAACTGATATCTTGGAAGTGGCCCTTACTAACGAGAAAGAGTTTATTGAATGACAGTGTCATTGCAAGAAAGATACCTGAGAATTATGATATTTTAAAAACTTTTCAATATATGCAAAAATGAATCACAGAAAAACAGATACAGATGCTTTACTGCCATTTAATCTAAATTTTATCATGGGAAACAAATAATTCTGGAAAATCCGCAGTAACATTAATTATTTTGGGGTGAGATTAAAAGTGCTGGTTATCACTTATGCAACTCTATATTTCATGGGGTTATTTGCAGGACCATCTGTCTCTTCTTGTTTCTGCTCAGTTCATCAGCTCTAGCAGGGAAGATGTGCTCCAGATCCCTTCCATTGAACAGTACCATTGTGTTGTACCCAGGAGTTGTGCCTTCTCAGTGGCAGGATCTGCCTATAGGCTATGGAGCAGCATCCCTCCAGAAATCCAGATTGCCCTGACCATGTTTATCCTCTTTATAAGGCACTGAAGACCCCCCAGGAATTTGGGCCAGGAAGTTAGATGAACTCTGCTGATAATACTGCTCTGCTCTGTGAGTGGGGGGAAGAAAAAAAGAACAGGTCAGGCACAAGAGAGATTGCCTAAGCCAGGGGTGTCAAACTGGTGGCCCATGGGCTGGATGCATCATGTGTAGTCCACCCCCACAGTGGCTCCGCAAAGGCAAAAAGCATCACGATAAGTCATGATATGTCATGTGACGCGATCGAGTTTAACACCCGTGGCCTAAGCAGAGGTGGGGAATGATGGCCCCTTTATAACTCATGGACTTCAACTCCCAGAATTCCTGGGCCAGTATGGCTGGCTTAGGAATACTGGGAGTTGAACTCCATGAGTCATAAAAGGGCCATTGTTCCCCACCCCTTGCCTAAAGTGATCACTTAAGCCAGGGATGTCAAACTCGCAACGTCACATGATGTGACGTATTGCGACTTTTTTGCCATTGCCAGCAATGGGGTGGGCATGGTTTCGCTATGATGCATCCGGCCCATGGGCTGGCAGTTTGACACCCCTGACTTAGGCAATCTCTCTATCCTGTGTGTGGAGGGTGAAGGTTAGGCACAGAACAGTGCCTACTAATAGGAAATACATGGCTGAAAGAGAAAGAAAGATGGCAAAGGTTGTAAATGCAGACACTGGTTATTATTTCAAATTCTTTTTTCAGTGCTGTCATAACTTTGAACCATTGTTGCATGAGGCAGTTAGTAAATGAAGTCTACCTGTGTTTCATTCTGCTCTGCTCACAGTCACTCATGCCTTGATCACCTCCACAATGGATTCCAGTAACATGCTCTAAATGGGGCTGCTCTTGAAGAGTATCCAGACGTTTCAGCGGGTGCAAAATATGGCGGCATGCAGTTATGTATGTCCCTAGATGGATATATGTTACATCTTTGCTCCATGAGCTTCACTGGTTGCCATTTTGCTTCTGGTTCTAATTGAAAGGTCTTTTTTTAATCTTTAAAGTCCCACATAGCATGGGGCCGAGTTACCTGAGGGACCACCCCATCAGAGCTTGCAGGAAATGTATGGTACATGTGTGTCCTGTCTGTGAAGGACCTAGGAGGTGAACCTTTCCATCATAGCACCCACCCTGTGGAACACCATCCCTCCTGAGGTGAGATTAGCCCCCATCCTTACGGCTTTCCTTAAAGCTCTCAAAACATGTGGGTTTTTTTCAGCAAGCCTGTGGATACCCTGAGTTTGCATGCTGGTTAAACCATATGTAAACATCTTCCCTCTCATAGTCTTGTTTTAACTATGTTTATTCTTTTTATGGTGTTGCAAAATACTTTAATATTTGGTTTCACTGTACACACAAAGTCACTGGGTGAGATGGGTGTCCATATAAATTTGATTTAAAAAATTCATTCATTCATTCATTCATTCATTCATTCATTCATTCATTCATTCATTCAATCAATCAATCAATCAATCAATCAATCAGTCATTCTGGTTGTGGCTTTACAGAATTGTGCAGTAAAGTTGTATGGATAGCAGCACAGAACAGCCCCATTCTAGATCAGGCCAATGTCATTTATGTTGACATGATTTCATCTTGGTTCTGAGGGGAAAGCATGCAAGTGACTGCATGGATGAGCCCAATCTCTGGAAAAGTCAAAATGCCTAATAATTCCAGTTTCACTTGGATATTTGTGAAAATACCTTTAGGAAATCTATTTATACTCTTCCTGAGTAACTGTGATACGTCTATCCTTGAGCTCATCCACACAGCCGTCTTTTTTTTAATTTTCTATAATCAGTGAGCCAGGAAAAAATTATGTTAACATAAATCATGCTTCTGTCTTATAACCGAAGAAAGTTTTCAGAGCAAGTGAATTGTTCAGTTACTGAATCAGATGTTTCCATAGCAGAATTGCTAGGCCGGTTAGAGTTTCTGTCTCTCTTGGTTGTCATCTAGTTGTTGTCGTGTTTTGGGCTGACCAGGAGCAAATCCTAGATAAATGTTGAAGTTCTAGAGTTCAAGAGGGGATTTTGTACAGAGTATGGGAGATGATATTCATGGAGATATACAAACGCCATTGCCAAGGCATTGAGTGGTAAAAATTATTTTAAGTCCACGAGGGACTGATAAAATTCAGAAGGAACTCAAATCAATACTTCACTGAACTTTAAAGAGGAGGAGGTACAACATAACCAGACTTGCAAAATTCTGTTACTATAGCCAATCTCCCTGTGAGGTTAATTTCTTGGTCTGGTCTATTGAATGGGGCTGACAAGTTTTGTTTTCTAAGGCAGTGTCCCTTTGTGGCTCAACGTTATTTTTAAAATGCATCAAATTACATAGCTGTGAAAACCAAAGTTCTGGTTTCTTGTGCAGCCCAATAGGTACTGATGGGATAATATTTGAGGTTTTTTTTTTTGGAGAATATGGTTCCAAAGCAGACCTGCTATGCCAGTGCCAATTAGGGGAGTTTGCTGACTTCAAGTTGTCTCAGCAGTGGGTTGGCAATGAGGAAGAAGCAGTGCATTATGTACTCGTCCTCTACAAACAATTTCCCCCCAAAAGCAGAATATGTGGATGAGCTCATTATCAAAAGGAGTATCCTCGACTTACAACAGTTCATTTAGTGACCAAAGTTACAACAGCATGAAAAAAGTGACTGCTTTTCACACTTATAACCATTGCAGCATCCCCATGGTCACATGATCAAAATTCAGGCACTTGGCAACTGACTCAATTTATGACCGTTGCAGTTTGGGGTCTTGTGATCCCCTTTTGCAACCTTCTGACAAGCAAAGTCAATGGGGAAGCCGGAATCACTTAACAACTGTGTTACTAACTTAACAACTGCAGTGATTCACAATGTTTCATTTAGCAACAGAAATTTTGGGCTCAATTGTGATCGTAAGTTGAGGACTACCTGTATGTATGTCTATTTAGCCTGTTTCCTCTTGTAAAGAAATGTGTCCAAGTACAGGAATATTTCAGAGAACATTAACATGGGCTTTATCCAGGAAAGATGAAACTAATAAAACTGACGAGAAAACAATTTTAATTTTTCAATCAGAGATACAAGGAGAAATCCTCTGTAGAAAACAGCTGAATCTGTCCATGAAAGCTCAATAAAGGCATGCTAGTGGTGGTTGAATAGAAAGGAGTACTACATGTAAGTACTGTATGTATGTATTTTACCAAGTACTCCGTTATTAATAAAAAGGATTCTCTAGTCGGTTTTTTGACCTTCCTCAAATGCCTGTCTCCCTCCTGCCCCTTCTGTATTATAATATGTACTCTGGCATTACAATGTTATCTTAGGGAGCACACTTTAACCTATACACATACTTATAAATACACATACTTATAAATTTAACAGTTACAAGGTTGTAACTATGGAAGAAGTAAACATATGAGGGGTCCTTGGTGCTCTCTGAGCTTGGTTGCTTTCTTGCAAACGTTTCATTACCCAAACTAGTAACACTGATGATGTTACTTAGTTTGGGTAATGAAATGTCTGCAAGAAAACAAGCATTTTCATTTCAAACCCATATTCTCCTTTATAAGTAAACATATATCAAAATAATGAAGTAATGTTGAACTCTGTGGTCATCTAATATCACCTTATGTTTTATGTAATTATTTACAATAATAATATAATAATAATAATAATAATAATAATAATAATAATAATAATAATAATAATAATAATAATAATAATAATAATAATAATAATAATAATAATAATAATAATAATAATAATAATAATAAAGTTGGAAGGGACCTTGGAGGTCATCTAGTTCAACCCCCTGCTCAGGCAGGAAACCCTATACCATTTCAGACAAATGGCTGTCCAGTCTATAATTATTACATTGTTGTTAGTTGCGAAGTCGTGTCCAACCCATCGCGACCCCATGGACAATGTTCCTCCAGGCCTTCCTGTCCTCTACCATCTTCTGGAGTCCATTTAAGCTCACGCCTACTGCTTTAGTGACTCCTTCCAGCCACCTCATTCTCTGTCGTCCCCTTCTTCTATTGCCCTCAATCTTTCCCAGCATTATGCTCTTCTCCAGTGAGTCCTTCCTTCTCATTAGGTGGCCAAAGTATTTGAGTTTCAACTTCAGGATCTGGCTTTCTAAAGAGCAATCAGGGTTGATCTCCTCTAGGACTGACCGGTTTGATCGCCTTGCAGTCCAGGGGACTTGCAGGAGTCTTCTCCAGCACCATAGTTCAAAGGCCTCAATTCTTTGGCGCTCAGCCTTTCTTATGATCCACCTTTCACAGCTATACATTGCAACTGGGAAAACCATGGCCTTGACTATATGTACTTTTGTTGGCAGGGTGATGTCTCTGCTTTTTAGTATGCTGTCTAGATTTGCCATAGCTTTCCTCCCCAGGAGCAAGTGTCTTTTAATTTCTTGGCTGCAGTCCCCATCTGCGGTGATCTTGGAGCCCAGGAAGATAAAATCTGTCACTACCTCCATTTCTTCCCCATCTATTTTCCAGGAATTGAGAGGGCCGGATGCCATGATCTTGGTTTTCTTAATGTTGCACTCTCCTTCTTCACCCATATCAAGAGGCTCTTTAGTTCCTCTTCACTTTCTGCCATTAGAGTGGTATCATCTGCATATCTTAGGTTGCTGATATTTCTCCCCACAATCTTAATTCCAGCTTTTGATTCATCTAACCCTGCCTTTCTCATGATATGCTCTGCATATAAGTTAAATAAGTAGGGTGACAGAATACAGCCCTGCCGGACTCCTTTCCCAATTTTGAACCAATCAGTGGTTCCGTGCCCAGTTCTCACTGTTGCTTCTTGACCCGCATATAGGTTTCTCAAGAGAGAAATAAGATGGTCTGGTACTCCCATCTCTTTTTTTTAAAAAAAAAATATATTTTATTAGATTTTTATAGGGGTAAAAGGGTTACATCAGAGTGCTTAGGAACCACCGTGGAGGTGGGTATATTGAACATCCCCCAAAAAAACAAAAAAAAACAATCACAAATATATAGCCCAAATCAATTCATTTAAAATTCCCTCTCTAATTCCCTCATTTAGTCTTGCATATTCAAATTAATACATTTCTACATAAGCTTCAAACAATCCTATCAAATATCACTCACATTTCAATTCTAAAGATCCAGGTCCTGTTTTTAAGCTTTACTAACTTACAATTACCATATTCCAATTAGCCTTAGATAGACATATTATTAACACTTCGGGTGTCCTTTTTTTTTTTTTACATAGTAATTATATCTGGTATATTATTCCCGCAGTAATATTCTTATATTTTCTTCTTTAATACCATTTCTTCTCTTGTCACCCATCCCTCTTATTCTCCTTCTATTTCAAAATAATTATCTTATTTAGAGTAAAAATATCAAACCAACAAATAGATTTCTATCTAATTTAAGTATATATTCTATCAATTCATCTATATCTATGAAAATCTTTTTAAACCAGTAAATAAAGTTTACCTCTCCAGTAATTATCATATCTAAAACAAAGTATTGTTACAAAGGGTATCCTCTTAGAAATTTCACGTGCTCCATTAGTTATTAACTCAGTCAAAAAATCAAAGCCTTTTTAAACCCATTAAATAAAACTTTAAAATACATTTTTAAATCTAACTCTAGGTTTCTTTCTGTGCCATATCGGTTTCCATAATAAAATTCCTGCATCATCAAACCACAATATTAAAAGGTCCATATTCTTTAACGCTTCAAATTGGTCAAAGTTCTCTTTCCTTTCTTCTAGTAGCCTTTGGATGGTAAAAGCCGTTTTATTCCATGTTATATTTGCCAGTTGTTTATCCACCTTATCACAATTTTCAATAACTTGTATCTGAGTGTCAGTCTCTGTTGATGTTAATGCTTCAGACATCTCCGTTAAAGTTATTCTTTGATCATCAAGCTTCTCCATAGATTGCGTTTGGAGTTGTATAAAGTTAATTTGTTCTTTGGTTTCCACAGTTTCTCTCAGTGTAGTTTCATAGTTGAGTTGTTGACGTGGTTCCTCTTTAGGTTGTACATATTGTTCACTAATCTCTTTAGCGCCAATCTGCTTCTTCTGCGCTGTTTTTTGGTCTATAATTTGATCTGTCAAAGTTTGAAAGTAAGAGTTCATATCCTCTGTGGCTTCCAGAATTTTTTCCAATATGAGCTCATAGTCCAGCTGTGTGTTAGGTTCCATATCAGTAGTAAAAAGATTTTTTAATCTTTTAGAGAAGGCTCTATTTCGTAGAAATCAAACAAACGTTCACCTCCAATTTTCAATAGACCAGATCACCACACAGCTGTTTCAGTTATCTTATGCTTATCATCTTTTGAAGGTCAAAGCCATCCCCAGCCATAAAAACAATATACAGTTGCAGTACCACTTTTCGTCACAAGATGTCCTCAGCAGACCATAAAATCTTTTTTTCTTTCCAAGTTAATAGATTTTTTATTTTTTCGTGTTGAAAAAGATGAAGAAAAGCCTCTCCAAAGTAATAGATGCGTAGTTATAACAATAATAATCAAGAATAAAATGTTTTCAGGTCCCCTCAGTATTCCAAAATTTAAATAGTCCATAAAAATTAACTGGTTTATTTATTATTATTTTTTCAAAGCTGTTTTTCCCGAATGCCCAAACGCTGCTCCCTCACAGCAGGGAAGTAATTCAAACACAAAAGCTTTTGACAGGAGAGTGATTAGGGAAAAAAGGGGTAGGAAAGGTCTCACCCGGATTCTCCACGGGGGTTTTTTACGCTTAGTTGTTCTTCTGGCTTTCAGCTGGTGCGGCGAAGTGATCGTCCATTTTGCTGGTCGATCTTTCCTCCGACGGCCCTAAGGAGATAGCTCGAACTAAGGAGAGCTGCCACCCTTCCCCAGTCAAGCAGGGGCCTCCTCAAGCGGTGGTCGCCTCTATGGGGCGACTTTCGACCCGGTTAAGGGTCTACCGGCGGAGGGAAAGCAGCCGGTAGGAGAGATGGCTCTCTCCGTGCGACTGCGCGTGCTGCGATCCGGAACCGGAAGCCTGGTACTCCCATCTCTTTAAGAACTTGCCACAATTTGTTGTGATCCACACAATCAAAGGCTTTAGCATAGTCAATGAAGCAGAAGTAGATGTTTTTCTGGAACTCCCTAGCTTTCTCCATGATCCAGCGTATGTTGGCAATTTGATCTCTAGTTCCTCTGGCTCTTCGAAATCGTGCCTGTACTTCTGGAAGTTCTCGATCCACATACTGCTGGAGTCTAGCTTGTAGGATTTTAAGCATAGCTTTACTTGCATGTGAAATGAGTGCAATGGTGCGATAGTTTGAACATTCTTTGACATTGCCTTTCTTTGGAATTGGAATGTAAACTGACCTTTTCCAATCCTGTGGCCACTGTTGAGTTTTCCAAATTTGCTGGCAAATTGAGTGTAGCACTTTTACTGCATCGTCTTTTAAGATTTTGAATAGCTCAGCTGGAATACTGTCACCTCCACTAGGTTTGTTGTTGCTCAGCTTTCCTAAGGCCCATTTCACTTCACATTCTAGGATGTCTGGCTCAAGCTCAGTGACCACCTCATCGTGGTTATCAGGGACGCTAAGCTCATTCTTGTATAGTTCTTCTATGTAATTTTGCCACCTCTTCTTAATCTCTTCTGCCTCTGTTAGGTCCCTGCCATTTTGGTCCTTTATCATGCCCATCTTTGCAAGAAACATTCCCTTCATATCTCCAATTTTCTTGAAGAGATCTCTGGTCCTATTCTATTGTTTTCTTCTATTTCTTTGCACTGTTCATTTAAGAGGGCATTCTTATCTCTTCTAGCTATTCTCTGGAATTCTGCATTCAATTGGGTATCTTTCTTTTTCTCCCTTGGCTTTCGCTTCCCTTCTTTCCTCAGCTATTTGCAAAGCTTCCTCAGACAGCCATTTTGCTTTCTTGCATTTCTTTTTCTTTGGGATGATTTTAGTTGCTACCTCTTGTACAATATTGCGAACCTCCATCCATAGTTCTTCAGGCACTCTGTCTATCAGATCTAATTCCTTAAATCGCTTTGTCACCTCTACTGTATATTCATCAGGGATATGATTTAGTTCATACCTGAGTGGCCTAGTGTTTTTTCCTACTTTCTTCAATTTAAGCCTAAATTTTGCAACAAGAAGCTCATGATCTGAGCCACAGTCAGCTCCTGGTCTTGTTTTTACTGACTGTATAGAGCTTCTCCATCTTTGGCTGCAGAGCACATAGTCAATCTGATTTCTGTGTTGACCGTCTGGTGATGTCCATGTGTAGAGCCGTCTCTTGGGTTGTTGGAAAAGAGTGTTTGCTATGACCATCATATTCTCTTGACAAAATTCTATCAGCCTGTGCCCTGCTTCATTTTGTACTCCAAGGCCAAACTTGCCTGTTATTCCGTTTATCTTTTGGGTTCCTACTTTAGCATTCCAATCCCCCATGATGATAAGGACATCATTTTTTGGTGTTGATTCTATAAGGTGCTGTATTATTACATAATACAATATAACTTTAAGTCTTTAAATATTTCTATTCAGAAGCAATTTGAGCTTCAATTTTTTGCTTCTTCAGTCTAGCTGCTCACTGATTCTTGCCAACCAAGTTATTTCCTTCTCTTCTTGAGAGTTGACCTAGGCTACATTATTGGCTTCTAGAGCATAGCAGAATTAAATCTGGGTTTTTCAGAAACGTAGAGGACCTTTTTGGTAGAAAAGGGAAATCATGGCAGCCCAAAGAAAAAGTGCAAGGATAAAAAAAAATTGAAAGACTAGAATACAATGGGAAATCTTTTCAGGCTAGTATACAACTTTATGAAACTAATTTGATGAAACTAAGATACTCGTTTGGCTGAATAGCTACAAATATAAGCTATCCTTCTACAAGCAGAAATATTTTTTTTAATCTGGTTTTAAGTTTATAGATAAATATGCTTCTATGCATCAATTCACACAATTATATAGCGGGGTAATGCATTTCTTGGAAACAAAAAGTATACATCGAAGAGAACATTGTATGTGTCCATCTTTTTTTTTTAAGTAGATAAAATCAGCTTGTAAGAGAATCTATCATTTTTGGCCTAAGTTGGCCCAGTAAACCTAAGTTTACTGTTGACTTAGTAAACCAAAAATGCCAAAGTAGTAAATACAGGTAGTCTTCAGCTTATGACCGCAATTGAGCCCAAAATTTCTGTTGCTAAATGAGACAGTTATGTGAATTTTGTCTCATTTTTACAACCTTTCTTGTCACAGTTGTTAAGTGAATCACTGCAATTGTTAAGCTAGTAACACGGTTATTAAGTGAATCTGGCTTCCCCATTGACTTTGCTTGCCAGGTCACAAAAGGTGATCATATGACTCCAGGACACTGCAACCGTCATAAACATGAACCAGTGCCACGCATCTGAATTTTGACCACATGACCATGGGGATGCTGCAATAGTCATAAGGGTGAAAACTGGTCATAAGTCGCTTTTTTCAGTGCTGTTGTAACTTGGAACAGTCACTGAATGAACGATTGTAAGTCAAGGACTACCTGTAATGCTTAGGGGCAGTAGATTGATCAAGTTCTCTTTTTAGAGATTTGAGCCAGGACTCTCATCTTGGAAGGCGGAATCCAATATTTGACACACTCACTTGCAATTGGCATTCTTCCTGTGGAATGGTGGCTGACCTCTTATTAGTAGAAGCCCATTAAGATCTGCTGAAACAAATCCAAAATATTTGGGCATGTGACACAAAATCATTTTTTAATCTGTCCTTGGCACTAAACTGATACACAATTGCATTGCTAGATTTAATAAATCTTAATTTGCTTTCTTTCATGGATCCTCTCCCTAAAATCCAGACACAACTATCTAGCGTGCTCATGTTGAAAACGTTGGTGGCATATACAACACACAGACTTATTTGCTTAACCTTGGCTTCGTTTTTTGCTCAACAATTCCACAGATAATGATGCTCATCACAGCCTAAGCCAAGTTCCTACGAATGCCTGCACATTGTTTTTTGTTTATTCATTTGTTTGGAGGTAGGGGAAAATAATAAAATATAGTGTTAATTCCTATTTAACAGTTCTTTTACTTTTTTCTCTTTCAACAGTCTCAGAACATGCTCTTTCTTACCCTTCTTTAGAATATTTGTATTTCGTATTTGTTAAAAGTTGAAAATTTCACAGCAAGATCAGTTATTCTTGGAAGTTATTTATTTAAATATAAAAAGCATTGATGTTAGCTGGCTAGTAATTGTGATCCTGATACATTTGAGAGTTACTGGCATGGGAAAAACTGCTGGAGAGAACTCAGGAATCTACATGAATTTTGCTACTATACATTTATTACAATACAATAATTCCTGTGGTGGGAAGTACTGTTCAGAAGGAATGCAGCAGTACTTTGACAGGTTTGTGTATATTCAACGTTTAGTTCCATGAAAACTAGCTAGTGTGAGTCACAATCATTACTGATGAAATGTATCTGTGCTATTATACAATAGCATAGTTGCCATTTAATTCAAATGGGTACAGAGTGCCACCTATTGATTACAGAGAAAATGTTCAACCATATCATTGTTTTGTTGTGCCTTATGCTTAGGTTCAGCCTGAAATCTGAAAGTTAACAGAACTCAAAATGTTGCATGATTAATTTGGTATCCAATAATATTAACATTTTTAGAAAATAAATAGAAAAAATAGCTGGTATTTGAGGAGATAAAATGTAGAAGATTCATTCCTTTGGAAGAAATGTGGCATTTTGTGCAGAGATCTTAGAAAGGTATCAGAATAGCACAAGGCACACTGTCTTAGTTAACAAAGACAAATCTTAATACTAATACTAGTATTACTAGTGAATACATTTGGTACATTTGGTACAAAGAGTCATATGCCCATAAGTTACAATTGTGGTTCTCTGAGTCAAAGTAGCCAATAGTTTATTAATGTACTTCAACCCAAAATATATTGTTTGGGGTCCAAACTAATTCTATTGAAAGAGAATGCACATGAATATAATCAGAATTTACGTCAAGCATGAGAAATTGAAATTCATTTTAAAATAATGATTCTGTCCCCACTTCAACCTCAGTGATTATGCTCTAATCTGGGCTTAATTGATTTTTCCTGGAGTAAAAACCTATACAATTGGGTCATGGAATTCTTGTGCAAATAATATACACATACTATATTTTAAACAATACAATCTTTATTATAAAATATGGATCAATCCTTTGGAATAGATAAAATATATCAGGAAGAAAATACTTTAATAATCATTACTTTAACAGGATCAGTTATAAGCCAATAAGCCGACACCCTAATTGAAGCAAAAACTTTATGTTCTTAGATCTTGTAAAGGTATGACTGATAGAACACATTATTCTAATGTAAGGATAATCTATTTCATTCCTCATGCTGACATGAAATTTAAAAACAATTGCAGATGTCAGGGATTTGTTTTAAAAACTAATAAACAGAACTTTGAGTTTATAGAAAAGCCAGTTTTGAGAAAGCAAAATATCAAATGCACTCAAAAGAACTTCAAAATCTTAGCTGATCTTGATTCATCTTGACATTTTGAAGGAGCAAAAAAAAAAAAAGGCATTTTTGTATGTCTTGAACTTCTGTACATTTCTCAGTCGAGTTCAGATTTGAAAAAGGTTTTGTGGGGCTAATCTCCAGATGCATTTTCTTTAAAAAATCAAGCTTCGTGCTGTGTCAAAAATAGTCTGGGTCTTGGCTTCTGGGAAAATTAAACTTTGGTATCCAGGGTGACAGAGAAATGTTACTTTAAAGTCTGCAGAGCAGAGGCTTTCCAGATTACTGCGCAGAACTAGAGCAGTTGTTACAATGGGAACTGAGATGGATTTTTTTTAGGGGGGGGGGTGGTTAGCAGGTTTGGGCGATTTCAAAAATGTCCCATATTCCTCTAGTTACATCTTCAGTATCCAGTACTTGTTCCTATGTGGAATTATATGTGACTCCTATATGGAATTTGATTGTTTGATAAATAAGGATGCCTATCTTCTGGTACACAACAGCAATGTTCATTATTTATCTGTTATAGTTTAGAACTAGATGCTCTTTTTACTATATTGTTGAAGTTAGGGAATTTCTCATGAGTTCCTTAACTACAAAGAGCACTAACAAATTCTCCCACTATTTAGCAACGTCCTACATTTTTTAAACATTTGTTGTATAGTTTATTCAGAATTGTACTCATCTAAATTCACTGACTTTTGTATGGTGAATCTTACATACATAAAGTTGTTATATTCTGGGCCTCGAATTACTGATTTTGATATGTGCTTTTGTGTGCTATTCTATGTATAAAATGTGTGTATATGTGAGTGTGCATGTATGTACACATATATACTAAGCTCACACCAAATCTAATATCTACATTTTATATTTATTATCAGAAAAGACCTCAAGTTATTAATGATGTTTGTTGTTGTATTTGGTTCTTTGCAACAATCAGCTGATTACATTGGACTTCATTTGTTCAATAACTGAAAACAATTCTCATTTTTTTTCTGCAGATACTGGCTATGATCTGTAAATAAATAAATTGCTTCTTGATGAATTTGAAAAAATAACTAATTTTTCAACAGGGCCATATTCATATTAGCCAGCTACAAATATTATATATTTCAGAATCTTGGACATTCTGCCAGTGAAGTTCGTGGGTAATCACCAAAACCAAGCATTTTATAAACATTAGGAATCCATTGTTTTTCCTTCCATCTCTTGGTTTTTCATAGTGGCATCAGAAGATGAAGCTTCTCCTCCTTCAGCTCCTTTAATTAAAGAGATGTGAACATGAGAAAAAGTATTAGCTTTACAAAGAAAGAGTCAAAACATCTTGGAAGTTTGGAAGAACTTTTCACAATATTTGCTCACTGTAATATTAGATGCCCAGAGTTTTACACCAAATTTAAAGAACATGCGCAGCTCATGAAAAAAAAAAAAAGGCAGATATATATTATGTAACAGCTGTAAAGTGGTGTGCTACCTGTTATTGTGGTGAAATTACAAACAAGGCTTCTTGACCTATGAAGTTGGAAAGATCCTTAGAAAATTACTTAGTAATGTGATAACTTAAGGAAGAACATTTCTTAAAGTTATTCAACAGAGAAAGGTAGCCTTTGATTGTCTCAAAAGTGCTTTTTCAGGAGGACTTTCTGGTTTTTCTTTAAAGACGTTTCACTTCTCATCCAAGAAGCGTCTTCAGCTCTGACTGGATGGTGGGGAATGGAAGGATTTATATTCCTTGCGGACAGCTGGTCATTCCATCTGCAAGGAATATAAATCCTTCCATTCCCCACCATCCAGTCAGAGCTGAAGAAGCTTCTTGGATGAGAAGCAAAATGTCTTCAAAGAAAAACAAGAAAGTCCAGTTGCTTCCTGAAAAAGCACCTTTGGGACAACCATGACCTGGATGACTGAGAATCTCCATAGACGTGTAGCTTTTGATTTTCAAAAGTATTACCTTCTGACATCGAGAGTCCTGCTAATTTGTGTGGCAGTTCGGATGTTCCAGCTCCCGCAGAAGAACCCAGAATGTCTGGTAAGGCATTTCGGCGTCCTGCCCGTCCTGATGCAGCAAAATCTGTGACTACAGGCTCAACATCAGTCATCTCTGATGTCTTTCCTCATAGCAACATCTCCTGAAAAACACCAAGAGTCTCAGCTTCAATATTCTGGTGGCCAAATGCAAACCAATCTTGAGAAGAAAGTAGCTTCTCTTTTGAAAATCAAAATATACTTTTCCTTGGTAGAAGGACAGGTCTCAACACATCAGTGCTGAAACCTTATCCCAAGAGTCTATTTCCTGTTTCCCCCCCCCCCATCTTCGCTTTCTACTTATAGTATTTTTAACAGCATTCATGAATAGAACAAAGAGAAATATCCAGTGACTTCCTGTAACTCTACATATTTGAGTGAACTGTTTCTTTCTTTGTCTTTTTTACATTGTTTTGCCAATCAAGAAAAAGAATACTATTCAGAGGAACTTTGTTAAAACTTAAAAACAAGCCCTTCCTAGAATTTGAAGATACTGCAGAAAGCTTTGTTTCAAAGCAATATCAAGAGACAAAATTATCACTAACAGCAGGTACAACAGGGTCACAGATTTTATAATATAGTTGACTAATCTATGATAAAATATTTTTACTATCAGATAATCTTTTTTTGCTAACCAGGAAGCACTTTTCAACAGTTTCATTAGACAGGAAGAGAGATAAGTTAGTCTATGTCAGCCAAAATTCATAAAACTGGGAGCACATCTGACTAACACATTTTTAATAAAAGGCATAATCTTTCACAAGTTACAGTTCATTTCATCAGATGCATGGAGTAGCTAAACTAACATAGGATTGAAATTGGGATGAGGCTAGAGGTGGGGAGAAAGAGAAGTTAGTTCTACGGATAATTATATGCAAGGTAGATTACAATATCTTATTAACAATTGCAGTAAGTTAATATCTTATTGTGTTTGTTGAGATCTTTGGAGATTTTCCTTAATTGCAAATTTCAGCAATCAGTTGTATCAAATGCTTTCTTTTTCTATTTCACTTTGAAATATGCAAAACAGTATCCTGGGAGGTCGAACTGCTCTTGTTTTATTTTATCCTTGCTTTGAATTCTGCTGTCTAACTTGTGTCCATTAATTCTTTTGCCCAAAGTTCGTCCCATTTATCCAATATAAAACCCAGAAGGCCACTGATGGGGCTTCCAGAAGCCTTCTGATCTTGTCAGGAAGACAGGAAGAAGGCAAGAGGGCTATTTTGTAGCTAAAGCATAAATGAATGGAATAGTAACAGATGGAATTCCCTATCATTTGTAGAGTTTAGACACTGGGCGAGATAAGGAATGCTTCCTCCAGGAATTTTAGAGATAAATTGAAATACATGTTATATATACAAACACAATGCTGTAGTTTCTAGAACTTCATCTCTTAAAATAAATCAAGTGTTTCATCCTTATACAGAAACCAGTTCACTTTCCAAGGGGGATCCTATCTTTAACTTTCCAATGTCCAGGAGGAGAAGGAACTGATTGATGGGGTTGTGTGTCAAGAGAAAGAGACTTGAAAGGGCATTTGAAATATCATGGATTTTTTTCACTCCATTTATTCTAATTGTAATTGGTGCTTGTTTTAAATTAAAAATGGTGATTGTAACTGAAAAAAAAAATCATCCTCTTTACTTTTTTTGTGGCTTAGGAGTAAATATGAAAACCCATCAAGATGGAACTAGTAAATGTTGTATTACTGTAACTGTTCTAAGTACTTAAAATTCTCATGAGGGAAAGGAACTGAGAAATTATAAATAGGATCAGCAAATAACCTAACACTCTTCCGTATTTTATTTTATAGTACTGTAGTGCCTTGGATGTAATCCCCAAACATCTGAAGCATCACTTGGACACCCTCAATATTGGCAGAATCACCATCAGTTAATTGCGAAAGGCAGTTTTACTTGAACCTGCTTACATCCTGCGACGGTGCCTTTAATACCATCTGCTTATCACATCTGCTTATCCCAGTTCCTTGGGAAGAACTTGATATGTAGATAAAAATGCCAAATCCAGTCTAAACATCTGGCTGATTGTGCAAGTAGCCATAATAAAAATATTTGCTGTGCTTAGATTAATTCAGGTTTTTTGGGAAAACACTCATTCTCATCTTCAATGAAATGGCCAATGTTAACACAGGCAAAGAGATTTAGGCAATATAGAGGTGTGGATTCAGGAATAAAGGCTAATTTTAACAATTAACTCGTTACAACTCATTGTGAACATATTTGTAGTTGTTAACATGTTTATTAGTACAAAAATTCGTTTACCCTGATTGCTGTCCCTTAAAGAACTTTTTTTCTAAATGTTCAAGCCAAAAATACTGCCAGCGTGATTTTACAAATTAATGAAAACAAGACAATCCCATCTTACGATCTATAAAAAAAATCTTATAGGAAAGGGAAAAGGAACTCAAGCAAATTCAGGCACAAATTCTTAGCATTTTAACATTCTTTTAATGATCAATCCAAATGGAAATGAGCTGCTCACACTTCAAACAAGCACCTCTGACAAGGATACCACAATCATCAACTCCTACAAGTGGAGTCAAGATGGCAGTTCCTTGCCATCTGCTGCTGCTTCTTTGGTTATTTACAGAACTGTTGATTGCAGTAGCCTTTGTGTGTGATGCTTGTTTTACAGGAAAACATTAAACAATACCATCATGTTAGCTGCTGTCATGCTGAAATATTTTCTCTTGAATGAAGGACAGTCCTTGGTCTTGGCTGTGGCCATGACAGCCTACATATAGCAGAATGAAACCAAGACACAGGATCAAACTGCAGTAATTTTCCAACAGTCTAATGGAGTACTCATAAATTAGTGGAATCTTTGCTAACATTGAACATACACAATTAGTCCCAAGAGATACATCCCCATCTCCTTAGTATTTGTACATCAGTAATCTGTTATGGTATTTGCATAAAAATGCACATAGTAAAAGGAATACGGGGCAGAAATCATATGTAGCAGGTTCAAGCCAATGCTAGGGAATCCAACAATTTTCATTGGGTAACAGCAGCTGAACCTGAATCAAGACAACATACAGCCATGGTACTATAATGAAGACAGTAACATCATGTTTTCTTCAAATCTCCTAGTCATTATAGGAGGACCTTTTTTAGCTGGTCAGTTGTTTTCTTTCTTTTTCTTTCTTTTTTTAAAAAAACTCTTTAGTTTTTTAGAAAGATCTTGTGCTAGGATAATTGCATTATAATTTATTATCTGTATCAAACAACAATTAGAACATGATTTACAGGAATATTTAACCAGTCTACTAACCATTGCATGTTGAATCAAAACACAATGCTTGGTAACATCAGCACCCACATTATGTGGGTAGCCAATTCTAATGATTAGTAATGGATATGATCAAAATGGTACTTATTAGATTCCTTAGGCTAATGTAATCCTGACTGGTCTCATCAGCCTCCATTCTTCTTTTGTTTCTCCAAAGAGGTGGACAAAGCTGTGCATATAACATCCTGAAGGAAATACACTATATATTCACGGATGTGTTCATACAGTTGTTGTCAGGGTACAAGCTTAACTTGAGGACAACTTGTTATTTTTCAAATGTCTACTACCAGTTGGATCAGGAGCTGCTGCAGTGTTACTGATCCATTGGATCTGTACAAATATAGTAGAATGTGTACTCCTGAAGTATGGCAGATTGTTTTTTTTAATCAAGTAGTAGGAATAGTTCTCTGTCTACCCTCATCAATCCTTCTCTGCTGTGTTCTGAGAGAAAATTGTGTTGCACAAAATTCCAAGAACAGTAATGGAAGTGTGAACTACTTTGTGCTACAACTCAAACTCCCATCTCCTTGGTTTATTTGCAAGTTCAAAAGTTCTTTGTTTTGTATAGTTCATCTTTATTTCCATCTCTCTCACTGTTAACATATTCCCTGGTAGGCAGAGATGTGTTAGGCCTAAATCAATGTTTCTCAACCTTGGCGACTTTAAGATGGGTGGACTTCAACTCCCAGAATTCCCCTGCCAGCTTTGTTGAAGTCCACCCATCTTAAAGTCGCCAAGGTTGACAAACACTGGCCTAAATGATATAGAAAACAAGACAGAATGAGAAAGTGAAAGAAATTATTCTCTGTTGCCAACATATTTTTGTTTGAAAACTCTTTAAGTTGCTATTGGATTTGAGTACCAAGATGTGCCCTTTCCAAAGATAATTTAAATCCTTCTCTGCCCAGCCTCCTTGCTGGCTTGACTGAACATTTTTCAAGTCATGCTTTCACCATTCTTCTCTTTTAGTGTCACTCAGGATGTTTATTTTTCATACATTCAAGTATAAATAGAGATATCAGCACATTTGTAAGCAACTGAAACTTTACATTCCTCAAATGTTGATACCTCACAAATATGCTTTCCTCAGAAATGAATAGTTTTGCAAATAATCACACCTGCACAGTTACTCACTCAGCATTCCATTCCTCTTGTGAACCAGCACATTTAGAATGTCTAACCTGCTGTAGATTGATAGGTAATAAATCATTTCTACTCCCAATACCCAGTTGGTGACACTGCACTAGTCCTGATGCAATTAAACATTTGAGATCTTGTACCAAGGCACCTTGGACATAAATATTACCATCTGCTTCATATCAGTAGAACAATGTATTATGCCTACAAGGTCATCTTTACAAAAGTCTATGCAGCAAAATATTGCTGGAGACCCAATAATATGGCAACCTCAACTCTATATCTATCGTAAGTCAGAGCAACCATACCCACTATATGGGTAAATTTGTCCATCCTTCCATATCTCCCTTCCTTCCTTCCTTCCTTCCTTCCTTCCTTCCTCCTTCCTTCCTTCCTTCCTTCCTTCCTTCCCTAAGAGCAGAGTGGGGGGAAGATATTTGCAATGAGGGAGGGAGAAAAACAGGCAAGAGATGCAGCTGGGGATTTGTCACCCTTCGTGAGGAATGAAGAAAGGCACCATCGCCTGGAGGTGGCCCGCAAATGGCCCTCTCCCACTTCACATACCTGGCTCTGTGGGCTCTGTGGGAGGGGATGCTGCGAACAGTGTGAGAGTCCACATTACCTGCGCGATGCTGCCCAACCCCCAGCCCACCTGGTTTTGGCAGGCAGCAGCGCGCTCCCCTCACAGCATGGAGAGCCAGCCTCTCTGCACTGTGAGGGAAGTGTGCCACTGCCTGCCAAAACCAGGCGGGCTGGGGGTTGGGCGGTGTCACGCAGGTAATGTGGACTCACACTGCTTGCAGCGTCCCCTCCCCCAGAGCCAGATATGTGAAATGGGAGAGGGCCATTTGCTAGTCACTTCCAGGCAATGGTGCCTTTCTTCACTCCTCATGAAGATGACAAATTCCCAGCGTGTGCCCAGGGGATGGGGCCGAGGCGGCGGGGGCCAATTTCTTGCTGTTTCCAGGATGGCTCCGTAGGCCACATGAAACCAACTCGCAGGCTGGACGTGGCCCGCGGGCCTTGTGTTTGACATGTCTGGTCTAGAGGGAAATGGAATGTTCTGACACATTTTGAACATCCTTAATATAAATCTGTCAGAATCACACTCGCCCCAAAAAGACAAGTCAATTGAGGTAGGGTTATAGCTGTTAAAACAATAGAGTTGGCTGTAAAATAAGATACTCCATTTACAAAAGTGGATCTGCATTTGCATGTAACTACCATTCTGTCCTATGAACTCAAACCATTTCACACAGAAACACACAAATATAGACTTGCATGCAAAACTCCCTTTCTTTTTCTAGCAGAAACTGTACAACAGAAAAAAGGGGAGGAGAGAGAAGAATATATAGCTGGACTGAAGGAAAAATGGATCTGGGAAGGAAAAACTGACTGGAGAAGAGGTAAGAGAAAGGGATAGCTGAGAGAGAAGAGAGGGAAACCAATGTTTAGGCAGTGCAGAAAGGGTTACATTCACCTGGTAACCACTCCTTATCAAGTCAAAGTAATCTTTGGGCTAATTTTCAAAGGCATTGATGCATTTAAGCAGTGAGGTATGCAAACGTTTGTACCATTCCTTTGCTTTCAACAACCTCTGTTCTTATTGATAAATGTAAGAAAATTGCCCAATTCCAGTAAATTCCTTGACTATACCATATACAAACATCAGTTTGAATTACAGGGTGTTAAGACGGAGCCTTACACAACTGCCAAAAAACTATTCTGCTTCCTGTAAGTGTTATATATCAAGAGGAAGTCTTCCATATGTATAGAAGTGAATTGTGTCTGTAGTATGTATGTAAAACATACTACCACTTTTTTTTCTACATTTGATGCTAATACTGGGCATCAAGATGGTTAATTGCCCAAAGATTGGAATTAAACCAGGAAGAACTTTCCAGATAATCTTGTTTTTCACCTTGCTTCAGGGGTAGGTTTTGGTGAAGATAATGTCAGACAGTAGATCAGTGGCTCATAAACTGAGTGTTATTACACCCCAAAATGATTCTGCTTTCTCTAAGGCGCATGAGGAAGCCCTCATTATGTGTGTAAGTAAACAGTAATTTGGGGTAATTTGGGATAATGGAGTAGTATGTCATTGCTTGTTTGTGAGTTGAGGATCCATTTGGGACTGCAGTGACTTAAACCATTTGTGTAAAACAGTTGTCTCTCTGTGTTTGTCTCTCTGTGTTTGTTTGTGTAAGGATATTATTCAAAACCAAAAAAAAAAGTGGTATTCTCCAAACTATTCTCCAAAGCACCTGAAGGCAGGACAAGAAGCAATGGATGGAAACTAATCAAGGAGAGAAACAACCTAGGAAAGATTTCCTGACAGAACAATTAATCTGTGGGACGAGTTGCCTCCAAAAGTTGTGGGTGCTCCAACACAGGAGATTTTTAAGAAGAGACTGGACAACCATTTGTCTGAAATGGTATAGGGTTTCCTGCTTGAGCAGGGGGTTGGACTAGTAGACCTTCCAACTCTGTTATTCTGTTATTTAAGAATCATTGGAGTAGAACCATAGGTACCATCTTGCATTCTCTGAAGCCCATAGAGCAGAGGTCCTCAACCTTTTGGACACCAGGGACCGGTTCTGTGGAGAGAGGTTTTTCCGCAGACCGGAGGGTGCGTGGTTTTGTGTGCTGCCTGCATCTCACAGATGGGGTTTTGCTTGTTTGTGCGGACCAGTTGCTGGCATGCCGTGGCCCAGTACTGGTCCACGGACCGGGGGTTGGGGACCCGTCATAGAGGACTGAAGTATAATTGGTTGGCGCATTAGTAGTATAATAACTTGTTGATGGAAGTTATTCATCAGTGGAATGAGAGGTCATTTTTGTTATTCCTCCTTCCCATTGCATTGTAGCTTCTCCACTGTAGCATCTCCCTCTGCTTTGGAGAGTTGGGAAGTTGGTGCAAGGCATGAGGTGTAAAGAAATCTAAGGAGATCATTCAGGTGTCTTCACACAAACTTGCTTTTTCTGTACATTATTTCTTATTGCTTATGATTAACATCCTTTCTATTTCATAAAGGATTCTGTTCTTTTCATAGTTACTCCAATTTGGTATTTAACAAATGCATGTGCCATTAACAGTGTTTAACTATCTTTTGTATTTTTTGTTCTAAGCACAATTCTACTAGAATGGGAATAATGATTGTAAAAATTACAACTCAGATAATGGCTACCATTATAAAACACTTATAAAATAATTTGACTTTCACAGATCTTTCTTTGCTTTTATTTGGCTTACATACACATTCCCTACATCTCACAAAACTCTGGAAAATTTGAGGGTTGCATGGTAGCAGGATCATATATTGGGGAGTAAAAATTCATACTGCTGGCAGATGCTTTTTCATTGGTATAGATAACATAGAATGTAGTTAAAAAATAACCACGGCACAACTTTTATTATTAACAACATATACTACCTATGGTATTTACAACTTCTACATTTCATCAAGTTAAATGGCCCCAATGTGTTCTTTTTATATCTACTTACCTATCTACCTCCCTAACTACTGGAATAAGGAACAATGGTTCCACATGATAACTGCAGCATCAAAGTAATGATTTGGGTTGTGGGGGGGAGATACAGTGTAGTGTCAAACAGAAAACTTGGGAAGAGGGTGTGAAGGCATCCATGGGTGCAAGCATCTGGGAAAGCAAAGGAAAAGAATGAGATTAGTGAGGAGGGAAGGAATCCCCAGAAATAAAAAGTAGATATTTGGAGTTATGTCTTTCGCATGGACAGGAAAGACAAGAAGCAGGGGAATAATCAATAACCAATAAGGACTTATTGTGTAGCCAAACTATAACAATCAGAATTGGAATTTGTTAAGTCGGCTTCAGGAACAGTCAGGAGTAGCACGAGAAATAAGTAGCTTAGGCTGTTGAGTTGAACTGCTTAAATTCTTCTAATCTAGCCTCATTCATTTCACTTTGGGCATGCCAGAAAGCTTTTATGAATTCCTAGGATATTTATTGAAAGATTTGTTCTTTTTTTCAGAACTAGGAAAAAAATCTAGATATGATCCTCTGTAGAACAGTGGAGAAGAATCTGTATGTATAGATCTGTACAGTACTGTATATGGGAATCTATAGAGTCTCTATAGAAACTTCTCTCCTTAGGACTCAAAAGTACTACAGAATTGGTCAAATGGTAGAAGAGATATATGCCACAACATTTCATTGAGTGTCTCTGCTATAACTGAACTAAAACAGAATAGGGCCTTCCTTATACATATCCCTAGGAACAGTCTTCTATCGGTAGTGTGAAAATGCCAACTTCTAATACATGAGTAAATTGCTTGATTCCAGCCATTCGGAAGCAGATAATCACAGAATATAGGAAGATCACAATTTAAAGCTCAAGCAAGTACATTCAAACTGAAAGACTGAAGTGCTATCATATGTCTATTTCATATGAAAGATGAGAACAAGGCTGTTTCTCAAGAGAAATGAATTTGTTCATAATAGTTAAGAAATGTGCAGACTTTCTACCGTCTCAGATCAACCTGACACACATTAATGCAAATCATTCATATCATCCTAAGCACTTAAAATGTACAGCTGAGATTTATAGCCCGAAATCCCGGATAACGGCCTTATTCAGTATGAAACTACTGAACAGTAGTTATAAATTTATACAACCACTCAATATAATCTGTAAATAAACTTGCTAATTGTTTGATTGTTACTTAGGAACATGATTTCCTAATCAGGCTATTTAAAATAACTTGAGGAGAGGTATTAAAACACGTTTATCGGTTTTGGGGGGAAAATGTAGGAAAAAAACAAATGAACTGATACTGAGGTCCGAAAAGCCCTTTGATTCATTTTTTTCTTTTGTAAAGCATGACAGTGGGAATACATTATGCCACTAACAAGCACCATGCTGAAGCTGATTCATGTACCATGTTTGGCAGATATCAAACAGCTTCTGTGAGTCATTCCTGCATTTATGCACATCCATAAATACTGCCTATGCTAATGTTACAAGGCGCATCAGAGGAAAAACAAAGAAATTGAGCCCTAGTATCATGCACAAACCAAAGGATTCCTTTGTTTATACATTGCACTATACTGAAATTCAGCTTTCAACTGAATTTCCCACATTGTTGTACCACCCAAGATGTTTTTCTTCCTCTTGGGAGCCTTGGGGCTACTTCACATTTCAACAAAATGCAAGGTTTGCAAATAAAATGCACATCATTTTTAAACAATGCTGTGGAGCTGAAATTGGCCCCCAATTCCTGAAGCTGTAGACTTTTTAGAGACTCTGATAGAGTCTCTAAAGAGTTGGATAGAGTTTGATTGTATTTTAGCTTGTTTTAAATAAGATGCTTTTACTTTTTTGTTTTATTACATTTGATCACAGTCTATCTTTTTGCATGGTTTTGAAAGCTATGAGGGTTAGAGATTCAATTTACCTTTTGTGTGCATGTGTGTGTATGTACTCACATATACTACACAAGGTATTTTCCTTTGCAGATCAGATTCTTGATTAATTTGAAAAGACTTTTGATAAACATAAAGAAAAGCTGTTAGGCAGGTTTTGTAATGAGAATATTCCATATAATTTGGAAGAAATAAAACATTACAGATTAGATCTTGAGGAACTTATATTAGTCACGATGTCTGTAGCTGGTCCAATGAAAAAATGTACAAAACTGGCAGATGTGATCTAAGAACCACTGAACTATATTTTTCAAAGATTCTGGAGCACTGGGGAACTACCGGAGGACTGGAAAAGAGCTGATGTAGTTCCCATCTTCAAAAAAGGGAAAAAAGTGGATCTAGGAAACTACAGACCTATCAGCCTGACCTCAATACCTGGGAAGATTCTGGAAAAGATAATCAAACAACGAATCAGTGAACACCTAGAGGCAAACAAAGTCATTACTAAAAGCCAACATGTCAAAAACAGATCATGCCAGACAAATCTTATTGCATTCTTTGACCAAGTGACAAAATTAGTGGACCAGAGGAATGCTGTGGATATAATTTACTTGGACTTCAGTAAGGCATTTGATAAAGTAGATCACAACCTATTACTTGATAAGATAGAAAAATGTGGGTTAGACAGCATCACCACCAGATGGATTCGTAGCTGGCTAACTGGCTGTAATCAGCGTGTGGTCCTCAATGGAACTGCATCTACATGGAGGGAAGTGTGTAGTGGGGTGCCCCAGGGCTCTGTTCTAGGCCCAGTGCTCTTCAACATCTTCATCAACAATTTGGACGAGGAGATAGATGGGGAACTCATCAAATTTGCAGACGACACCAAGCTGGCAGGAATAGCCAATACTCCAGAAAATAGGCTTAAGATACAGGAGGATCTGGACAGACTTGAACACTGGGCGCTATCTAACAAAATGATATTCAATAGTGAAAAAAGTAAAGTTCTACATTTAGGCAAGAAAAACCAAATGTACAAGTATAATATAGGTGGTATCTTTCTCAATAGTAGCAACTGTGAGAGGGATCTCAGAGTCCTAGTGGACAATCACTTAGATATGAGCCAGCAGTGTGCTGCAGCTGCCAAAAAAGCCAACATAGTGCTAGGCTGCATTAACAGAGGGATAGAATCAAGATCACGTGAAGTGTTAATACCACTTTACAATGCCTTGGTAAGGCCACATTTGGAATACTGCATCCAATTTTGGTCACCACGATGTAAAAAAGATGTTGAGACTCTAGAAAGAGTACAAAGAAGAGCAATAAAGATGATTGGAGGTTTGGAGGCTAAAACATATAAAGAACGATTGCTGGAATTGGGTATGTCTAGTTTAATGAAGAGAAGAACTAGGGGGGCCATGATAGCAGTGTTCCAATATTTCAGGGGCTGCCACAAAGAAGAGGCAGTCAAGCTATTCTCCAAAGCGCCTGAAGGCAGGACAAGAAGCAACAGATGGAAACTAATCAAGGAGAAAATCAACCTAGAACTAAGGAGAAACTTCCTGACAGTTAGAACAATTAACCAGTGGAACAACCTGCCTCCAGAAGCGGTAAATGCTCCAACACTGGAAGTTTTTAAGAAGAGACTGGACAGCCATTTGTCTGAAATGATATAGGGTTTCCTGCATGAGCTGGGAGTTGGACTAGATGACCTCCAAGGTCCATTATTATTATTATTATATTATTATTATTATTATTATTATTATTATTATTATTATTATTATTATTATTATTATTATTATTATTATTATTGTTGTTGTTGTTGTTGTTGTTGTTGTTGTTGTTGTTGTTATTATCTGTGATCAAAGGAATGAAATAATGCATTTGCTTAGCCCAGCTCTTCCTTTCGTGCTCTGTGTTAAGATTCCCCTCTATACTTTCAGGGCGAAAGAGAAAGAAGCTGGTTCTTTGATCCTATTCCTGCATGACTCATTTCTAAAGTAACATGCACTGAATTGTCCTACATGTCAAACACAGAAATTTAATATCACATTAGGACAGGTGTAAACAATCCACAACTCACAGTGCGGACCCCAAGCTATTTATTTGCAGCTTCCAGAGTGAACCATGCTGAGTTGAGCAGCAACACATCAAACTGTAGAAATGTCTTCTCACATTAAATTGAGGGGGGAAAACTATATAAATGGAAATCTAAACTGATTCTTGGCTAGATAGCCATGGAGAAAATCTATCTGTGTGGTCGCTGAGAGTTAACATTGACGTGATGGCTCATAAGCAAGCAATCAAAACTGGGCTTAGGCTAAGCAAACATGTTTGATTGAGCAAACATGTAGTGGATAATTGAGCAGTATAACTGAACAACAAACTTATTGTATATGGGCATCAAGCCCCGAGACTTCACTTTCACGCTACTGCCATTACTCAAAAGTTCAATACTCTTAACAATATTGCTCTTACTAGCAGGGGTGAGGCTGGTAATAAAATATTGCAGTTGATTACTAAGTACATATTTACTTTCTAAAGTAAATAGAAAGCAACACACAACTCTACAAGGGCATTTATGTTTTTAAGTTATATTTCAAATTGCTAGCTTCCCAACTGGGCTTTTCAATGAGACATACAAAGGATTTTAAGAATGGTCAAGGGGAGAATAAACATTCTTTTCTATTGAAAGTGAAAACAGGAAAGTCAAAACAGGAACCTAACTATCCAAACTAAACTTCTGTAAGTTTTATATGCAAGGTTGGGAACAAATCATAAATGTTTTAAACTGTTGGTCAGGAACCAGAGAATTGTTGGCAAAGGCACCCTTCTTTGGTCTTGTCTGGCTGACAGCTTTAAAGGAGAAACTTGAATGGACTTAAACAGAAGAGGGTTGACTACAAGCTAAGCTGCTTGTAGCTTACGTTTCTAGGGTGCAAAGGAGGGGGATCTTGTTCTTTGCTGTAGTAAAGAGATATGGGGTAACATGGATGGAAAAGAGGATACATTATAACTTTTAATGTCAATTTTCTGTTGCATGAAAAGGATGGGGAGAGGTACTGTTTTTTGTAGGCTGTTATCTAGTTTCATTAAAAAAAATATTCAACTATAAAAAAGTAGAGTATTGAACAAAGGAAACAGTGATGGAGATTGAAATAGTGGCAATCTCCAACCAAATGCTGTTGCCCCAGATAGTTATAAATCTGCAGGGAATTTAAGGTAGGACTCACTAACTGCATGAATCTATTATTTAGTGGAGTCTAAAAACATGAGTGGCCTTTTTCTGTCCAACCATTAATCACAGAAAAAAGATCAGATATTTGCCCCTTCCATCGAAGAGCATTGCTTATAATTCCATGTACCTCTACATACCTTAAGATTCTGCCCAGAACCTTTCAGAGGCTTGTAAGTGACCCTGTTTTGCTTTCAAATTAAGGAACTTAAGGGGATGAAATTAATGCAAAGAAATGAACAAATAAGCCACATCAGACACTAATTCTTCAAAGGGGAAGGGGTGGCAGTTAATAACAGCAATGCTTAGATACAGTAGTTTTAAATAAATTTGGAAGGAAGAGGATTAGTGAATCCTATGGACTGGGAATACACATATACTTACATGTATAATGAAACCATTATCCACACTGTTGTCAATAAAACAGCATGGATTCACCCATATTAAAAGGAGTCCAGCTGTATGTGGGAATATTTGACCACTCTAGATTCTTAAAGTAGTTTTTCTCTAAAACATTAGTTCTCTACTTCTGGCCAGATAGGATACCTTTTTAAGAAGCAAAATCTATAAAACATCACAGTTTAAAGGATCCGAAAGTTGAGTGGTCAGCTCAGTAAGCATTGTCATTGCCTTCCCAGAAACTGCATCATTTTACAGCCGAAGGATGGACATTCAGCGCTGCTGATGAGTACATCTTCCATTATATGCAGAATGAAGGGCAAACCATGGAAAGTTAGCAAATGCTAGCTGCTCCCTTTTCCTATGAACCTAATGCACCTGACATTAAGTTAAAGAAAGGATTACCTTTGACTTTTAAAAGGAAAGAGCTTTCCTGGAATCAGGAAAAAAAGGCAAATTAGGTATTGATTTGGGATGCAATGCAGATACCTAAGCTTGTACAGCCAGAACTTCAGGAGAAAATAATGCCCAACATTATCAAAGCAGAAACTACCAACTTCAGGAAGAAGAGAGAGGAAAAAAGGGAATCATATAGAATTGTATGAACAGCAACTCTAGTTCAACTGCTGCAGTCTCAGTGCAATGAACATTTTTTAAATTCATAATTCCATTGAAACTTTTAAACAAGAAAAATAAGAAGTATAAAGTAGTGAAAAGAAAAAAGCAAACAAAAAGAGAAAAAAATTGAAGAAAAATAGAAAAAAGCTATAAATGGCTTCCAATATTCTTCACTACAGTTATAAGTATAAATATATTTCAATCTTTCTAAAGTTATATATTACTCTTCTTTCTATAGTTTCTATGTAATCTTCAAAACCATGTTTATTTTTTTTTCACTTTTATGCAAAAAGTCTGTAAGGAGCATATGAATAGTAGTATGAAATGTACCAAAAATGAAAATACTTTATTTTCTTTTATATGCCTGTTTTCCAGATCTTCTGTACAAGATCCTTCATTTGTTTTGCTAACACTGGAGACACATTTGATGGCGAGAAACAAAAAAAATCCTCATTGGGGATTCTGAAAGTCAGGCCGGTTCCCTTTCTGTCAATACTCATCTTTTCGCAGAGACTTTGAGACAATAAAACCCCTAAGTGCAACGTGAACTAGGAAATACTAAATAACAAACTATATTATAATAGAGTGTACTCACTATATTGGAAAGGAAAAACCTCAGGATTGTACCCTAGTCAGGGAACCTGTCTGTCATTGATTTATGTCAGTGTATGTTTTTATCATAATTAAAGGATAAAAGAAAGTCTATTTGTAGTTGAGAGGAAGTCCAACTAAATGAAAATGTATCATGTATCATTTGAACTATCAGGATGAGCATAGAATTAGGTGTAGATCTTTGTGAGAGGTTCTTTTGGGAAATGGTACAGATCAGCACCATATACAGATTGGTTTTATCCTAACTAGGTTTACTAACAAAAAATTAACATAAATTAGGCTTATACTATAACTACAGCCTTATCTATGTCTATCTTATTCTCATACCATCTATAACAGGGGTCCTCAAACTTGGCAACTTTGAGACTTGTGGACTTCAACTCCCAGAATTTCTCAGCCAGCCCAGGCTGGCTAAAGAATTCTGGGAGTTGAAGTCCACAAGTCTTAAAGTTGCCAAGTTTGAAGACCCCTGATCTATAACAATCTGTCGCTCGAGCTGACGTCATCAGCTACCTTCAAGCCACCTACAAGTTGGCTTTTGTCAGTTGCTTCTCCAAACTGCTGCTGCAGCATTGACTTTGTAGTTTCTCAGACTATGTTATGGGAGAAGGTAAGCATGCTTTATAGCTATTGGTTGGCTGTAGTTCCTCCACTGGAGGGGTGAAGCTGCTAGCTCTGCTGCTTCCTTCACCTTCTCTGCTGCTGATTTGGTAAAATCCAAGTCCTTATTACCTCAGTTGCTTGTTTTGCTGATGGCTGCTCCACTCCCTTGGCTGCAAATGTTTGCTCTTGGCTCCCCCACAGCAAATGCATCTACTCGCACACCCACACTCTAGTGCTCTCAGCATTTTACCTTATAATTGAGACCAGGTGTGGCACAGTATCCTTCAGGCTGCCTTAAAGACTCATGGGACAAAAACAAAGGGAAAGGAAAAGCTAATGCTAGCCACTGCCAGACTTTCCTTCTACAACCATTAAGCCATTGGGAATCACATCTTCAGTTGCCTTCTTTTAATTTTAGTAGCAGCTGTATATTGGCACAAAGATACTAGGCATCTATTGTAGAAGTTTCCATTCCTACAATCAGTATTTCCAGTGATACCATCTGGAGTTAATATAGCAGTGTAAAATTAAAAGGGAAGTACAATACGTTTTAGTCCACACTCAGATATGGAAGCTCATTGGGTGATTTTAAGCCTTTCTCTCAGTTCAATTTACATCAGTGGGTTGTTATTTTGGGAATGAGGGATGACCCCCCCAAGCTGTTCTTGAAGGATAGGTGGAATATAGGTCTAAGATACATAGATAATGAAGTTTTTTTCCATACCTACTGTGTTTGATGATTTAAAAAAAAACTGAAATCCAGTTTCTTGGCCCAGATATGATTTTGTTATGTCCCTAAAGCAGTACCCTGATTTTTCAACTTAATTTCTAAGACTACTTAGCTTTTATCAATGTCTTAATGCAGAATAATTTATGCATAGAGAATCACAGCATCTGAAAGGCAATTTTCTGTAAGTTTACTTTTGACATTAGTTTCTTAGGAACAAAAGCTTCATAAAACAACCACTAATCAATTCTCATCTAGATACATGATGCATAGATTTATTATGCAACCTGCAAATGCCTAACTACTTCAAATACATTTTAAGGAAAATTGATGCTGTCTATCTTGAATTTAATTCTGCCAGGAGATATAAACCTTTCTTCTTTGATAATGAAGGAAAAAACCAGGGAGGAAAGAGAACACTTATTTTAGGTGGCAATCTTAAGAAATCAGCACCAGGGTAAATATAAATTGTCACAGTTCTGCTTGCAGTATAGATGAAAAGAGCAGCTGTGCTTACCCACTGCAATTGGTCAGATTTTGGAAGATTTCTGGTTTAACAAGATGTAAACAATGTGCTGGCACATCCTGCTCAATAGCTACCACTTGGCTTTCCCTACCACTGAGAACAGCTACACTCTTTAGCATGACATGCACACCAGGCATTTTGCTTTGCTCCCCTCCAAACAATCCATAATTGGAAACCAAAAATAAATTCTTGACCTCCCAAATAAACCACAGGAACTTCTGCATTATGTTTAATCCATCCCATTGACAGGAGAAAGCCGTGGAAAACAATCAAGCTAGTTAACTCTAAGCCGCTGTTGTTCAGAATTCTGGCTCTGCGTGCTGAGAAAGACAGAATCACAGCACTTGATTACTCTATTGCCAGGTGGATTGCTGAATAGCTATGAATGGCTATTTCAGGCAAAATAGGCTGATCAAATATGCTTAATCTGAGCAAAAAAAATAACATTTTGCATCTGTTCAACAGGGTGCTTTTGCATTTTGGTTTACATAACTTTTTGTTTTTGTTTGTTTTGAGCCAGATACCTGTTATTTTTCAAGTATTTTTTCAAAATAATAATGAAATATATTAACATGAATTTGATATCACATGGGCTTCCAGCAGCTTCTAAACTTATTTATGCAGTTTTTATTGATCTTACATATCTGTTCTATTTGCTAATATTATCTCACAGGATATTATCTCATTCTACAATGTTTTATGAAGCATGAATGACAAAACTGGATATTAAAACATATGTTAAAGCAGGTTTATCTCCATTATTATTAATACACTTACAAGTTGTAGATTTTAGATTTTAAATGTTTAAACTCAACTATTGCTGTTCCTTCACTTTGTGGTAATATATTCAACGAAGAGTAAGCTTCTGAGCAAAGTGCTACAACCCTTTAATTTGTGCCCAACTCGCCCACCCCAATGTAATGAAGTAAATTAGAGAAATCCTACAGAAAGTACACACAACAAAAGATAAGGAAAATATCTTTTCAACTGTATTTCAACTGACTCGTAAATATGATTAACTATGTCTATATCAGGACCAATATGTGGGTCTAAAAAAAGATTAAAGACCTGGGGAGCCCTCTTGTTGATGTTCTCTCCTCTCCGTTAAAAAATAATTTTTGACCCCAAATTATTATCTTAATTTGTACAAATTATGACCTAATACTCTACTTGGTTTCTTAATTTGGGTCTGATACATTGCATTAATCTCACCATTGATCTTTATAAAAATAGCTTATGAACATGCATTATACTGTAGATGGAACTTACTCAACAAACTATGGCTAATGTGAGAAACTCTGATTCAAAATTCAGGAACACTGAAACACGACTCTGGATAGCTCATAGGGGTGGCTCAGCAGTTGCAGTCAGTAACCAACATACATGGTTTGTTGAACAAGCCATATAAACTTAGTTTACAGATTATATGACAGCTGTCATGGGTGGGTTTACACTATCTTATGCAAAAACTGCATAAAATAGAAACATTGGGAATTATACACTGGATCTTACTTAACTGATAGAGTAACATGATAGACATGATAGACATGGTACACATCCAGTTAACATTTGCTTCACACCACAGCTTGGAAAGGTATAAGTAAAGATAAAATGTCGTTCAAGTCAAGCTTAAATGTTGACTTCATATAATTTGGTTATATAATCAACAGCACAGCAATAGAGGACTGTCACCATCTTCAGGAATATTTGTTTTTAGTTCTCCAGTCTAGTCTATAGCCCTAAAAAACTAAGAAGTGGTCAGTCCACTTCTAGCTCAGATAAGCCACCCAAGGGTTGCCACTTGCATCTCACTAATCTTTGGCAACCCTACTCGTAAGCATGAAGGGGCTTTCCAGTTCCCCTGTAATCATTAGCTAGAGGAACAGGACAGCAATGAAAGGAGAAGTGAAACACAACTAGCTCACCAGGTGGCTTTGTTGGAACTTTTTCACCATTTCCCTTTTTTTTTTAGTAGACAGTATTCACAGTGCAGGGTGATAAATCTCTATTGTATACCTGATTAAGTAGTAATTATAAGAAATACAGTTCAGGGGAAAATATCTCAGGGGCTGCCCCAAAGAAGAGGGAGTCAAGCTATTCTCCAAAGCGCCTGAAGGCAGGACAAGAAGCAACAGATGGAAACTAATCAAGGAGAGAAGCAACCTAGAACTAAGAAGGAACTTTCTGACAGAACAATTAACCAGTGGAACAACCTGCCTCCAGAAGCGGTGAATGCTCCAACACTGGAAGTTTTTAAGAAGAGACTGGACAGTCATTTGTCCGAAATGGTATAGGGTTTCCTGCCTGAGCAGGGGGTTGGACTAGATGACCTCCAAGGTCCCTTCCAACTTTATTATTATTGTTGTTGTTGTTGTTATTAGTTTAGAAGAACGATGCCACAAGAATTACCCATGATTCCCACCATACATATGATTTTTTTCTCCCTGAAAGAAGACCACAAATGTGATTTATAGAAGTTAGCTACTACCCTCATTATCAAGGATGTTTATATTAATTCATGATGCTTTGTTTTTAACAACAGCTTGATGATGAAAGAAATGCTGCAGGAGAGGAAAGCTGGTTCCTTTGCTTCTGCTTTGTCTCAGTTCTTTGCTTTTATGGAACAGGAACAGAAATATAATTCAACCTCCTGTTGTGTATGCTGGGAGGAACCCAAGTTTAATGACTGAGGCAGTTTATAAGCAGGTTGCCAGCCTATTGGAAAAAAGACAGTACAGTGCAAAAGTGCTTAACAACCCAATTAAATATTGAAAATCGTCAATAGAAGAATCCCACTATCTTTTAAAAACTTTTCCAATGTCTCATTTGGGCTCTTATGTACCCACCTATGGGCATTACTTACATTACTTCTTTTAGAATAATCCCAGAATTTTTTTCTTATGATTAATATTTATGAATTTATTAGGGTTAATGTTTTTCCACAAAACAAAAAACCATAATGATACTTTAATAATACTTTTGTACATCGTTTTCCCAGTTGCCCCTGAACTTGCCAGTCCTTGGAAGCTAACGATCAGTATCACGATCTGAATCTTTATTTCAGGATAACAGGTGAATGCTAGTTTTTAAAAGTCTGGAGAAAATGTTTTTTTATTAAAGGCTGTTTCTTATTAAAGGCTTTTTGTTCACAGCCACGGCACATTCTGCTGTACAAAGCCCTTGGCACTTAGTTTGGATGATTAACCCAAGGTTGTGATTAGGTTTACAAAGCTCCCTAATCTAAAACCAAACAAGCCATAGGATGGCTAAGTGCAAGGTGCAAATCCCATCACAAAATGAAATGAGTAGAACAAAGGCACCTGAGATCTGCCTTTAAAGGAAAAAATGGAAATAATTCATAACATTCTGCCAACAAAGAAAGTCACTGTTTGTTCAAGATACAGATATACATGCATTTATCTTCAATTCCTTTTAAGCTTTTAACTTCTTTCAAAGCAAATATCCAATCACCAAAAGTTTTTAACCCTTGAGAGGCAAATATAATTGCCTTCCTTAATTATGGATTTTTATATAATGTCTGAGACCATATGCATTTTCATAAGTACAGACACAACTTATAGCTAATTTGCAAACAGAGAAGAGCTTTCCACCTGTTTACATAAGTAGGGCCAGATCAGTAATAGACACAATCCATCTTCCAGGCAGACTTAAATAAATCCTAATAGCAGATTAGCAGAGAACATATATCTCCTCCAGAGTCTCCATTAAACGGAAGCTTTCAGAGGTGTTCCCCAGCTGCTGGGAAGCCATTTAAAGATGGTGTTTTAAGAGCAAAGAACAAAAATGCTGGTGTTGCTGAATTTTTTATATTTGTTATTCTCAGAGTACAAAATCATCTGGCTGATATTTTAAAGAAGCATGCAACATCAGGAGTAGGCCTTTTCAAAATATACAAATACAGAGACCCATATGTATAACATACTATATTTATGAAGATTCATACATTTTTGTGAATATCTCTCCACAAAAAAATAAAATGAATGATTGTCCATATAGAAGCTTATTGAAAAAACAAGTGAACCATAGTGAACTAGAGAGAGATTATTCTATTGTTTAAATTAGGCCAATTGTGGCATCTACACCATATTATGATATACAAGCCATGCTTTAACATAATGGGTGAATTCTGTTGCTGCACTGATCCAGTTATACATCGCAGTAGCTCACAGTTATGACACTGTGGTAAATTACAGTTTACAAAATCATAGTTCGTGCTTATAATGAAGATAGTTTTTTAAAAATATGCAGAAACAACGCAATAGTTAAACTAGAAGTTTAAGCATTCCAGTTTCTATCTTCTTCTTTTAAATAAAGTTAAGATCCAATTACTTATATTTATAAAGAAAACAGTGACAGTTTTTAACCCCCAAACTAGGAAACCAAAACACCACTAGCTTAAGATATTTATTTTATAAATCTCACTACTTTAGAGATATCACGTGGGTTGAAAATGTTACTGATTTTTGACACTGAAGCAGCATTAGCATCCTTTGGTCTCTCATTTTACAGAGAATCTATACCACGGGTGTCAAACTCACCTTGTCACGTGATGTATCGCGATGTATCGTGACTTTTTTCTCATTTCCAGACCTGGGGTGGGTGCGGCCTCTGCACGATGCAACTGTCCCACAGGCCGGCAGTTTGACACCCCTGGTCTATACTGTCACTTACTATGGAATATCACGGATATTGACAAATATACCAAAAGAAATTCTGTAAGGAACAGATATAGAGCACTTTTTTGAGCAGGTACAGTACAATAACACAAAATGTGTGTTACTGAGATCAGTGTGAAAATTGAAACAAAAACAAAAACAAATCAGTTTCAGTCTTCCGAATCTTGTAAGATCACAGCTTTAAATAAATTTTGTCCATCACGCAAGGACAATAAACAAACAAATAAATACAAGCAAGATATCACAATATTTTTTTTAGGACAGGATTGTTTTATAAAATCTGACATAGGGCAGAAACATAACTGAAAATCAGATACAAAAGTTATACTTGTTATTCTGTACCAGGAATTCTGGTATCTCTGGATGTGTTGGACTATAATTTTCCCATAGACCACAATGGCTTGAATTTACGGGAATTATAACACCAGACTGACTATCTTTATTGCATCATAATTATTAGGCCCAAAACCAAGAATGACACATAGCAATTCTTCCAAGTAGAGTGCTTTATTTTTTCATACCTATAGACTGTCATGGTTCTGATAGAAACGAATAAAGCAGAACTCTGAGGCTTGCAATTCCTCAAAGAACATATTTATGTCAAAAGTGAAACCAAGTCTGGAATCACAAACAACAATTTTTTAACAAAGTTAAAAAATCCCACCCATAGAACTATGCAAGCAACTACGTTCCCCAATACATCTTCTCGATGGGCTTTTTACGCAATGCCCAGCCTGCAGTCTCAGGAGCAGCCAATGACCTTGATTCCCATGGGACAAAAGATTATTTTGACTAGTGAAGCACCTGGGCAACCCCCCCTCAATTCTATGTGGCAACCGAAAATGAGTAGGGAAAATGGCTGTAGCCATGCTCATTTGTAGAGTTGATATAGACAAAATCTTGCCAGAGTGAGGACTCTGTTATCTATATCTACAATAAACTCTGTGAAGTATTAAGGAAGGGCTGTCTTCACTCTTTTTCCTCACATATAATGTCTGGGCTAAGTTGCCTCTTACTCTTCTGGAATGCACCCCCTTCCTCCTGGGCATCCATCTCATCACTATATTCCATCACTATAAGATACAGTATGTTAAAGAAAAAAGTGGGGTTTCAATGGAGTAGTTGTGTTCTTTTTTAACTACCCCTTTTTGGACACCCCTTGGGTAAATAAGCAATCAAATTTAATACCCTCATTGCCTGGAACAACAACTGAATACATCAGTGGTCACTTTTACCTTTTTTCAAGGATTATTCCTCACCTTCCTCCCAAAAGATCATTTCAAATTCTGTAAGCAAACTTGAAAGGTGATTGCTGAGAAGAACATTAAAAGTCTTCCCATAGATGTTACATTCTGAATTGTGGCTGTCATCTCCTCTTCCCATTTTTAAGAATAAGAACTGAAATATTTGAGAAAGAAAGGAACTTTATCTTACCATATTTTAGCCCATTTGTTTTCCTTTAAAAAGGAGAGAATGAAAACTGAAGCTGAAATAAGAATTATTAAATTAAGGAAAGACTTTCCTGTGAAGTTGCCTTAGTCATAAAAATAAAAGGATTTGGTTAACACTGCTTTCTGTCTGTAAGACCCACATTTTCTACTATATATTTTTATCTATAAAAATCTATTAAAGGAGGAAAGTCAGAAAAGCTTTTCAACAGAGAGCAATCGATCTGTAAAATTCCACGCCAGTCCGTTTTTATCCCCCAACCTCCCACAAAACCTGCTGGATGGTGGCCTGCCGTCATCTTCTCTTTGACCCTTCCTTTTCTTGACTGATAAAAAGTTGACCTTGTTCAAGCCATGGTAAGCTCCCGCTAACTTCAAAAGCATGTCTCATATAGTTTTCTTGGAAAAATACAGAAACTCTTTTATTTCCGAACGCTTTTGTTATTTATTTTACAGCCCTGAGATTTAATGGCAGTTTCTCTTTTTTTTTTTTTTTGAAACTTTATTTTCCTTTTTTCACATTACATAAAAAACAAAACAAAATACATTTATTTATTATTATTTTTTTCTTAACAGTACTGTGTCTTCTATTTTTACATTTATTTACAATTGTTACATAGTTTCTTACCCTTTTATTCTCTGATCTAACCAAACATAGCATTGGTTCCATATCTCATAATAATCTGTTGTCTCCTTATCCTTGATTTCTAACGTAAGCATATACATTTCAGCGCATTCTAATATTTTTTGAATGATCATATCATTTGGTGGTAGGTTCTCCCCTTTCCAATATTGGGCATATACAATGCGTGCCGCTGTTATTATATGTACAATGATGTATCGAGTTCGTCTTTTCACCTTTGGGTTCAATATGCCTAATAGAAATAGCTCTGGTTTCAAGTCAATTCGTTCTTTGATTATCTCCTGTATCCACTCCTGTATCTGTTTCCAATAAACCTTTGCCTTTGGACATTGCCACCATACATGGAAAAAAGTTCCCTCTTTGTCTTTACATTTCCAACAATTCGGGTTCATGTTTTTGTACATCTTAGCCAATCTCGCCGGTGCTAGATGCCATCTATGAAGCATTTTATATTGATTCTCTTTATACGCAGTTGACAACGTTAATTTACAGTTTGTGTTCCATATTCTTTCCCATTCTTCTAATTCAATGGATCGACCCACATTTTGAGCCCATGCTATCATGGAGCCTTTTACTATCTCTTCTTCCAATTCAACTTCCAGTAGGTATAGATTCTTGTTATAAATTTTTCTCCTCTGCCTAACAATATTTTGTCCAATTGCTGTGGGGCTCGGTTAATCCCATATTCTGCCATATCCTTACTATATTTTGATTGTATCTGATGATATGGCCACCAATCTAGAGTTATTCCCTGTTCTATTAATTCTTCCCTCGATTTGAGTTTCCCTTGGTTATCTAATAGTTCTTCATATCTTTCCATCTTTTTTTTATCTAATGTATTCGGGTGAATTACTGCCTCCATTGGGGAGACCCAGTTTGGTATTTTTATGTAGTGTTTCATTTTGACCTTTTCCCATATCCAAATCAGCGCACCCCTTATCTGATGTCGGCAAAAATATGTATGTGTCTTCTTATGTTTCCCCCATAGAAAAGCGTGCCAGCCGGCTTGCAGATCATGACCTTCAATTGTTAAAATCCTTTGGCTATCTAACTGTATCCAGTCTCTGATCCAGAGTAACCCCGTCGCTTGGTAGTATGTTTCCCATTTTGGAAGCCCAAGGCCACCTCTACTTTTACTGTCTTGTAATGTCTTAATATTGATTCGTGCTTTTTTGCCCCATCAAATAAATTTATTTATCATTTTATCTAGTTCAGCGGAAAAAAATTTGTCTAATTTTATTGGGATTGTCCGAAATAAGTATAATAGTTTGGGTAATATGTTCATTTTTATCACTGAGATCCGTCCTAACAGTGATAGTTGTAATTTCCCCCAGATCTCTAAGTCTTTTTTGATTTGTAGTGTCAGTTTTTTATAGTTGTCTTCTTTTAATGAAGAACATCTATTAGTAAGCCAAATTCCTAAATATTTAATCCTTTTTACAATTTGAAGTCCCAGCGTCTCCTCTAGTTTCTTTTTTTGTTTTTCAATTAGATTTTTTACTAACATTTTAGTCTTTTTAATCCTGCCACTGTTCTATATTTTTCTATTTCCTTCATTAAAATGTCTCCCCTCTCTAGAGGATCTTCTATAAAAAATACCATATCGTCTGCAAATGCCTGGGTCTTGTATTCTTCAGTTTTAATTTGCAATCCTTTTATCTCTTTGTTGTTCCTAATTTGGGTTAATAGCACTTCTAGCGACAAAATAAAGAGTAGAGGTGACATTGGACATCCCTGTCTTACTCCTTTGCTAATTTTGAATTTCTCTGTATTGTCCCCATTAATTATTACTCTAGCCTTTTGTATATTATATATTATCTTTATCATTTTCTCAAACTGCTCACCAAATTTCATCTCCTTTATCTGTTGGAACATAAACTGCCAATTAAGATTGTCAAATGCTTTCTTGGCATCTAAGAAAATTAATGCCGCCTGCTTTTCAGAGTGTGCTTCATAGTATTCTAGGACATTTAACACCATTCTCGTATTATTCCTTATTTGTCGCATTGGAATGGCAGTTTCTCATTGATGTACTAAGCCCTACTTAGCTTTGCAAGATTGGCTTGATACTACTAGCTACCCAGAAGGCCCAACCAATCAACAGGGGAGTTCAGACCTGTTGCCAAATCCCTCTGGATCTTGGGATTAAAAAAAATGTCCCATTATGCAAAAAGAAGACAAAATTGATAACCCCCTCACCATTTGTGTTGTCTAATTTCTTTAAACCAAGCCAAACCAAACCAAACCGGTGCCATGAAACCAGAAATAAATGGGCACTGTTGACAGCTTCTTAACTTATGTACAAAACAAAATCATTCCAAATCTCTATTTATTTGTATTCCACCTTTATTATTTTTAAAAATAACTCAGGGCAGAAAACACACCAACACGCCTTCCTCCTCCTGTTTTCCCCATAACAGCAACTACTTTTATTGCCAGGGTTTGAAAAGTTGAAACCCCTCTAGAAAAGTAACAAACATTGAGAGCCTACGAGTCCTGTTTTTCCCCCCCCCTTCATTGATCTTTCCTAGATTACCACTAGTATATTACAGGTAGTTCTCGACTTACAACCATTTGTTTAGCAATCATTCAAAGTTACAACAGCACTGAAAGAAGTGACTTACAACTGGCCCTTGCACTTACAACCATCACAACATCCCCGCAGTCATATGATCCAAATTTGGGCACTTGGCAATCACCATGTTTTCACCATGATTACAGTGTCCGAGAGTCATGTGATCACCATTTGCAACTTTCCCACCCAGCTTCCAACAAATAGTCAATGGAGGGGGGAGCTAGGTTCGCTTCAATTCACTTAACAATAGCAGTGATTTGCTTTACAACCAAGGGGGAAAAAGTTGTAAAATTGGATACAACTCATTTAACCATGTTGCTTAGCAACGGAAATTCTGGTAAAATTGTGGTCTAAACTCTAAATCATTCCACTTGTACCCTATGTGAATGAACAGAACATTGGCTAATTTTACAATTTCTGCTCTTCTAACAAACTGGTTATTTCCAGTTCTGCTCCTGGGATTTACAGGAAACAAGCTGGCTGGGTCCACTCCCTGAATTAGTTGTTGAGGTAACCATACTTAAATAAGTTGCTGGGAATAGGACAGCATATAAATTTAATATATTATTCTTTCTAATGTTATTATTATGTAAAGTATAAACCACATAGACAGTGATTCAAATGCAGTTGTCGTATTTGAGCTAGAACGAGATACAGAAAACATTCTTTGCTTCTGGCTTGACTGGATTTTTGCATCCTACACATGGTAGCAAATGTGATAGCTACAGTATAAGATAGACATTCTTTGATGGAATACTTTCCTAAGTGCTTTCCTCTCTCAGGAAACCTATTTCTGGGTTCAGAATTTCCTCTTTAGCCCTGTTTCTTCAATGTCCTGTTACAACCTGGGCTGGATTCCATGAAAAGTTCAAACACAGCTGTGATTTTAATGAAAAGAACAGCAGGAAGTTATTTATCTATTGAGGCCATGCCTAATAAATGACTAAAAATGCAGAATGTACATCAATAAAGGAGAATATTTGTAGCTCATGGTTGAAATGAGGGGTCCTTGGTGCTCAACAGTGCTAACACTGATGATGTTACCTAGTTTGAGTATTGAAACGTCTGCAAGAAAACAACCAAGTTAAAAAACATCAAGGAACCCTCAGAACATACATCAGATCCAGGTCAATAATATTCTGGGCTCACACTAGAAGATGACAAATATTTCTTCACTATAGAAAGCTAATATTCATTTTAATCTGCTTTAAATGAACTGTTCACAGCAAGAACAATCTCAAATGTTTAAGTCCTGTTTATTTGGGGAAAAAACATACACAATGTATAATTTGTCGTAAGTACTAAGAGCTCATCGACTAATAATAATGTAACATACAATAAGCATGCAATTTTTTACCTTTCCATGCAATGGAAAAGTGCAAAAAGACAACAACAACATAGCTACACAATGTTCAGTGTACAGATATGAGCAGACAAATGACAATTTCTAGAGATAACCAAATGCGTGGGACTTTTCAGTTAAGCTTTATTATAAAAGCCATTCTCTAAATCTAATTCCAAGCAGTTGTGCTACAGTTCCCGGCCTGGAGACTGTAAATATGCTAATAGATTATGATCAAAATGCAAAAGTATAAGAAACAGGACTCTTTCTCAGAGCTGATCTTATCCTTTTTTTTTTAATCACTCCCTAGAAAACAAAGAAAATAATATTTGCCAATTGTACTGGACTATGAAATGGCTGAAGATTATTCTAAGATATACCACTTCCCGGATCAAAAGTTCTAAAGAGTTTCACATCAGGGAAAACACATCCTGACGTAAGCACCTAAAATAAAAGGAGAAGTGCTAAAGGCCAAGAAATGTACTTTAGACTCACTGGACATTTAACACTTAGCTTCACTCAATTGCTACAAGTGCTCAGAATATTCCAAAGTAGAGTTTCTAAGGGTATTGCAGCAGGAAATGCTCTCAATGTTTATTTATTATTAGATTTCCTATTCACTCCATATCCAATTTTTTTCATCCCTTCTCGGTGCAGTTGCCTCATCATCTTATCTTTGCTGTGTCCCACCTTCTTACTTTTCTTTCTTTTGCTAAACTAATCAATAAAGGTATAATTACACAGATCAATATTAAATGATCAACATGTGCTCAGAATTGATAAATATAACATTGAAAAAACTGGGTGAGGGAAGCAAAATGTTATTAACAGAACAAAACAGTGAGCATATGGCTTGAAAGTCTTCCTTGTTTCCTTGTTTGAAAAAAGATATTGACAAACAAGAGATACCAATATTCCATTGCTACAAACTTTCTGGTGTGGCATTCTTTCAGTCAACCCAGATGTGGACAGTAGAACTGAGAATGACTACAGGAAGTAGAATTTTCTATATGCCATTGCTGACATTCTTTGCTTGGATTTTTACAGCACATATCTGCAGCTCTAGCCAACCTCTATATCCTCCAAATTCACAATGATGTCTTAATATATAAAAATTACTATGAATGTAGCCAAGAATAACATAACCAGTTCTAATATGCAGCAGTTGATCCAGAATCATACGAACCTTCTTTTTTTAATGATTCTGGCAAAACAAATGGAGCAGAATAAATCTGTGTGCATATGCATGGGGTTTTTTTTTGCACGAATTTATATGGATCTATATGTGAAATTGGTATATGCAGAGAAGGATCAATTAGTATTTGTATGTGGGTAGCTTTACTTTGCTGGCAATTAATTTTAATTAGCAGTTATTAAGTCAATGCAAACATTTAGCAGAGAGGAAAAATTCCCAAGATTGGTTTCAGCTGGCATTGGCAAACCTAAATTGACAAGCCAGGGAGGCTGGGCATTCTACTGGATTTTATTTTATTTATTTAATTAGATGTTTATCTCAATGTTATTACTTTATAAGTAACTCAAAGTGGCAAACATATCTAATACTCTTTCCTCCTCCTATTTTCCTCACAACAACAACCCTGTGCAGTGGGTTGGACTGGGAGAGAATGATTGGTCCAATCACCCTGCTAGCTTTCAGGCCTAAAGCAAGACTAGAACTCACAGTTCCTGATTTCTAGCTCAGCACCTTCACCACTACACCAAACTGGCTCCCATGTTTATAATTGTTCTGACAACCCTTCAAGAGTAACTTTTCAACCTTTTCAAGTGTATTCTTGCAGTTTCTTAAGAATATAAACAGTAATTTAAGAGATATACTTATATAATTAGTATGGACAAATCCTGCCACATTACAGAAGTTTCATGAGATACAGTGATCCTTGAAGATACTCCCAATTTGGTTCAGCTTTGTCTTTGTTAAGACCCTTCTTAACAAGCTTTTTGGTGCTCCTGGTCTATTTTCAAGATATTTCCAGCTCAACTTGGCTAAAATATTACTTTAAACATTGTTTATTAATAGGATTTGATTATTTCATGCAATGGTTTTGCCTGCCATTAAAGCAAATCCCAAGAAAAAAAGAATCAGCAAGTTTCCAAAGCCACACTTTAGAAGCCAAGAGCAGCAATGCAATTGAATTAGTCAGAGAAGAAGAAAAAAGATCAGATGATTTATGTGCAACGAAATTGCCCATTTGCTCATTAAGGCATCACAAACAATAGTCAACTTATTGAACAAGTCATAATGTCATACACATGTGATTAGTTCTGCAAATATTTGTGTCGACTTAATGAAAGCTTTGGCTGCTTGATTTGTCTAGTCTGCTAAAATTATCTGATTCAGACACTGAAAAGAATTTTAGTACATAGAGTATCCCATCCACAATCATGGTCACTGGCTCCAAAGTGGGCACAACTGGACAAAAAAAGCCTTACCTTTTTATATAAAGTGTAAGGAAAAGAAAAAGGAATGGAGCTTGGATGGCCAAAAATGCCCACTATTTTGAAGCTAGATCATTTGTTCCAGCCACTTCCTATCTGCACATGCACAGAAGATAGTTGTCTGAATCTAAATGGAGATTCAGACTTCCTCAATTCTTTAAGGGTCAATTATCCATCTCAAATGCATTCAAGACATTCAAATTGATTTAAAATTGATCCATTTTTTTCAGATCAGTTCAACAAATCAGGAGAGCCAGTTCGGTATAGTGCCGTGGTGGCGAACCTATAGAGCCCTCTCTGTGGGCACGCGCGCCGTCGCCCCAGTCCGAGGCCTTCAGCTGGGTTTTATAAAACCTTTTCGCATTAGGCCTCCACCGCCATGTGCAAAAAAAAAAAAAAGATTCAATCAATCAATTTCAACTTCTCGCAGGAAAAAAAAAGATCTTGCAAAGTTGGAATTGATTGATTGAACTTTTTAGTCCCACTCAGTCTGACGTTACCACTGCAGCCACGCCCACCCAATGGGGCACGCCTACCCAATGGGGCACGCCCACCCGGCATCCGACGATACATAAGTGGGTTTTGGGTTGCAGTTTGGGCACTCGGTCTCTAAAAGGTTCACCATCACTGGTATAGTGGTTAAGGTGCTGATCTTGAAACTAGGAACCTATAAGTTCTAGTCCTGCCTTAATCATGAATAATGGGCTGGGTGACTTTGGGCCAGTCACTCTCAGCACAATCCACCTCAAAATCCTGCTAACGACAGGTAGTCCTCGACTTACAACTGTTTGTTTAGTGACAGTTCAAAGTTACAACGGCACTGAAAAAATTGACTTATGACCGTTTTTCACAGTTATGACCTTTGCCCCATCCCCAGGATCATGTGATCAAAATTCAGATGCTTGGCAACAGGTTCATATTTATGACCATTACCGTGTCCCAAGGTCACCTTCTGTGACCCTCTAACAAGCAAAGTCAATGGGGAAGCCAAATTCACTTAACAACTAGGTTACTAAATTATCAACTGCTGTGATTCACTTAACTGTGGCAAGAAAGTTCATAAAACGGGGCAAAATTCACTTAACAAATGTCTCACTTAACAACAGAAACTTTGGGCTCAATTGTGGTCATAGGTCGAGGACTAGCTGTATAGTAGTGTTAAATTGCACTTAAGGGAGGGGAGGACTTGTTCTCATAGGCTTTGCTGTAACAACCCTTCTTTTCATTCATGTAAAAGAATAACACAAATAAGTCAATTTCCTGAGTCATATCTAAAGAAACAACAGCAATCAAAAGTTGGGGGAAACTCAGTCTCCAAAGAGTTCCTAACACTGTGCTGAACATGCACATTTAATCCTAGTTGTGAGAGAATTTGTTTTCTTTAATTTCTTAAAATGGGATAAATTGTGGCTGGTTTTGAACAAATGTCACATGCGGAGCTTTTGTAATAATCACAATACTCAACATAAAATTATTAATATCTAATAGCCTTGGATGTTTGGCAGCAGGGATGAAATGGAAACTGGCTGAAAAGCATTCTGTAGAGCAGATCAATGATTACTTATTAAAAGGAAAATTGAGTGTACCTTCTTAAAACTATATTATAGGTAACAGGATTTTTCACAGCTTAGATATGTAAGGGATACATTCTGTCTCTCACCTGCAAAATAAGCAAACTTTTAAAGCTGTCCATTTTTGCTTTCTCAATGCATTTATTTCCTTATCTCGTTAAATTAATTTGATGTATAGCCCCCTTTCTATTCAGTGGCTAGAAAGATAGCTAATTTAATGCCAACTTTTGGAAGAACATGTCAATAACATGAAGGGACATTTTATCATGCTCGATGGACAGGTAAGAAACTAAAACATGTTGAATCGAAATACCTACTTTGATTCAGATGATTTTAAAGATCAATATTCAACTGAAGCCAGAACTTTTCCTTTTTAGGATTACTGGGTCCCGTCGCATTCGTGCCAGAAGCATTGAGGCGCTTCCAGGTTGAAAGGATTGGCTGGTGACATCATCATTGCCAGAGGACACCCAGTTGGGGCTCCTTTCGTGGGCCTGGCAGGAGCTGAAGCGAAGGACATGAGCTCACCTCACTCCACGACAGCATTCGGGTCTCGAACGTGGAAGTGCTAACCTCCAACCCAATGGCCCAACCATTAGTGGATAAACAGAAAAATGCTTTGGAAAATTATTTCAGTGTATCATTACTCTGGTAAGATTACTACATGCACACAAATGGAAAGATTTAACAACACCCACTATGGAGGAATGGTTGGTGAAAATGACAGATTTTTCTGAAATTGATAAATTGACCTCTTTGATTAGAGGAAAGACAGCTACATTTATTGGTGACTCTTATAGACTTTTTCTATGTAAATAAAAAAAATGAATTCGGGATTTATGATTTTGATGAATAGGCAGAATAGATTATAGAAAGAAGAGCGATAGGATGCAATGTGGAAGGGAGGTTAAAATATACTTGTACTTATAACTGCAGTAAAGAATATTGGAAGCAACTTCTTTATATCTTTTTTTTTCTGTTTTTCTTCAGCTTTTTCTTTTCTTAAACTATAAGTCAGTCACACTCTTTTGACCCTAGGTTGGAAGGTCACAAAACATCAATCTACTAACCCCCACTGGACAAAAGTGGTAGATTATGGTCCATAATCTTCAAGGAAGAGACCTCCATTTTACAGTGGATTGATTAAGATTAATCATAGTAAAAACCCAGTCATTTTGTTCAAGAGAATCAGTCAGTTCTAAATTGCCACAATATTTCTTTCTGAATTTCATCTGAGTTCCTTACAACAAATAAAATCTGTTTTCTCCTTATCCCTTTGTCAGCATTTCATGCAGGAACAACGTCAGCATTTCTCTTCCACAGACATGGAACAACAAAAAAGAGCTCCCGTTATTTGTAATGGCCTCCAAATAATCCTGGGTAAAAGAAGGAAGTGAAGTTTCTCAATAGAGATCCACAAAACATCCTACTTCTATGGTGGATTGGACCCTCCCACAAAGATTTTACTGTTGTAAATAAACAAAGCACAGGAAATTCTTTGCTTTCAGGCTGTTGCCAAGAAAACTGCACGGACAGCTTATGTTGAAGGAGATTTTACTTTGCCTCTATTGATCATGCAAAGAGATTTATACAAACTGGCTACAGAAACATATGGAACTTAGAAGTGAGATATGTAGTATGTTGCAGTATTCCTGTTAAAGATTGTAGCTGCTCAGGAAAATATTCTTTTTTCTAAGACATGTCATTCCAATATACTCCCCGGCTATTTTGTGTGGGTTTTCCTTTTTATTGAGTCAGGTTCCTGTACTTTCTGATGGTATTCAGTCTTTGATGAATTGTTTTAAGATTCCCCACTCAAGTTAAGTGTGTTATAGTTTTTAAAAATTCTTCTAAAGATTTTTTTTCTTGAATTGCTGCATTATTTATTTATTTATATCCTGCTTTTACTATTTTTATAAGTAACTCAAGGTGATGAACATACCTAATATTCCTTCCTCTTCCTATTTTCTCCACAACGATCCTGTGAGGTGGATTGAGTTAAGACAGAATGAGTGGCCCAAAGTCACCCAGACCGCTTTTTTATTTCCTTTTTGAAAACAGATGGTACTGTTCTATATCTAAATGATCAACATTTACAGAATTAAGTAATTAAGTACCAGGTTTCAAGATGGGACAAGTAGAATAAAATAAACAAGAAAAGGCAAATAGAAGAAAGTGCTTTTCAGCAATAGTAAACTGATATTTCTGACACAATCCAATAAATAGAAGTGGTTTCCATTCCAGCATGATAATTAAAAGAGTTTCCAGGCAAAATGGTAATGAGCACCAGGCATTTTTGCTAATTATAAAACAAGTCCTTAGAGAGTTGCAACGAATTTTAGCCTCTCATTGGGTTGGGCATGGGTGGGAGGGGAACTGATTTTGTTCCTGGAGTGTTTATGACAAAAACTCTTCTCCCCATGTTAACTATTTCAGAATAGACCTAACTTATCAAAATAATTACATACTTACTTTCCACTGGCAGTTGCCTATTTTTATTTTTCCTGGAAAATTGAGAATATATCAGCAGCACCAATGCTGCTGTTAGTGCTTTTCTATATTCTCATCTGGGAAAATATTACAGAACAAAACCTCTTTTAAATAAACATTATTTTGCCTGATGCACAGGAAAATACTGGATGACATCTTTTATCACAACAATTATAATGAAATAAAGTTTTTAATATTTAAAGGCCTGGATTAGGGGAGCTTGAATGGGGACATGCATAACCCTTGATCACCAGCCTTGCTGTCCCTTATTATTATCTCTCCCCCATTTTCTAGTCTAGAATTTACTAGCAATGTTGACATAAATGAAATAAAACACATCCCATCTAAAAACGTTGCCATTCCTGCCACCCTCCAAGGCAGAACATTATCAATTGATAAGAGGAGTGAACTGAAGAGTAAATAGCTTGGGACATGAATGGAAAGATGTTTTAACTGGTAGCTGCCAACTCACTCCTTAGCTGCTGTTCCTCAGCAACTCTTTGAGTTAGTTGATAACCAAGTGGTCAATTATCAGTAGACAGGTGAGTCTTCGGGCATAAACTGTCTCTCATCCCAGCTTGTGTTATAATACAATTGTTATTTAAGGTGCCATAAATGTGATATTGTACATACTGTGGGGCAAAATGTCCCTCCTTCTGAAAAAAATTAAAAAGAGAGTTGCTGATCATGTACAGTCCTTTTCCTTTACCATAAATTATAAATATATCCAGGTCATAAATCCACCTACGCAATGCCGTCATTAAGCCAACTGAATTTTCATAATAGATCAATAAATTTTCACAACCTGGGATCCCTGTACCCCCAGAGAGTACAAGATGGTATTTTAGGGGGTACAACAAAGAGTGGCTTGTGTTCCTTAATGATGATTACTTTTGTAGGGGATGCAAACATTAATCAAACATCTCCTAGGAATGTGGGGCATAGAAAAGGTTGGGAGCTACTGAAATAGATGCAAGCTTTCAGTTTTAGCAGAACCCTTCATCAGGCAAGAGACTTTTAAAGCAGGAGGAAAACAAATGGGATGGGGGGGCACAGTGATTGGTGCTTAAGTCTGTACAGCTCAGGGTCTTATGATTTAGATTCACTAGAAATTGCCTGCAACTCTATAGATTAAACCTCACGTGCTGATTTTTAATAAGCCATTATCTTCTATTTTGATCTACCATCCTGTGATTTTTATTTTTGGTGCAAAGTTTTCAGTCTAAAAGTGAACAATTACATCCCCAAGCTTCTGATGGCACGAAACTATGCACAATTCATAAGTTCAAAGTTCTCCCTTCATTCAATAAGATGACAATCTCACATTACATTAAGCTACTCTTTGCTCAGCTGTGGTTTTAAATAAACAATAACTGGGTTCACACAGCACATTATGCCGAAGCTAAACAAGCCACAGTTTGGTTTAGCCCAAACAAATGCGTTCACATTCACGTAAATGCATTAAAGAAAGGCAGCTTAATGGCTTCCTTGGAAGTTTCCTTTGAAAAATTATATGATGAACACCTGATGGTGTCTAACCTGCAGTTAAAATGTTCCCACCGGATAGAATACATCTTCAGTTTAAACACGCCCTCTTTCTGAGCCAAGGTTAACAATACTCAGGTATGCACAGGCAGGAGGCATGATCACCGAACACCAACCCCACCCAGCATCCCAAAAGTAGGTGTCCAGATTGTGGCAGAGATACAGGTAGTCCTTAATTTACGACCACAATTGAATCTAGAATTTCTGTTGTTAAATGAGACATTTGTTAAGTGATATTTGCCCCACTTTACGACTTTTCTTGCCACACTTGTTAAGTGAAAAATTGCAGTTGATAAGTTAGTAACCCGGCTGTTAAGTCAGCCTGGCTTCCCCATTGACTTTACTTGTCAGAAGGTCACAAAAGGTGATCCACCTGACCTTAGGACACAGCAGCAGTCATAAATATGAACCAGTTGCTGAGCATCTGAATTTTGATTACATGATGATGGGGATGCTGCAAAGGTTGTAACTTTGAAAAATGGTCATAAGTCACCTTTTTCAGTTTCATTGTAACTTTGAACTATCACTAAAAGAACTTGTAAATCGAGGACTACCTGTATTCTGCTTCTTCAGGGATACGTTCCTTGACCGCAAAGTCGACCCTTTTCGACAGCTCCCAGCTTGTTTGTCCCCTCCTGAGTCAGAAACAACTACCGGTACTATTAATGAGTAGGCATAATAAAAGTCAAAGTCCTCAGCTAACAAGAAGCGGGCAAAGGCAAGGAGGGAAGGTAAAAGTTCACTTCAAAGGCGCTTACGTGTGGCGTTATTCTTTTAAGCAGAAAGAGATACTGGACGGAGATGGAGCAGCGTAAGTAGATCTCCATGGTGCCCTCGCGTAGGTGCTTCGACACCCCCTCCCGCCCCCGCGCCCCCCAATTTATGAAGTAAAACTTTGGGGTTTGCCCCAACCTTAAGAGGGCAAACCGTCGTCCGGGACTTACCGCTTTGTCGATTCCAAAGAAAAAGAAGAAGAAAAAGAAAAAGCTGAGGGAGCGGCGCCAGCAGCCCCGAGACGCGCTCCCGCCACAGCACTCCCCGACCCGCTTTCGCTTTGCGCCGCAAGATCTCCAGCGTCCACCGCTCGCCGCCTGGATAGGCAGCCTCGCAACTAACAACCAGGAAGGAGGCGGTCAAACACTACCGGCAGCTGGCGATAGGGATGAATGAGGAAGGGAAGGAGGCGGGCGCTCGGGCTCGGTGGCTTCTTAGTGGATCCGATGAAAACCTTTCTGCCGGCTTCTCTCCTCCCGCCCCCCTCCCCATCTTCTCCCAGGAGGAAGGGATTTCCATATGGTATAGATCTGGGGAAACAGCGGGACAGATGGAAGAAAATTCAGAACCGCTTCCCTTTTTGTAAAAACGGGGTTTTTTAAAATCTAAACTGGCTCTGTTTCCTGATATTGAGGGATCTGGATGAGATCTGGGAACGGATAAAGAGCATTCCAGAGAGAATTCAAAAGTATACGTTATGGCCAATTGCGTGAAGATCAACTCCAGTCTTTTATATCTCTGAAACGTCAGCCCAACTAAAACAAATCCCAACTAATTTCTTTGCAATGTTACACACGTCTAAATCCCACTGAAATCAGCGGGACTCACTTCAGACATTCTGAAGGCGTACAATGTTGGCAATTCTACCGCTCTGTATGTGTATGGTGGCAGAAAAGCTGCTTGAGACCACAGCTGTACACGGATAATGAGTCCTGTGTACCATGCAGCATCCTGGCTGCAAGAGAAGCTCCCTGGTGGCAGTTTTAAGAGCTCTGCTCTTCAATGGAGCATTTTGTTGGAGCGCACCTCCTACAGGTGAGACACATGTGGTATGTTGATGCCTGTTGAGATGGTTACCCGGCATGACACAGTAACTGCGTTCTACAGTTGTACTTTGGGACCACCCTCTTCCCCTGGTGTCTCATATTCCTGCAGGATATGGTCAAAAAAATCCCCCTCATAGGCTGATTCTGATACCTTGCTCGCAGGCCTTCTTCTCTGTTCATCACAAATTCATCTAAGGCTTTCATGATCTCATTGCTCTACAGGTAGTCCTCGACTTCTGACGACAATGGGTACCAGAATTTCCATTGCTAAGCAAAGTGGTTGTTAAATAACACCTGTTTTTACATCCTTTTTTTGCCATGGTTGTTAAGTAAATCACTGAAGTTGCTAAGTGAATCATGGGGTCATCAAGTGAATCTGGATTCTCCCATTGAAGTTGCTTGTTGGAAGGCGGCTAGGAAGGTCACAAATGGTGAATACACAATCCCGGGATACTTCAATCATTGTACTGTAAATGCATGCTGGTTGCTAAGCACCCAAATGTTGATCGTGTAACTATGGGGAAGCTGCGATGATTGTAACTGCAAGGACTGGTTGCAAGTCATTTTTTTCAGTAACATTATAGCTTCAAATGGTTGCTAAATAAATGGTTATGAATCGAGGACTGCCTGTAGAGACTGAATGCCATCTGCCTCCATCCCAAAACTCGTGGCTGACAGCCACCAGTCATACCACATAACTGGATTGTGGGGCAGTGCTTGAATAAGCCTGCCTATCAAACTGATGCTGCCCTAGTCTTGAAAGTATGGCCACCATAGCATGAGTTCCCATGCTCACCCACCAACCCAGACCCCATAGTCCCAAGTAGAGCAATATACAATGTGCACAGCGCTATTTTGCTTCTTGGTTTGGAAGAATGTTAATTCTGGCGACAGGAAAGTTCTTGCAAGCAAGGAAATGCTACCCAGGTAGCTGCAGAGTAAGTGACCAAAGACTTGGCCTGAGATATCCACAAAACTCATTGCTGTTAAACCCTCCCCACAGAAAGGAGAGGGCAGAATGGGGAGCTCTTATGCTTTGAACTCCCACTCCGAATTCGGCTTTGCCTCAGCCTCCCTTCAAAGTTTAGATCTTTTTTATTCCCTAAAATGTTCCCCAAAGTGGTCATTATCAATGAGACTATTCCAGGCCTCAGTGTTATCGTTATTCATAGTACTATTAGTTAACATAGTATTTATTATTATTTTTTCATATAATAAATGTCTGGGGGTTGATGAACCATCTGAAACTTCGTGAGTTGAGCTAAAGAGTTTGGGGACTCTTGATCTAAAAGGAAGATGTTAAGAGAAACTGAGTGCTGGAGTCCCTGATTCGATTTCTCTTCCCACTGAGCTTCACTTCCCAGAGAGAAAACCAACCATCTGTTCTCTTCTTCATTGTGCATGGAGTCAGGGCTTGGTGAATTTGAACCGGAGAGTTAGCCAGTTGCCCAATCCACTGGACACAATGCAAGGAAAATTGGACACTGTCTCCTACTTCAGCTCACCTACCTTCTCCCTCCCATGATCTGTCAGGCTAACCAGTGCAGTGTAGGGAGAAAAGTGGGAAGGAGCAATGGATAATGAGTGGGCTTTGGCTTCCACTGATGCTGCAGGGAAAGGACACTGATGCTGCAGGGAAAGGCAGCTGTGATTGGCACCACTGAGAAGCCACCAGTGGCCCAGAATTGGCAAAATTGGCATCCGTTCTGCTCCAAGTAATAAAAACAGTGAAAAGTATGGTCATGCAAAAGAATAAGAGATAATTTTGCTGAATACCCCCTTGGCTTGTGATTGGTCTGAAAGTGTGTATTTTTTCACAGAAGAAAACAAATAGAAAAAGTGAATGCAAACCCCACCACATACGTTATACTTCCCTAGGACTAGAAAAGTGGAAGTTGGCTGATATGAAAAACTTCCTTTCCCTGCTGTTCATACTGAAGTTACTTCTGTGTCTTCATAAACGGCTCTTTATATTGTTGCTCCTGTTTGCAAATTCTTCTTTTAATCTTTTGTGACTACTCTGAATTAAAACTGCACATCAGACACAATGATTCTGTTTTGAAAACATTGTGTTTATCACACTGCATGTGTGATAATCCATTCCTCTAGTAAATTTCCTCTTCTTCAGCAAACTTGCTACATTTGCTTAATTTGTAGTGGAAGATGGCAGTCACAAGATAACCTTTTTTCAGAGTCCAAAAACAATTTATTTGTGTGTGGAGGTATTTGTGGGTCTGTATCTGTGTGCATTTGTGTGTATAGGAGAGGGGGGGGAGGGAGGGGGAGAGAGGGAGAAAGGGAGAGAAGCAGAGAGAAAGAGAGAGAGAGAGATTGAAATTTATTTCCAGGTAGAGAACATTGGAAATCCATAATGATTTCAAAATGTAATATTAATTTATCCATTGCCATTTCTTTTCTAAAATATTTTAGATCTCAATTCAGCTTCAGTTAGTCATGAATACAGCTGCAATCCATCCTTACCTGAAAATTAAATCCCTCTGAAAATATATACCATTATACTGCATTCCCTATCAACACGATAATTTAATAGGACTGCTGATACAAAATGAGTGCCAGTTTGGTATAGTGGTTAAGGCATCAGGTTAGAAACCAGACGATTGTAAGTTCTAGCCCTGCCTTAAGCACCAACCCAGCTGGGTGACCTTGGGCCAGTCACCCTTTCTCAGCTCTAGGAAAACAAGCAATGAAAAACCTTGCCAAGAGGCTTCCGGTTTTGATGTTGTGGTGAAAGGAAGATGGGGCTCTGTCTTTCGCATTTGATTTCGCTCTGCTGGGGGACCCTGGAAAGGGTCGAAAGTTGCCCCGTAGAGGCAACAAGCAAGGAGGTGACCCTCGTTGATTGTGGGGGGGTGGGGGGTGGCAGCCCTCCCGTTTGATTCAAGGAAGCCCTCCAAACCGGCAGGGGAAAGACTGGCTATATTCACGTAGCCAGTCAGAAGCTGCTGTCAACGGAAGACAACAAGCACTAACAAGCAATTTTACAGCAACGTGGATGAAACTGGGTGAGACCTAAGCTTCTCTTTATGACTTTAAGACCTCTTCCTGAAAATCTGCCCAAAGCACTCCCCCCGATGAGGAGGGAAAGGGAATTTCCGCCCCATTCCCTCAGGAAAAGAAAAGCGGCGAATTAATTACTTGGGGAAAATGGAGAAACCTACAAGACTAATTTGGAATTAATATATATATATATATATATATATGGCTTGGAAATTTGGGGACTAAAAGTGCTTTTAAGACTTTTTTTAAAAAAAAAGTCTTGAAAAGTTTACAATATAAGTTTCAGATTTAAAAACTGAAAAACGGCGTTAATGACATCTAGTGGTGAATAATAATAATAATAATAATAATAATAATAATAATAATAATAATAATAATAATAATAATAATAATAATAATAATAATAATAATAATAATAATAATAATAATAATAATAATAATAATAATAATAAGTTGGAAGGGACCTTGGAGGTCATCTAGTCCAACCCCCTGCTCAGGCAGGAAACCCTATACCATTTCAGACAAATGGCTGCCCAGTCTCTTCTTAAAAACTTCCAGTGTTGGAGCATTCACCGCTTCTGGAGGCAGGTTGTTCCACTGATTAATTGTTCTAACTGTCAGGAAGTTTCTCCTTAGTTCTAGGTTGCTTTTCTCCTTGATTAGTTTCCATCCATTGCTTCTTGTCCTGCCTTCAGGCGCCTTGGAAAATAGCTTCACTCCCTCTTCTTTGTGGCAGCTCCTGAGATATTGGAACACTGCTATCATGTCCCCCCTCGTCCTTCTCTTCATTAACTAGACATACCCAATTCCAGCAACCGTTCCTCATATGCTTTAGCCTCCAGTCCCCTAATCAACTTTGTTGCTCTTCTCTGCACTCTTTCTAGAGTCTCAATGTCTTTTTTACATCGTGGTGACCAAAACTGGATGCAGTATTCCAAGTGTGGCCTTACCAAGGCATTGTAAAGTGGTATTAATACTTCACGTGATCTTGATTCTATCCCTCTGTTAATACAGCATAGCACTGTGTTGGCCTTTTTGGCAGCTGCAGCACACTGCTGGCTCATATTTAAGTGATTGTCCACTAGGACTCCAAGGTCCCTCTCACAGTTACTGCTATGAGCAAGGTACCCCCTATACTATACCTGTACATTTGGTTTTTCTTGCCTAAATGTAGAACCTTGCTTTTTTCACCATTGAATTTCATTTTGTTAGATAGCGCCCAATGTTCAAGTCTGTCCAGGTCCTCCTGTATCTTAAGCCTGTCTTCTGGAGTGTTGGCTATTCCTGCCAGCTTGGTGTCGTCTGCAAATTTGATGATTTCCCCATCTATCCCCTGTCCAAATCGTTGATGAAGATGTTGAAGAGCACTGGGGCCAGAACAGAGCCCTGGGGCACCCCACTACACACTTCCCTCCATGTAGATGCGGTTCCATTGAGGACCACACGCTGAGTACGGCCGGTCAGCCAGCTACGGATCCATCTGGTGGTGATGCTGTCTAAACCACATTTTTCTATCTTATCAAGTAGTAGGTTGTGATCTACTTTATCAAATGCCTTACTGAAGTCCAAGAAAATTATATCCACAGCATTCCTCTGATCCACTAATTTTGTCATTTGGTGAAAAAATGCAATAAGATTTGTCTGGCATGATCTGTTTTTGACAAACCCATGTTGGCTTTTAGTAATGACTTTGTTTGCCTCTAGATGTTCACTGATTCGTTGTTTGATTATCTTTTCCAGAATCTTCCCGGGTATTGAGGTCAGGCTGATAGATCTGTAGTTTCCTGGGTCCATTTTGTTTCCTTTTTTTGAAGATGGGAACTACATCAGCTCTTTTCCAGTCCTCCGGTAGTTCCCCAGTGCTCCAGGATCTTTGAAAAATATAGTTCAATGGTTCTGAGATCACATCTGCCAGTTCCTTGAGAACCCTGGGGTGTAATTCATCTGGTCCTGGTGATTTGAACACGTCTAGGCTGGACAGGTGCTCAGTTACCTTTTTCTTGCCTATCTTAACTTGTGTTTCTATTCTGTTTTTTATGGCACTATTTTTGGTAGGTTGGTCTGTTTTTTCCGTTTGTGTAAAGACAGATGCAAAAAACGAGTTAAATAGTTCTGCTTTCTCCCTGTTGCTTGTCACCTTCTTGCCACTTTCACCCACTAATGGACCAATCATTTCCTTCACTTTTTTCTTGTTTTTTACATGTTGAAAGAAGCTTTTTTTGTTATTTTTGACTTTGGTCACAAGCCTTAGTTCATTTTGAGCCTTAGCTTCCCTCACTTCATCTTTGCTGATATTCTGACTTAGTTATGTGCCCTCTTTCCACTTTCTATACTTGTCCTTTTTATCTTTCAATTTACCAGAGAGTTCTTTATGCAGCCATGCTGGTTTCTTTTGAGAGCTGTTATTTTTCCTCTTTGTTGGTATTGTGCTAGACTGGGCTTTTATTATCTCACTTTTCAAAATTTCCCAAGCTTCTTGAGTTGTTTTCCCCTTGAGGATTCTCATCCATGGAATCCTTCCCAAGCCCTCTCTAAGTTTATTGAAATTAGCTCTCTTAAAGTCCAAGACTCTAGTTTGACTGTGTTTATTGCTTGTGCTTCCATAATGTTGAATTCCAATATTGCATGATCACTTCTTCCCAAGGTTCCTGTGGCTTCAACACCTTCTATCATTTCATCTCTGTTAGTGAGAATTAGATCCAAAATGGCTAATCCCCTAGTTCCCTTCTCTACTTTTTGGGAGACAAAGTTGTCTGCTAGGTTTGCAAGGAATCTGTTTGATCTTCCACTTGGTGCAGTTTGTCTCCCAGTTGATGTCAGGGTAGTTAAAGTCCCCCATTACTATTGTGGTGTGCTTCCTATACCTTAGTTAGCTGACTAGCAAAAAGTTCATCTATTTCCTCTGTTTGGTTGGGTGGCCTGTAGTATACACCTATGGCAATGTCATTTCCCCCCCCCCTTTTATATTGACCCAAATGCATTCAAGACAGTTTTCATCATTGTTGTGCTCTATTTCTGTAGAGATGTAGTTATTTCTTATATATAGAGCAACTCCACCTCCTCTTTTATTTGGTCTGTTTCTTTTAAATAATTTAAATCCCTCTAGCTGTGTGTTCCATTTGTGGGTTTCATCCCACCATGTTTCCGTAATGGCAACAATATCATATCTGCCCTCATTAACCTGAATTTCTAGTTCACCCTGTTTGCTGTTCATACTCTGTGCATTGGTGTATAGACATTTGAGTCCTTTATGACTGATCCTTTGTTTACTTTCTACGTAACCTGTGTGGTGCCTGAGTTCCCCTGTTGTCTTACCACCTATTTGGTTAGTGCACTTTGTGTGGCACTCGCTGTTAGAAGCTTGATTTTGCTTGACAGCAAGGTTGATATTCTTGTCCACACACACATCTATGTTACATGCACTGTTAGCCCTATAACTTTTAGATTGCCGGGGACAGGGATGTTCTGTATCAATTAACTCACTGTCCCCGCTGTTTAGTTTCAATATTCCTCCAGAAAATCTGTGAATTTATAGCCGAGTAACGCAGTCCCTTTCTTTGATTGATGCAAACCATCTCTTTTGTACATTTTTTCATTGGACCAGCTACAGACATCGTGACTAATATATCCAAAGCCTTCCCCTTTACACCACTCCTTTAGCCACATATTGAATTGTGCTATACGCTGGCCTTTTCCATTTTGCTCCTTATGTACTGGTAAAACGTCTGAAAAAGTAAGCCTACAGCCTATTCTGCTAAGTTCTTGCTCCAAGCTCTGGAAATCGTTCTGCACAGAGAGTACATCTTTTTGGGACAGATCGTTAGTGCCAAGATGTACAATAGCCTCCACATCACAGTCCTTGCTGGCATTCTTGATTATTTTAGAAATACGCTTCTTGTCCCTACTGGCAGTAGCACCTGGAAGACACCTGACCTCTTTTGAAACCACTGTGTCCTTACCTAAATTTACATCCCTTATAATTGAATCACCTACAAGAAAGTGGCTTCTCTTTTTGGATGCCTTTCTGTTCTTGCATGACTGATGTGTAATACCTGATTCACACTTCTCCCTGTCAAAAACAAGTTCTTCATCTCGGACCACGATCCCCTGCTTATTTGAGTTATCATCACAAATACCTTTACCTGTCTCCTTAATGTCCCTATTAAGGTCAGCAAGGGCATTGTATCTGTTGTGCAGGGACACAGCGAAAGCTTTGTGTTTATGGTTCACATCTCTCACCCTGCCAGATCCCACGGTTGTCCACACTGCCCTTCTCCTGCAGGATCTTTGTGGTAGAGGGGGCTGATAGCGCGGAGGCTCAGTAGAGTAGTGGGACTGAACTGGACACCTAATTTCTGCCTGAAGAGCACAGATTACAGACCCTAGATAAATAATTTGTCCTTGTAGACTAGTGATTTGTTTACAGATAGGACAATTTCCAAGTTTGAAAAGGGTACTGCGAAAGACAGCTGCAAAGCAAGTGTTGCACTGAACTAAGCCAGACATTCTTAGATACAGGGAATCTCAGACACACTTGCCCTGAATGTACCACTGCTTTTGATTTTTAGTTATATAATTCTACCTTTCTGTTGCAGTCTTAGAGTTTGTAAAACCTCCCAGGAGCTCTGGGCAGTTTAAATACAGCAGTTTAAATATAATGGAGATCCAATCAGGGCCCCAGCTACCTTTCTGTTGCAGTCTTAGTAAAGCCTCCCAGCAGCTCTGGGCAGTTTAAATACAGCAGTTTAAATACAGCAGTTTAAATATAATGGAGATCCAATCAGGGCCCCAGCTACCTTTCTGTTGCAGTCTTAGTAAAGCCTCCCAGCAGCTCTGGGCAGTTAAATACAGCAGTTTAAAATATAATGGAGATCCAATCAGGGCCCCAGCTACCTTTCTGTTGTAGTCTTAGTAAAGCCTCCCAGCAGCTCTGGGCAGTTAAATACAGCAGTTTAAATATAATGGAGATCCAATCAGGGCCCAGCTATCTTCTGTTGCAGTCTTAGTAAAGCCTCCCAGCAGCTCTGGGCAGTTTAAATACAGCAGTTTAAATATAATGGAGATCCAATCAGGGCCCCAGCTACCTTTCTGTTGTAGTCTTAGTAAAGCCTCCCAGCAGCTCTGGGCAGTTAAATACAGCAGTTTAAATACAGCAGTTTAAATACAGCAGTTTAAATATAATGGAGATCCAATCAGGGCCTCAGCTACCTTTCTGTTGCAGTCTTAGTAAAGCCTCCCAGCAGCTCTGGGCAGTTTAAATACAGCAGTTTAAATATAATGGAGACCCAATCAGGGCCCCAGTTACCTTTCTGTTGCAGTCTTAGTAAAGCCTCCCAGCAGCTCTGGGCAGTTTAAATACAGCAGTTTAAATATAATGGAGATCCAATCAGGGCCCCAGCTACCTTTCTGTTGCAGTCTTAGTAAAGCCTCCCAGCAGCTCTGGACAGTTTAAATACAGCAGTTTTACGGCACTACAACTTATTATGCCTAAGAGAAACCTGACTTGAAGCCCAGAATTAGATAAGACTTTGGCTGGCCTTGGAAGCTTTTATTTTTGAGAATTGCAGCTGAGAAAAAGGAACAGACTTGGGGGCTGCTTATCTGTGTAGCAGAGATGATAATACTACTCTAAAATTGGCCTGTCTGAACTATGAACACAAATACTGACTTTCAGAACTCTATTGTGGAACTATTTTCCTGTAGAAGAAACATACACTATTGCCTGATATGATGGAACATTTTGGATTATAAATCTTGATTGATAAACAACCTTTAATGGTTCTTCCTTCTCCCTGGACAGAAAGGATATATTTCTCATTGGACAGAAAAATTTGAATTTTACTTATATTTGCTTAGGGGAGGTTTAAGAACAGCTAGTTGGTTGGATAATTTATAAAGGCCACTTACAAAAAAATAAAATAGATGTTCCATACTTAGCTCTAAATGGTAAAAAACCATCTTTAACATCTGTCTCCAGAAGCCTCAGTTTGACATACTACCAAGAAAATACTGATGAACCACAGAAAGAAATTCTCTCCACGTTGAAATTAATACAAGAAACAATTGCTTTAGCTCGTGATGAGATTAAAAATAACACAAAGGAGATAAAAGAACAATTTTCTAATTTAAATCTACAAACTCAGAAAATAACTACAGAGAAGGAAATAGCAACCCAGAAAACAGAAAGAAAACTAGAGAATGCTGACACAAAAATTAAGGATCTAAAGGAATAAACTAATGACCAGACTCAGACAAATGAAGACTTAGAAAACACAACAATAATATTGGAAATGGAAAAGACATTCTACAAACCAACATACTGGAGGATAAGGAAGGAGAGCTGGTGGAATGGAAGATAGAGCCGTTAACAGAACTGTGGGGAACTGGAGAAGGAGGGAGGCTGTTTAATGAATATCTTTTTTTAAAAAAATATATATTTTATTAGATTTTTATAGGGGTAAAAGGGTTACATCAGAGTGCTTAGGAACCACCGTGGAGGTGGGTATATTGAACATCCAAAAAAAAAAAAAAAAAATCACAATATATAGCCCAACAATTAAAATTCCTCTCTAATTTAGTCCCAATATCAATATCATTTTCAAAAGCTTGCATTCCTTCCTTGCATAATGCAAAGATTTTTATAGGGGTAAAAGGGTTACATCAGAGTGCTTAGGAACCACCGTGGAGGTGGGTATATTGAACATCATCACAAATATATAGCCCAAATCAATTCATTTAAAATTCCCTCTCTAATTCCCTCATTTAGTCTTGCATATTCAAATTAATACATTTCTATATAAGCTTCATCCTATCAAATATCACTCACATTTCAATTCTAAAGATCCAGGTCCTGTTTTTAAGCTTTACTAACTTACAATTACCATATTCCAATTGGCCTTAGATAGACATATTATTAACACTTCGGGTGTCCTTTTTTTTTTTTTACATAGTAATTATATCTGGTATATTATTCCCGCAGTAATATTCTTATATTTTCTTCATTAATACCATTTCTTCTCTTGTCACCCATCCCTCTTATTCTCCTTCTATTTCAAAATAATTATCTTATTTAGAGTAAAAATATCAAACCAACAAATAGATTTCTATCTAATTTAAGTATATATTCTATCAATTCATCTATATCTATGAAAATCTTTTTAAACCAGTAAATAAAGTTTACCTCTCCAGTAATTATCATATCTAAAACAAAGTATTGTTACAAAGGGTATCCTCTTAGAAATTTCACGTGCTCCATTAGTTATTAACTCAGTCAAAAAATCAAAGCCTTTTTAAACCCATTAAATAAAACTTTAAAATACATTTTTAAATCTAACTCTAGGTTTCTTTCTGTGCCATATCGGTTTCCATAATAAAATTCCTGCATCATCAAACCACAATATTAAAAGGTCCATATTCTTTAACGCTTCAAATTGGTCAAAGTTCTCTTTCCTTTCTTCTAGTAGCCTTTGGATGGTAAAAGCCGTTTTATTCCATGTTATATTTGCCAGTTGTTTATCCACCTTATCACAATTTTCAATAACTTGTATCTGAGTGTCAGTCTCTGTTGATGTTAATGCTTCAGACATCTCCGTTAAAGTTATTCTTTGATCGTCAGGCTTCTCCATAGATTGCGTTTGGAGTTGTATAAAGTTAATTTGTTCTTTGGTTTCCACAGTTTCTCTCAGTGTAGTTTCATAGTTGAGTTGTTGACGTGGTTCCTCTTTAGGTTGTACATATTGTTCACTAATCTCTTTAGCGCCAATCTGCTTCTTCTGCGCTGTTTTTCGGTCTATAATTTGATCTGTCAAAGTTTGAAAGTAAGAGTTCATATCCTCTGTGGCTTCCAGAATTTTTTCCAATATGAGCTCATAGTCCAGCTGTGTGTTAGGTTCCATATCAGTAGTAGAAAGATTTTTTAATCTTTTAGAGAAGGCTCTATTTCGTAGAAATCAAACAAACGTTCACCTCCAATTTTCAATAGACCAGATCACCACACAGCTGTTTCAGTTATCTTATGCTTATCATCTTTTGAAGGTCAAAGCCATCCCCAGCCATAAAAAAATATACAGTTGCAGTACCACTTTTCGTCACAAGATGTCCTCAGCAGACCATAAAATCTTTTTTTCTTTCCAAATTAATAGATTTTTTATTTTTCGTGTTGAAAAAGATGAAGAAAGGCCTCTCCAAAGTAATAGATGCGTAGTTATAACAATAATAATCAAGAATAAAATGTTTTCAGGTCCCCTCAGTATTCCAAAATTTAAATAGTCCATAAAAATTAACTGGTTTTTTTTTTTTTTTCCAAAGCTGTTTTTCCCGAATGCCCAAACGCTGCTCCCTCACAGCAGGGAAGTAATTCAAGCACAAAAGCTTTTGACAGGAGAGTAATTAGGGAAAAAAGGGGTAGGAAAGGTCTCACCCGGATTCTCCACGGGGGTTCTTTACGCTTAGTTGTTCTTCTGGCTTTCAGCTGGTGCGGCGAAGTGATCGTCCATTTTGCTGGCCGATCTTTCCTCCGACGGCCCTAAGGAGATAGCTCGAACTAAGGAGAGCTGCCGCCCTTCCCCAGTCAAGCAGGGGCCTCCTCAAGCGGTGGTCGCCTCTACGGGGCAACTTTCGACCCGGTTAAGGGTATACCGGCGGAGGGAAAGCAGCCGGTAGGAGAGACGGCTCTCTCCGTGCGACTGCGCGTGTCGCGATCCGGAACCGGAAGCCCTGTTTAATGAATATCAATGGGCTAGTTCTTCTAAAAATACTTTAACTAAATTGTTTCTCTTGTTTCAAATAACATACACAAAAATAGAGGAAGAATTATTTGATGATCTAAATCAGGGGTAGGCAACCTCGGCTCTTTTATGACTCATGGACTTCAACTCCCAGAATTCCTGAGTCAGCATAACTGACTCAGGAATTCTGGGACTTGAAGTCCATGAGTCATAAAAGAGCCGAGGTTGCCTACCCCTGATCTAAATGCACTGACTTGGAAAGTTAGTTGGCAAAGGAAGAAAGCTAGAGTAAGACTGAAGAAAACAGAAGCATTGACCTATTAAAGGAGATGTTATATTACTAATTAGATGTTTGAATATGGTTAAGAATAGATTGCTAGAAATAGAAGTATTATTATAACTAGATAGATAGGATTTGTAATCAGAATATCATATCTTGATATGAAAAGGGAAATAAGAATATGCTAAGAACTTTGAATAAAGGAAGCTTTTGGTTACCCAAATATAATTTGTTTTAAAATTATAAATGATTGGGATATTTTGAACATGGATGGGAAATTTAAATTGAAAAATGCGAAAATAGGATATGGATTGAATAAATGGATATTTAGTGCAAATGCAATTAAAATATGTTTTGGTTAGAAAAGATATTCTAAACTGATATTATTGACACTATTAGAAAAATCTAACAAATGTTGATATGCAACTGTTTATTTACTAACAACAATAAGAATTGTATTTGCTTAGTGTGGAAAAATGTTTATTACCCGAAGAAGAGAGGATGTATTGGAGGGTGTAATATTGGATTTAGTTTGAAGAAGCTTACATGTGCCACAGAATTACTAATGGACTCAGTCATCACGTTATCTATTAGGCACTTCATTGTAAAAATAGAAAATGAATAAAATATTTTATATATATAAAAAAAACGTTGCCAAGAAAACTGCAGGGACTTGTCCAGGCAGCCACCAGGAGGCAACTTTGACTCAAAACACACCCCAAAATACAAACTGAACACGAAAGTCTGGAACATCCACAGATGGCAGCAAAAAGATACCAAAAACTCATTTTGCTTTTGACTAATGTTTTAATATTTTCAATCCTAATTTGCTAGCCCCATATTTAACAATTTCCAATGCAAATTTCCAATGGCTATTTTATAACTGGGATAGAGCCTCAAGCATAATGATTATTTACTGCATGAATTTATTCCTAAACTGGATGAGCAGAGGGCACGTGTTAGCAGTTGCCATTTCATCATGTTGTCTTATCTATACATAAACATGCTTCCAACAGTGAGCAGGCAATTAGAGTGTCATTTGGAACTACAATTATAAAGATGTGCATTATAAATGACTACTAAGATGAAAAACCAATCAGATCCTCTGGTAATTAATATAATCATCATCTCAAATCAATCGTACTGACAGGGTGAGGATATCATAAGAAGGGGAAGGCTCCCCCCTTTTTATTTCTATCCTATTCAGTTCTGATGAATATAAAACCAACTGGGATTAATTAGTTGCAAGCGGAGCTCTGCTAGCTGAGTACATTATTAAAAATGGCTGTGTTTGGCTCATTCTTTATAATAAGGAATGTGTCAAATAGTCTGAGAAAAATGTATTTAAATACATTCATGAACCTCTTATCAAATCGGCAGGGGAAAATTATGAAATGTCAATTTAATAAATGTGTGTGATTGCTAGATGTGTATCTCTTTAATTATTTTGTAACATATATAAGAGATAAGAAAATATAGAGGCTTAATTGTTATCATTGCTTAAATATCTATTCCATGGCTAAAGAGCCATAAAATTGAATGCTGTTAAGTACTAATACATGGAAAAGCAAAATAAAATCTTATTCTTTCCATCACACCAAAGTAAGATGGTACAAAATAGAGCGCTATCTCAGATGTTAAAATAAGCTTAGAGAAAACAAATTGGAAACTTCAAATATGTTACAATTTCACAGACATAGAATAGGATAATAATTATTGGGTTCACACCTTGCACTAAGCCATAATGTATAAAAGCAACCAATTTGTATGATGAATCTTCCATTAATTATTTAAATGATGCTGTATTTTATAGTTTAGCAAGATATGCTTTCTTCTGTGAATCAGGGTTAATCAAATCATAGCTTGGTGCAATTTGCAAACCAGATTCAACAGAAAGATATCTATGTGAATTTCATCATGAAATTATCAGAATACTTTCCGTTTTGTACAAAATCTGATAAAGGAGTGATTATTAAAAAAATTAAGATTGTTGTAATGAATTGTCAAAGACCAAAATGCAGAAGAAATACAAATTTCAGATGTAATAGTAGAACCAAAAATGTCAGTTTTAAATTATGAAATTTCTAAAATGAGACTACAATAAAATGCATGTGTTACTCATTTAGGATATGCTTCATTAGAAGTAATTGTACAAATATAATTGGATATTTTTTCTTAAAGATCTGGGTTTAGATCAGGAAGAGAGACCTAAGACACTGTTCTTGATTTCTTTTATTACCTTTCTCATGTGAGATTGGGTCCTTTCACAAACATGTATAAGAAGTCCTTTCTTGCAGCATTGAAAGAATAATCACAATTTCTATGTTAGGGCATTTATGATTTAGCATCTTTGTATTGATTTAACAGGCTCCTCAGTAATGCTGACACTTTTTCCTAAGACATGAAATACATCATCCACTATGTGCCCACGGGTAGAAATATATTGACCCAAGATTAGTGATCTAATCAGACCAATTACAGCTGGAATACAGGGTATTCCACTAACTGTGAGTTGTAGCTTGATCATAAATGTTGTGGTATTCAAGAACTGTCAAATGTATTATACGTTAAAAATCCTCGTGAGAGTTAATTTAATTGAAGTCAATCAAAATTATTTCTGAAAGTTAAGGCACTGAATTATAATTAAAATTTCTTTCCTTTAAAGTATGCCAGATCATTCTGCAATTTCCTTGATTATGAATCTTCTTCTCCCTTCCTAAGTGTCTCCTTCCCAATTTTCCATTTGATATTGTGAACCTCAACTAAATATCCTTTCTGTCATCCCTGAATCAAGCATGATTCTTCTTTCCAATGAATTGGACAAAATTCAAGGAAACGGAGATCTGGAACTGGACAAAATGCAAGTAAACACAAGTCCAAGGAGGGTCTGGATATGGGTCAAACACTACAGAGAAGCTCAAACTGATACCCAGGTTCCACGAATAACATGCCAAAACATTGCTAGCCAGAGGATCCAAACAGAGGGGTTTTTTTTAAATTAGCTTTCAAAGACAAATATCACAGGACTTTGTGGATCACAGGATCTATCACTTAGGATTCAAAATATCTCTTATGTGTTTTTCAGATTTTATTACATAACAAAGCAGTGGTGGGATTCAGCTGCTTCGCACCACTTCGGCAGAACCGGTAGTTAATTTTTCGTTGCCCAGGCCCAGAATGGACTTCTGGAAGTGGCATCCACACAGAGAACCGGTTGTTCACATATTTGAATCCCACCACTGTAACAAAGTACTGTAGACAAAAAAAGTTTCTATTTTCAGTCTTAGCCATCATTCCGTTGCAAGACTAATTTACAATTAGAGAGCAACATTTCACCACCTACTCTCTCCATCCAGCTGGAAAATAGATGGCAAGTGAGTAATTGAATCAGAGGCCATCAGATCTCTTGCTACTCACCTATTCAATAGAGAGGTGTTCACTACAGCTTTGCATTGCATCCACCTGTTATATCCCACCATAAATAATGATTTTAAATAACAACTATAACAATGTACTCAGTCTCATTGTATGTTATTAGGATTGCTATATAATTTATATCCTACTTTTTCTCCAGAAACTCAGAATGGGAGGGTGGAGAAAAAAAATCCCCCTTAATTTTATCCCAGGTACATGCTGTGAAGTAGATTGTTGGAGAGTTGCTACAGTCCTTAATACTTTTATTGATAATTTTCATTATATGTATTTTATTTAATGCACATTTGTATTATCCCAAAAGGCTCCGGGTTGCTTTCAAAAAACTAATTTGTGAATGAGCTATTGTTGCCAGAGCACACAAAACATTTTTGCTTTTATGTATTTGATCCAATAAATTCCCTCAGCTACAAGTCTGCCTTTTATGAGTTGTCAGCGAATACAATGAGATATAAGCAGACCAAGTATACTTGGGCTGCTCTTCCTTCATCTGCAGAAATATCAGGGTCCTTATGACTCATAATGCTTGTTTCAATAAAAGAATATTAAGGACATTAAGGAAGAAAGAAATAATATTAACCAAACACAAAATATCTATGTTCTAACAGTAATGTATTCATGCAAAGTTATGTTAATCCTATCAACAACTGGGAAAATAAACTGATTTCACTTTCAAGGCATCTTTTTTCAATCCAAGATCGGGTTTCTGTCTTTCTTTAAATGTTACCAACCAAGATTCTGCCTGAAAAGTCAGAACATTCCAAAACTTTTCCAGACCCAACCAAGCAAGCATTGTCTATATCAGAGGTCCCCAACCTTTTGGGCACCAGCGACCGGTTCCATGGAGAGAGGTTTTTCCGTGGACCAGAGAGTGCATGGTTTTGTGTGCTGCCTGCATCACACGCTTGTTTGTGCGGCCCGGTTGCTGGCATGCCGTGGCCCAGTACTGGTCCACAGACCAGGAGTTGGGGACCCCTGGTCTACATTATACAATACAATACAATATTTTGATACATTTTATGTGAATATGAAAGAGCATGATTAATATAACATCTTGTATTTTTAAGCAATTTAACACTGACCATAAGTCTTTCTTCCCAGACTTTCATCACATCTCTCTCTTGCCTGCTGTTTGCTCTCAAATATTTTCCCCCTCCACTAGATCATTGCTCAGCTTTTGGTAACTACAGTAGTAGTCATATACAGGGTCCTCTGTTTTCATGCTCCCAATTGGTTCCAAAAGGTTCTTGAAAGACCTACACTCTCTATCTTGGATCCCAATGCAATGGGCGAGCAAATAGCAGCATTCCTGTCCAGTTTTTTTCATGGACTGCATAAGTGACTTCTGATGCACTCTTTAATGGTACTTAGTCCATGTAAGGTGGTCCCAATACTTTAGCTGAATGTTTGATTAGAAGCATTCTTCTTTAGAGGAGAGCTATATCAAACTTCTTTTGGTCTCCAATATGTAGCTTTTCCAGGAGGAAATTCTGAGCAGTGACATCAATGACACTCTCATAATTCATTTTTGTTCAGGGAACTGATTAAATACTTCAGCAACAAGTTTGTAAAGATCAATTACTTCCCAAAGTCTTTTTCTGAAATGAAAGGACAAAAGACTGATGTATAGGCATAGTTTGTTTGTTTCTACCACTAGAATCTATAGCAACAGATAATTTGGTGGAAATGATAGCATGCCTCTTCATTCATTCATTCATTTACTCAAGCAGGGGATCATACAATCTGTCAGTTCTCCCCACCATCATATTTACTGAAGTGTTTTAACAGGCAATTCAGGAAGATAAAGTACTCCCGTACTAACAGCAAACTCTGGAGATTCCAGAATAGCAGTGAAGTGCAAAAGCAATTTTTAACTTTCTTAGTTTAGTTTTATTTGGTTTTAATTGGCTCACAAAAGAAAATAAATGGTAATAAATGTAAACATCATATTCGGTACTATCCAAATAGCAATAGTATTTAGACTTATATACCCCTTCAAAGTGCTTTACAGCCCTCTCTAAGTGGTTTATAGAGTCAGCATATTGCCCCTAACAATCTGGCTCCTCATTTTACCGACCTCAGAAGGATGTAAGGCTGAGTCAATCTTAAGCCGGTGAGGATCGAACTCCTGGCAGTGAGCAGTGAGTTAGTCTGCAATTTTGCATTCTAACGACTGCGCCTCCACAGCTCTAATTATCTAATTATTTAATTATCCAATAATAATTATTAGATAATTATTAGATAATTATCAAGTATTAGTAGAACATACATTTTAATAATTAAAAAGCTTGTTATCTTTTTAAAAAAATCCTGGAAATGTGTGTTATAGGCACAAGAATTATCAAATTGTTCTAAAGTCCTTTGCCAATTTGCCAGAAAGGCCTATTTAAGCACTGATAAATAACATATTCACAATCCACTGTTAAGGCCAAATGAAATTTATCTTTCCAGGGTAATTATTTTTGGATACTTCCTCTCCCTTGTACATATTTGAAATTTTGAGATTGAAATGTTGGAAGTACAGATCAGAAGGGTGTACTTTTCTTCACTTACTGAGCTGTGTACAATGGAATTCATGTTTTAGAATAATGTTGGAAACAGTTTAAAATATAGGGGTATAGCAGCGAAAGCATTCAGAAAATTGATTTAAATATCATGTGGACTTGATGAGAATGTAGAAGTCCAACTTAGATGATCTGTTGCAAAATGGCAATGATATTTAAAATTAAATGGTATTGCCTACAGCCTGATCTATTATGCCATTATCCAAAACAATAATAGCAGAAATATCTTCCTGCAGCCTAGCTATCATTTAGAACTTCTCTGTTCACCCATTAATTCCATTTTTTCCATTTCATTCCCCACCCTCATCCCCAATGTGTTAAAAGATGGATTGCTTCCCTACACCTATTGCTTTACAGCACGGGTGGCAAACTCGCCACGTCACGTGATGTGTTGCGACATATCGCTACTCTTTTTGCATTGCCGGCAATGGGGTGGGCGCGGCTTCATATGATGAAACCGGCCCATGGGCCGGCAGTTTGACACCCCTGCTTTATAGCATTAAAAGCTACTTGCCTGGATACCCTCATATGAAGTTGTTAAGTCGCTTGTGCTTTTGAAAGCAGAATCTAATATCAAAATAAGCAAGGCTTTGGCCTTGAGCTGAGTATGCTGTTCCAGTGTGGGTCGCATATCTTAAAGAATAAAAGAGTCTATTTTAAAGCATTAAAATAAATAAGCCAATCCCTTTCTCATTTATTTCACTGTTCAGATTGTTTCCTATACACTGCAGAATATACAGTATATGAACTCATTTAGTTTTCAAACGATTGTATGGCTTCCTTTATACACTTTACAGGAAAATCTAGTTTGACAGTGTAATCCTATGCATCTGTTAGTCATTAGTAAACTCTAATTTAATCACATTTAATTTATTCCCAGATAAAAGTATCCGGGCTGTGGCCTCAGACTCCTTATCTTCATTTTACAAAAGAAACAAAGCAAGGTAAGGTTGTTGTCATGGAAGTTATTCTAGTGTTGATAATGCCGACAATCACCGTTACTGTGTTAGAAAAATAGTTTCAATGTGAGCAGTATTTATATCAATAGGGAACTATGCCCACACAACCGAACCTTAGTTATTAGCAAAAATACTGAGGTCAAATGTCTTTTGAAATTGATACTTTGAATGGAAAAAAATCTGTTCCAGTCATTATAAGGAGTTTATTTCTTGTCCAATACTGACCTCTGGGTAGTAGGGCAGAAGTGCATTTTCTTAAGTAGTGAACCATAACTCATTAAATTTGTGTTACCTAAAATTTGTTAATCAGAAAAGGTGCTACCAAGTCCTGATACTTGGTACTCTAAAGAATTTTGAGGTTGCCTTCTAAAGGCAGAACTAGTAGGAAGAATTAAATTTGAAAGTCAGAATTATGTGACCATAACCATAATGCACATTAACAGATCAAGGGTATAATCTGTTTATCAACCTATTTGTTGAGGTCTGCATGCGTTCTGTGAAGTGCATCTCTTAAAGCAGAGTGCTTTGTAAACCATTTTGAGTACTGATTCTAACCATCTATTTTTCACTGCCATTGCAATGCACTTAGTTCTTTTTCGCACTTCCTCTTTCCAGTAAGCAGCAACCTAGGAAAGAGAGGGTGAGTAATAGAAAAGTTTTGTTTTTAATCAGATGTTCTTTGGGAAAATCTTTAAAGTGTAAAATCAAACATGCATTACAGTTTCCGATGGTAATCTAGTTCATATCTATGTGCGATTTGGGAAGTAACTGCATAGCCTGCCCTTATCCTGTCGGGCAAGCTACTACAGTATTTCAGATCATCCTCAGAGCAGAGAATAGGTCGCTAGCCCGAAGTGTCTCGCCCAAAGCTCCTTCGATTTGCAGCAATGGACGAACGTCCAGACGTTTCTATCAAACGTCTCATACCCCCAATGCGGGGTTTCAACTGCGTTTGTCTTTCATGCCTTGCATTGCCTTGAGGGTATTGTCGCCTTTTGCTTTTATCTGAGACAGGCTGTATCTGCTGCTGCTGGGGCTGCTGTATTCCTGCGTCGTTTTCCTACAGACAAGCAGCTTCCACTTCTTCTGCGAAGGAGTGACGGTGCGGAAAAGGACTGGGTGGGCTGAGGAGGGGGGTTGGCACCCGGTTAACAAGAACCCGGAAGATTAAGGCCTCTCTCTCTCAATTCAGACATCTGACTCTAAGCCCGAGGAGGCGGCGACAGGGCGTTTCTGTCTGTCGACCTGGAAATGACGCTCAACCGCGATCGCTGCTGCTAGAAAGACGGGCTGGAGAGTAAACAAGCCCCAGCTGATCTGTCTCGCCGTCTCCATCTTTGAAGGGCCGTCGCAGAGCGAGGACCAAGATGGGGGCAGTTCTGGGCTTGTGCTCCTTGTCCAGCTGGGTAAGGAGGTGCTGCGTTAGAGCCCCCCCCTTGCTCCCCCCTCCTTTCCCGGCGCCGATAGAGCTCGGGGTGCGGGCGGCGGCGGGCAAGCAGGCTCACTGGAGGCGCAGGCGCGCCGCAGGGCTGGATTCTTTCCCCCTTCCCTCCTTTCTTTGTTAAAAAAACACCCTCTTTTGGCGTTATTTCCGGTTGTTGGATTATCCCATTTGGGGGGCATTCGATCTCTGTCGAGTTAGAACTTAAATATCGTTCTTCATGGACGGCTGTCATAATAAATATCCAGTAATGGAAAAGGTGGGCGAAGTCGGCTTCTTCCTCCTCTGCAGTACCTTGACATTTCTTTCATCCTGGCTTTGTTGCGGAAGAAACACGTGTTTTGTTTTAGTATTTGTTCCTACTTGCCCGACCGCCCGAAACACCGAATTTTACTTTCCTGATGGTATTGTTAGAGCGATAGGAGAAAAATCCCAAACAACGCTCATACTAATTTTTAGCTGCAGTGTGTTAGAATAATAGTTATTTACTTGAGTGCTTGAGTGTAGTTGGTAGCTGGGCCTTTTTGGAATCGATTACAGAAAGTGTTAAGTATTTTATAATACTTGAGTTCATTGTACAAATTTACAGGTAGGTTGAAATTGTCCCTTGCAGATGCACACAATTCATGCATCCTGTATGAGATTTTTTTCAAAATGCTGTAGTCAGGGTCTTCAAGATGCTTCCAGAGTCTATTTTCTGTACCAGTTCCATATCCTTCAGAAGCCATTTAAAAGCAGTTACATGTTACTTTTTAAACCTACTCCCCTTAAGAACAAGGAGTAAAAATCACTATAATTCTTGACTTCTTTAGGTTTTTCCATCACAAAAATCCTCTCATCCCTACTCTTCACAAAAGAGAAATAGCTTGGATTTTCCATCCATTTATTTCTTACTGCATGCATTTGTCTGGTCATATACACAAAAATGTGTATTTATTTACAGAAATAAATGAAAATCCAACCGTTTCTTAAAAGGGTAGCTGAACGAGAATTTATGTCAGATTCCCTTGGAAGATCTAAAGCTTGAAGGCTGAGAGGTGGGATGAAGCCATGTCCCTGCAGAGAACAGATTACACACTAGCCTCTACAGGGAGCAGCAATTTTTAAAAGTGTTGTACTGTTGTTTTGAAGATATCACAGTTAAGCTTGGAATAAATCAGTGGAGCTCTTTGGCTCAAAAGAGATCTAGAATTGTTTTTGAATTGATGTGGAGACTGTGTGGAAAGACTTGCAGTCTATTAAAAGTTATTATCTTTTTGTGGTCGCCGATATAGTTTAGCAACATACTCTATTGTCAGGTGTGACATGATTATTGTAGGCAGGCCGCAGGCCTTCACTTAGAAAAAGGGGAAAAAAATGGTCCTGCCTCTTCTCAGGATAATCTCTGGCCATTTCCCATTCTTTGTTGGTTGACATTTGAATGTCAGGTGTGGAATGACTCCAAAGTGGACATCCAGCTCAGTCCCAACTCTAGTACAGTTTAAACATCCCATCATGATCAGACCCTAATACTGTACGTGCACGAAGGTTGGCATGAGAAGTTAAATCAATAACTTTTGACAAAGACCATTTATATCTTAAAGCTAAATAATTATAGATAGTAGTATTGGGGGAAGAAAAAATATAAAACATAACCTAGGACAGTAATTATTTGCCTGAACTGTGTTGTAATATATTCTTGTTTTCTGAAGTTAAGATAAAAGGATCAGATTAGGAAATTTAACAGAATGTTCCTTCAGTTTTTGTTCATATCTGGAAAATTGCTTGTGTTAGGATGAGGGCTTTTCTTGGACAGAAAATTCAAATATGTTTACTACAGACATAGTAGATAAGATAAGATAACCTTTATTGTCATTTTTTTACTGTGGGCACAATGGCACACATCAAAAATGAAATTTAGTTGCCCGCTCTCAAAGTGAAACATACATGACACACACCTAAACATACTATGTACAACATATGTATAGACCCACACCCCTATATATACATAGCAAATAAATATTAAATACTGTCTATCTTGAATATATAACGGAAGGAGGAAGCTTGAGTGTTCACAAGGTTAATGCTGTATGGAATGAAACTATGGCTGAATCTGGATGTTCTGCTATGGATCTCCAATATGGACTGACGTTCGTATGAAAGTTTAGCAGCCCAACTCAGCTTAGTTGTCCCTATTTCTGAAAAGTGTTTCAGTCCGGATCGTTCATTTCCCTCCCTAACCCCCACACTTTTGAGAGCTGAAGCAGCTGCAGCCAAGCAAGGCGCCGCCATCTTAAACATACGAAGTATAGTATGTTGTATTCAAATATTGAAGTACAGGTAGTCCTTGACTTACGACCACAATTGAGCCCAAAATTTATGTTGCTAAGCAAAACATTTGTTCAATGACTTTTGCCCCATTTTACAACTTTTCTTCCCGCAATTGTTAAGTGAATCATTGCAGTTGTTAAGTTAGTAACATGGTTGTTCAGTGATTCTGGTTTCCCCATTGACTTTGCTTGTCAGAAGGTCACAAAAGGTAATCACATGATCCTGGAACACTGCAAGCATCAAAAATATAAGTCAGTTGCCAAGCATTTGAATTTTGATCACGTGACCATGGGGATGCTGCAAGAATCGTAAGTGTGAAAAATGGTCATAAGTCAGTGCTGTTGTAACTTTGAACGGTTGCTAAATGAACTGTTGTAAGTCGAGGACTACCTGTATTAGTGTCGTGGAGTAAAAGGTTGAAAACAGGTTATACCTGGCATGTGATCAGGTTTATTTGAGTTGAATCTAGAGGGCAGGACAAGAAGCAACGGATGGAAACTAATCAAGGAGAGAAGCAACCTAGAACTAAGGAGAAACTTCCTGACAGTTAGAACAATTAACCAGTAGAACAACCTGTCTCCAGGGGCGGTGAGTGCTCCAACACTGGAAGTTTTTAAGAAGAGGCTGGACAGCCATTTGTCCGAAATGGTATAGGTTTACCTGCCTGAGCAGGGGGTTGGACTTGATGACCTCCAAGGTCCCTTCCAACTTTATTATTATTATTATTAAGGCTTCCTAAGGGCTTTTCCTACAAAGCGGTCTTTTCAATATGTAACAATTGTAATTCAGATTATTTTTTTCAAACCAAGGATAAAATATACATATCTTTAATATTTATTTTACAATCCACTCTGAACATTCTATAATTTCCATCTTTATAACTCCAATTTAAACAAAAAAGGAACTTGTTGAAGCAATCCAACATTCACTGCATGAAAATGGTACTTGCTCTATAGTTGAGATTCTGCTTTTTGTTGACTGTGGTGGGTACTTTTGGTGAGGAGAACTCTTAAGAGTTTTTTGTGAGTACTCCCTTCCCCATTAACTAGCAGGCATGGAAACACATAAGAGCTGATATTGCAACATCAACTCTGCTGTTTCTTGCTTGTAACTTAATGCTCAAAGAGCCCAATAAACACCTGCTCAAATTTCATATTTCTAGTACATAAACATAGTTCTTCTAGGAACAAATTGAAATTTCTTAGGATAATTGCACAATAGGTGCCTATTAGATATATTGGACCATAACTCCCATAACTCACAGCTACCATATTGTGAAGCACATCCAGATAGCTGTAGGTGGGAAAGACTGATTTAGGTTTGCTGGTCACAAATTATAGTTAATTATTTTCAAATATTGTGAAATCAATTAAGCAAAATAGGTGATCAGGAATCTTTGGCTGTATTGCTACTTGTCTTCTTCTTGTTTTCTTTTATCAGATACCATGTTTGTGTGGTAGTGCCCCCTGCCTCCTGTGTCGATGTTGTCCCAGTGGAAATAACTCCACTATAACAAGATTGATATATGCATTCTTCTTGCTTCTTGGAGTGAGCGTTGCATGTGTGATGTTAATACCAGGAATGGAAGAACAACTGAAGAAGGTCAGTTCCTTATTGAGATGAGTATGCTAGAATTATTTTGGTATAAACTTTGGTGTCTTGCATCTATCTCTTCTGAAGAATTCTTGTTCTAAGTAGTATGATATGTTATTGATCAAATATGAGCCATTATCTGTAGTAGTATAATAAAGACCTTATGTTTAGCAGAGTGATAAGGAGACAGCAAATCTTAAAACGAAAGAGGAAATATCACAGCCCTGCTGAAGCAAGCACTCAATTTCTGGAAATGTCCTGATTTTCAAAGCCTGGTTGCAAATGTGTGCTTATACGTGGCTTTTGAAAATAGCACAGTTATTTGTTTGATATGCAGTTTTAATATTATAAAATTTGTGGAATGAATATTCATGTTGGAAGATCTCCAGTTTCTTTAGAGCAAACACAGCAAACAAAGCAGACATTTTGCATTATCCATGAATTCATTTTAATAGTTTTTATGCTGTTTTTTTTTTACAGATTCCTGGGTTCTGTGATGGCCAGGTGAATTGTGATGTTCTAGTAGGATATAAAGCAGTGTATCGTGTATGCTTTGGTATGGCCATGTTCTTCCTCTTGTTTTCCCTATTGATGATCAAGGTAAAGAGTAGCAGTGATCCAAGGGCAGCAGTCCACAATGGGTAAGAAAGAAATGACTGCTTGTCTAAATTTGTACTTATGTACAAGTGTATGTTTCACTTGGTGCCTTCCAAGTATGTTAGAGTGCACATTCCAGAATCATGCTGGTTGGAAATTTTGAGAATTGCAATCCCCACACAAATGGATTATATGAGGTTGGACAAAGCTGCTATGTCACAACTTGAGACACATAGTCACAAATTTAAAACAATTAGAGGTTTCAGCATTTTTCTATAATAATGATCCAACATAAATTTGGTAGAAGCAAAATACTTTCAATAGTCTATACTTTTGGTCTATGAATTCAATGACTAAAATGGCCAAATAAAATGACTTATTAAATGTTACTGCTCTATAATGGATACACATTTAAAATCTGTCTCAAAAAACTAGAACTCAACAATTATATAAATTTCAAAATACACAGAAGAAAATTAGCTTTTCACTTACTGAATTATGGTTATTTGTTATGGCTGCACGAATGCAGGGATCATTGTGTTTCTGTAAATTTAAATTCTTGAGACAAAGGAAAGGGATTGCTATCAGTCTGTACCAGGGTAAGCAATTTCTAGCCCAGGTAGCTCCCTGGGACCCAAAGCAAAAAAAAAAAAAAAGGTGAGGGAAGGTGCTGCAGAACAGCACTTTCCCTGTTCCCCCAACTGAAAAATAAGCTTTGAGTAATTTCACTAGGTATGATTGGTAAGCTTTCTCTGGTCCTTCAGAAGATACATCTGCCATCCAGAAAGGATTGCTTACTTTGCTCTACACCATGATTGTTTGCATGGATCTATTCATGTGACTATCATGGGGACAGTAAGACCAAGCCACTTAGTCTGAATCTGAATGGTAATTCTTGTATTTTCACAGCACTGAGTGCTTGTTTCCAATAACTATCCAAATCTTTAGTGCTGGGCGTAGCATAACTGTAGCATTCAAAGTAGTCCACCCTCGGTCATATACATTGGATCAGTCACACTTTTTTTCAGTCTAATCTAAGTCATAGAGTGGTTGGGTAATGGTTGTAGGGAAAAATTGGAGGAGAGAAGACAATGTATACCACCTTTAGATCCTGTATTAAAGTCAGGATATAAATCTAATGAAAGAGAACATTTTTCATTGTATATCCTGTACCTTGTAGATCTAGGCATTTTCTCTAGGGCTATGACTGTGTAGATAAGTTTCTTTTATAGAAAAACCATAGCTGTGTTTTTTCTGTACCATGACTCTGTACCTATTGAAGCCATAGGAAATGGTATAATCTTTTTATTTGGGAGATTCTGTGCTGGAGCTCAATTGCTCAGAGGACTACGTTATAAAAGTTAGACTTTATCCACTGCACTGCTATCTACTGAATTTACATGTAGTTCGTTATAGTCTTATAGCATTTTCTACCCTGTATAAATAATGTTGTTGCTGTTGTATCAAATATAATGGAGTTGATAACCTAAAATATTTCTTGAATGTTATGCATTTAAAAATGTTAAGTATTACTGTCACTTAGATTGGATATGGTGATTCTTTCAGATTCTGGTTTTTCAAGTTTATCACAGCAGTTTCAATTACAGTGGGAGCATTTTTTATTCCAGAAGGACCTTTTACAACTGGTAAGGTTGCACAATTTTTTTAATCTTTCAGCAAAAGTAGTTTTCTGGGCTTTCTTAGATATAGAAATCTTATTTGATCATTTTTTTTATTTTGAACTGTTTTACTGATGGATAAATGGACCATTTGGCTGAACCTCGATTCTCATTCCTAATTAAGCTACTTAAAAACATGTAACTGTTTTGTATCACATGTCTCCTACAATTTTGGTCTCTCTCTCTTCCCTTTCCCTCCTATTTCATTTTGTGTTTTCTCTAAGGTCCATGAAGGGTACACTTAACTATTTCTTAGCTTCTTAAGCCTATAGAATGGTACATTGATTGCTCTGAATTAGACAGTAATGTTTTGATGCTAAAAATAATCTTAATGTAAGATTAATATTTCTTCTATTATTTTTCTTAGTATGGTTTTATGCAGGTATGGCTGGAGCCTTCTGCTTCATTCTTATTCAGCTGGTTTTACTTATTGATTTTGCCCACTCTTGGAATGAATCGTGGGTTGAGAAAATGGAGGAAGGAAATTCAAGATGCTGGTATGCAGGTACGCCACGGTTTGTTGTTAAATATGACAGGATTGGTTGCTTTGGTCTTAAAACTGAAATATATGATGCCATAATCTTAGTTTCAGGAGTTATGAGCTCAGAAAAGTACGCTTTTGGTTTTCATATTCTTGTTTTGTTTTGTTCCTTTGGGTTTGATCATGTCTCTGCAGTTTTCTTCACAAAATGTCAGAAGTGCTTTGCCCTTTTCTGCTTCCTAGGAATGAAAGAGTAACTGGCCCAAGGTCACCCAGCTGATTTGTGCCTAAGGCTAGACCAGAACTCATGGTCTCATGGTTTCTAGCCTGATGCCTTGACCACTACCCCAAACTGACTCTACTTTCGTATCTTAGTTACTTGCAAAATAACAATATCTACTCATCACCAACTCAAAATAAGGATTTTGCATTTTTCACAAGCCTCATGATACCTGATACAGGAAAATTGTGGGAATGCATTTTAGCCCCAAATAGTATAAGAGATTTCCTCCCACGTACCAGTTGCTCTGTATGAGTTTTCTCCTCCTGCAGATTTTACGAAAGGCCATTTGCCAGTGTGCTGAATGTATGCATTACGACTCATGAAGATCAGATGTCATTTTGCTAACCCTTTCAAGCTAACATTCCTCAGCCTGGTGACTTCTAAGCTTATTACGTTTAAAATTTCCAACCATTATGGGAAAAATGTAAAGGCACCATATTTCCTTGGGAATTCAGCAGTTACAATAGTAGTTATACTTTTGCTTTTATTTTTAAAGCAGCCCAGTAGTAAATTTCTTAGGGATGCTAATACAATCTGAACCCCTTTTTGTTCTTTTTTTTTTTAAACAGCATTGCTATCTGCCACAGCCCTAAATTATCTCCTGTCTCTGGTGGCAGTTGTCTTGTTTTATATCTACTATACTCATCCAGACGGTTGTTCTGAAAATAAGGCCTTTATCAGTGTCAACATGATGCTGTGTATTGGAGCTTCTGTAATGTCAATTTTACCCAAAATACAGGTATGGGTTTGGTTGTTGTTGTTGTTGTTTTATTTTGTGTTTTTTTTTGTTTTTTAACAAATACTTGGAGAATGTTTGAATATTTTTTAAAGCAATCTTTTTTCAAAGTCCTAATTGGTTTATTTCTCTCTGTACATAGGAATCACAACCAAGATCTGGCTTGTTGCAGTCATCTGTGATCACAGTTTATACAATGTACCTTACTTGGGCAGCAATGACCAATGAGCCAGGTAAGAAGACTAAACAATTTTGTAAACATATTCTCTACAGTTTTGGAATAAAATGATTCTAGCAGAGCCTTTTTGTTTATTGCTTTTAAAGATACTTGAGGTGTTATACATGTTTATGAGCCTAGACAGATTTCATAATTTAATTGGCACATCACAGCAATATCAATAGCAGACTTATATACCGCTCCATAGTATTTTACAGCATTCTCGTGAGTGGTTTACAAATGTCAGCATATCTATCTCATTTTACTGACTAGGAAGGATGGAAGGCTGAGTCAACCTTGAGCCAGTCAGGATTGAACTCCTGGCTGTGGGCAGAATTAGCCTGCAATACTGCATTCTAACCACTGCACCACCGCAGCTCATCATTCTCTTATTCTCCTCCTTCATATATAATATAAATATACACGTTATGCATCTCTAGAAGGATGTTCATAAGCATGACTATATTGTTTGTGCATTATTCACATGAAGTATTATGACTATTTTAAATACTGATTCAAATTGAATGAGATATTCATATTGGATTAATAGCTTAGAATGTCAATTTCTTATATTCATCCAGACAGACAGTGCAATCCAAGTTTGCTGAGCATAATTGGATATAATGCCACAAACCCTCCAAGCAAGGGTCAGCTAGTACATTGGTGGGATGCCCAAGGAATTGTGGGGCTCATCCTGTTCCTACTGTGTGTTCTGTATTCAAGGTGAGTGGAATTTTAGAAAATCTTTCCACAAAGCTAACTATTAAACTCTACATCAGCTGGATATTTAGTAACTGCCCATTTTTCCATTTGCAGTATCCGAACATCTAATAACAGTCAAGTAAACAAACTTACTCTGACTAGTGATGAGACAACGCTGATAGAAGATGGACTTCCTCGGAGTGAAGGCTCCCTTGATGATGGAGATGATTTAAGCCATGCTGTTGATAATGAGAAAGACGGAGTTACTTACAGCTATTCTTTCTTTCACTTCATGCTTTTTCTTGCTTCACTTTATATCATGATGACATTAACCAATTGGTACAGGTAAGTAGATTTATAGAAAATTGGGGAAAGATAACATTTTTTTTGTGGCACATGCATTTTTTTTTACATATCCCCACTACTCTTGGTTTTGAAAGTGCTTTTTATTTATGAAGCTTGAAATGAGGCAGCAGATTAAGTATTGAACTCCAGAATTGGATCCAAAACTATGCATATAGAATAGGCAGAGAGCTTCTGTTTTGTGCATCCTATTCTAGTCTGTCCTCCATCAGTTTTCTCTGCTCCCAAGTCCCATCCCAATCTCGCTGAAAATCAGAGAACCTTGTGCAATCTGGTGGGGAATGAATAGAGGTGGAAATGGATTGATCCCTGACAAGTGATGGAGGGGAATATTTGTAAATTAAGTAAATTCTGGTAAGAAAACTGATTTCCTTGTTTGCACAAGTGAATCTGAAAAGCCTTTCTACACTTACTTTTTCTTTTTTTTTTTCAGTCCTGACCCTGCCTCTGCACAAATGACCAGTAAATGGCCTTCTGTCTGGGTGAAGATTTCTTCTAGCTGGATTGGTATCATTCTGTATGTGTGGACTCTGATGGCTCCACTTGTTTTAACAAATCGTGAATTTGACTAAGCATCTTTTTTTTGAAGGCTTTTATTGTTTAATTGCTTATTTGATGCTAATGCTACTCTGTACTAAGAAATAATTGTAAATATGTGTTTGTGTACTTAATACTAGCATAGGTTATCCTGTCTTTATTATGCATGGCTAATTTTAAATCAGGTTATCATTACAATGACTGTTTTCTTACTTGAGCTTGATTATGATTGCTGCTAGATTCAGGGCCAAACTAGAAATGTCGACAGTAGATCCACAGGCTTTATTCCACAAAATGCAAGTGAGAAACAAAATAGGAAAATTGCTGCTGCATTCCTCTAGCAGTTGCATATTCTGTTAGCAGTAATTAAGGTGTTTGTGAAAAAACTTGCACTTATCTGGAGTAATTAAGGTGTAATGAGCTGCCAAAGTGCTATAGCAGGGGTGTCAAACTGGTGGCCAACAGGCCAGATGTGTCATGCACAGGCCACACCCACCTGGGATCCGCAAAGACAAAAAACGTCACGATACACAATCGAGTTTGACACCCGTGTGCTATATCAAGCACATACAAAATCAAAGTATTTGACTTGTTACTTGCAAGAAGTAAAATTTCAGCAAGTAGCAGCTGTAGTGTTTTAATTTAAAAAAATCTCATTGAAAAGTGAGGTACCTGGCCTTTAAAAGCAAAATGGATTGTGGGATTCACTTGCTTGCCATTTATTTCTCCCTGGGCATCTTCTAGAGCAGTTGTGATATTTGAATATGTCTAAGAGGCAGAATGCAGAGGGAGGATCTAAGAGATTCTAAACTTGTAGCAGAAGCATTTAATTTCCTCATTCTTGTGTTTTGTTTTTTAAATGGGAATGCAGACTGATTCCACATGAGATTTATCATTTTTAAACATGGTGAGGGGTAATAGTTTGGCAATTTTGTGATCTATATGAGGACTCTACTAAAGGAGAAAATTAGGAGTAGGAAAGAAATCTTCCTCTTTAGAGGGACCAGACCAATTTAGATTACCTACAATATTACTAGGGTATTCAGTGCAGTCTCTGCCCTCTTGATTGAGTGAACAAGGGAGGATTGGAAATTAGTAATCAGTTTACTTTTGTTATCTTAAAATAGCTGAGGTAGCCAGTTTAAAGGCATTAATTTGTTGGATGATCCCTGCCTTTCCTTTGGAAATGTGTTGTGTAGAGGGATAGACTTCAGTTTTACAGGGAAAAGAAAAAAGCAAGGATAGCCAATACAGATTGATTGCACTTTTAATTGAGAAGCTATTTTCATGGAAGTTTCTCCTTTTAAACCTTCTGCACTAATAGACATTCTATTTAGGATTTGATACAATTGTCACACAACCATCTAAGAAACTAATTTTTTTGCTTCTTGCTAAAAGAGCATGTTTCTCTACAAAGTTTAACTACAGAGCTTATTTTAAAAGAATCTGAAAAATTCATTTTACTTAAAATGGATGGAAAAACTTGAATTTTCTAGCCATGAAAAGTTGTTGCATTTTTGTACACATTGTCTTTGAAGTGGAGTGCTGTGTCGATTGTATTAGTAATGCATGTCATTATATTTTTGGATCCGCTGAGTTTAAAAACATACTTTTAAGTATTTAAAAGTATTATTAGGCTGCTGGAAAGCAATTCAAACTGAGATCTAAGGCTCTCAAGTCTTTCAGTGCTAGTAACATAATATAGGAAATGCTGATAAAATATTAAAAATAGGACAAAACAGGTAGGAACACTAATCTTTTTGGCTTAGTGATCATTAGATTGCAAGTAAGAAAAAAATGAGACTCCTTTTAATAGCAGTTCGCTGGATGTATTGGCAAATATCAACATCCTTAAAAAGCATTTGCATTATGCAACTGAGATTTACAGTGATGCCATTTGTTTTTTTGCATAGAACATTGAAGAACTTTTAAGAATTTTTATCTCATCTCTTGCTACTAGTCCCATTGGGTGCAGTGCAGGCAGTCTTTACAAGTGCAAAATCTTAGGACTATATACTTAGAAGCTATTGGTCCTGCTTTGCGAAGTGCTTTGAAATACTCAGCTTTTGGTTTTTGTTTGTTTGAAGTGTAAATACATTACCCATTGCTCCAATGTCAGATTTCTCCAGTTCAGTTTCAACTGCAGATATCTTCTCGAAATTCCTGAGCATTTGTAATTGTTTAAATTTATTCAATTCATTGTAATACACATGCTGATGAAGTTGAACTTAAATGCAATTACTGCTTAGTCATTTTGAGTGTGTATGCTGTAGCTATAAATAAACATTCATACTGGCTGTTTAATCTTGATACCGCTTAATGTGAACCTTTCGGATTACTTCAATGAAACTGTAAGCAACATGGTAGAAAAGGCTCTCTTCCTGGGCCCTGCCAGATGGCACTCTCTCATAGTTGGGACCTGGATCATTTTGCTTTTGCTGGATCTCACAGGACAGGTAGACACTACTAGGGAGAGATGCCCCAAGCCATTGAAAGACTTTAAAAGTATCCCTCAGCACCTTGAATTGCACCTAGAAGTATATGTTGGATAGAATACTTTTAAATATAATACCACATTCCTACTTTTTATACTACAAAGTCTGTCTTAGAAATGAAAACTTAAGTGTGCATCATTAACATATACTTTAGTTTTTAAAATCACTTTGCAGGTGCAATGGTATCTCTATTCACAATCTTCCTAAATAGTTTAACAGTGTAACTGGAGCTTTTATTAAAAGGTAGAAATTCATTGTCACTGGAAAAAGGGGCACAAAAACTAAATTGCATTGATTGCCCATTCTGGCTAACAGAAGCACAGCTGTCCTCACCGCATACATAATTTGTTTAGAGCAAAGTGTGCCAAATACCTAGTATGACATTCACTCAATTGTCCTTTATACACATATATTTCAAAGCTATGTGTCTCCACTTTTTAAAAGTTATTTAAACACACACAAACTGAAGCTACTGCCTATATATAGTCTTGCATTTGCAAATAGATGTTCAGATAAAGATTGTTTTCCAGCACATACCTGGAAACTTTTTTCCAGCAGCAGGGTTTTTATGAAAAGGGAAGATGATCCACTAAGAAATGGCTTTCACTTATCAGGACCCGGATATTTGTATAGTTGAGGTTAAAATCCAACTAATTTTTTACCTAGGTTGATCCCTCTATCCCACAACGAGAAGTATCTTCATGCAGAACGCCTTTCTGTGGAAAAGATTAACCCCCGTCTGGGAGCCAGAGTCACTTTCCTTTCCCAATCTCTTTCCTCTGTATGCAACATTCTAACGTCCCTAAAATATGTAGTGCTTAAATAAGACTTGAAGTTAAGTGACACATTACATAAAGGTCTGGTCCCCCTAACAGTTTTATTTAAACAAGGTTGTAAAAATAAAAAAAATAATGAATAGAACTTGGAAATCTATGACCTCCATCAAAAAATCAAAAACAAATTTGTGTCAGTCATACATTAGGACCAAAAGTGAACATGAGATACCACAGTGGTTAATACAGAGCATCTGATTATATGTATTCAGAAGATAGCTGGTACTTCAAAGTACAATGGCACCAGAATATAATGAATTGGTGTGAATGAACTGTTGATGGTTTCTGTAAATATTTAAATTGCTCTGATTTTGTAGAAGCAATAGAATCTTTTCAAGTCCCCATTAGCTGCTTTCACAAAATGTTTACAAAAGTTAGACCCCCCCCCCCAAACACAATCTAAATAAATAGTTTGTCTTAAACATATTGGGTTAGTTGTTCAACAGTGGCATATCAGTGTCCATTGGCACAGGAGCAAGTTCACACAAATAAAATAATGTAGCTTCACTGGCTTCTGCTTCTGTCAGAGGTTCCAGACGAACAAGTTTACTTTGGGTTGGTTGAGGATCCAGACTGCTTTCAAGGAGTTCATCCACTTCTATTGATTTATCTACAGAAGATGTGGTTTCTTGCGTACTCTCTGTTGCTGTGCTTGGGTTTCCATCAAACAATGCAAGGAGAGGGAAAGCAGTATATTGAATGAGCTGTTTATCTATAGAAGAAAATAAATCAAACCAAAGTCATTATTTTAAACAGACAGAAAGACCATTTTTGTATTTTTACAAAATGAAAGTGAAAAAAAAATAGAACACATTCAACATACTGTAGAAGGTTACCAGTATGCATTGATTGCATTTTGTTCCTATCTAAAAAATAATTTCCATAAATTGTGAATACTGGACAAGCAAACAACTTTACAGTATGAAACCTCAGTCACCTGTTTTAGGGTTTGAATTAGGCACATTTTGTGAGTCTTGTTGAGGACTATGACTTTTCATAGTTTCAATTCCCTTTGTTTCCACCTGCATAAAAGATGAGATGAAGAAAATGTTATAATAGAGAACAGAGACTTTCGAAGTAAAATACAGGTAGCCCTCACTTAATAACTATTTGTTCTATGACCAAAGTTACAATGTCACTGGACAAATGGTACTTTCAGCTGGTCCTTGAAGCTATGGGTGTTGCAGAGGCCCTGCGATCACATGATCAAAATCTAACCTGCCCGCATTTATAACTACAGGGTGCATTGCAATTTCCCCAAACCCACCTATCTCTCCCCCCCATTTCTACCCTTTTACCTGCCCTGCACTTCACCGCCCCTCCTCCCTTGGTTCTGCTGCTCCCAGCTAACCTTTGCCATCTTCCTTCACTGCTGATGAGGTGTGCCGGTCTGGCCCTTTGTGAGGCAGGTGCTGGCCACGTGATGCCTTCTTCCCAAGGCCGCATGCAGCCTTCCTGAAGTCACATATAGCCAGCATCTGCCTTGTGAGGGGAGGAAGAAGACAGCAAAAGTGAATTTGAGATGGCGAGGGCAGGGCAGTGTAAGGGAACATGTGGGCTCTTCTGCCCCTTGCGGTAGCCCCCCTTCCCCCTGGCCAAGCTGTATTAGTGTTTGGCCATAGCAGTTACTTAGTTGCACACTGCCCTGCTAGCCTGCCATTGACTTTATTAGTTGGAAGCCACGAGAAAGTTGCAAGGAGGTCCTTGCTTAAAAGCCCATGATTCTCATTTAATGAAGACAAAGGGACCACCAGGACCACCATAGCTAAGCTATGTGCTTTATGACTGCATTGCTTAGCTATGGAAAATTCAGTCCCGATTACTGTAATTAACAGAGGACTATCTGTATTCTGCAGCAGTATTTAAAAATATGTGACATGCTCTAACTAGAATAAACAATAATATTAAAAAAAACAATGACAAACTAATATTTTGCCATATACCAAGAAATAAATTTTTGGAATCGTAGAAACCTTCATTTGTATTTCCTCTACGTATAAGAAAAAGAGACTGGGGACATTAATACCATAATATACAAATTGTAATTTTATTCCTACCACATAAATACAGTGGGGCAAAAAAGTATTTAGTCAGCCACCAATTGTGCAAGTTCTCCCACTTAAAAAGATGAGAGAGGCCTGTAATTGTCATCATAGGTAGACCTCAACTATGAGAGACAAAATGAAACAAATCCAGACAATCACATTGTCTGATTTGGAAAGAATTTATTTGCACATTATGGTGGAAAATAAGTATTTGGTCACCTACAAACAAGCAAGATTTCTGTCTCTCACAGACCTGTAACGTCTTCTTTAAGAGGCTCCTCTGTCCTCCACTCATTACCTGTATTAATGGCACCTGTTTGAACTTGTTATTAGTATAAAAGACACCTGTCCACAACCTCAGTCACACTCCAAACTCCACTATGGTGAAGACCAAAGAGCTGTCAAAGGACACCAGAAACAAAATTGTAGACCAGCACCAGGCTGGGAAGACTGAATCTGCAATAGGCAAGCAGCTTGGTGTGAAGAAGTCAACTGTGGGAGCAAGAATTAGAAAATGGAAGACATACAAGACCACTGATAATCTCCCGCGATCTGGGGCTCCATGCAAGATCTCACCCCGTGGGGTCAAAATGATCACAAGAACGGTGAGCAAAAATCCCAGAACCACACGGGGGGACCTAGTGCATGACCTGCAGAGAGCTGGGACCAACGTAACAAAGGCTACCATCAGTAACACACTACGCCGCCAGGGACTCAGATCCTGCAGTGCCAGACGTGTCCCCCTGCTTAAGCCAGTACATGTCCGGGTCCGTCTGAAGTTTGCTAGAGAGCATTTGGATGATCCAGAAGAGGATTGGGAGAATGTCATATGGTCAGACGAAACCAAAGTAGAACTGTTTGGTAGAAACACAACTCGACGTGTTTGGAGGAGAGAGAATGCTGAGTTGCATCCAAAGAACACCATACCTACTGTGAAGCATGGGGGTGGCAACATCATGCTTTGAGGCTGTTTCTCTGCAAAGGGACCAGGACGACTGATCCGTGTACAGGAAAGAATGAATGGGGCCATGTATCGTGAGATTTTGAGTGCAAACCTCCTTTCATCAGCAAGGGCATTGAAGATGAAATGTGGCTGGGTCTTTCAGCATGACAATGATCCCAAACACACCGCCCGGGCAACGAAGGAGTGGCTTCGTAAGAAGCATTTCAAGGTCCTGGAGTGGCCTAGCCAGTCTCCAGATCTCAACCCCATAGAAAACCTTTGGAGGGAATTGAAAGTCCGTGTTGCCCAGCGACAGCCCCAAAACATCACTGCTCTAGAGGAGATCTGCATGGAGGAATGGGCTAACATATCAGCAACAGTGTGTGCCAACCTTGTGAAGACTTACAGAAAACGTTTGACCTCTGTCATTGCCAACAAAGGATATATAACAAAGTATTGAGATGAACTTTTGATATTGACCAAATACTTATTTTCCACCATAATGTGCAAATAAATTCTTTCCAAATCAGACAATGTGATTGTCTGGATTTGTTTTCTCATTTTGTCTCTCATAGTTGAGGTCTACCTATGATGACAATTACAGGCCTCTCTCATCTTTTTAAGTGGGAGAACTTGCACAATTGGTGGCTGACTAAATACTTTTTTGCCCCACTGTACTTTACATTAGAATGTGCAAAGCATTTGGTGCACAGAGCAGCTTGTTTTGGAAGGTTTGGTCCTGAACCAAAAACATACATATTTGGTATATATACATCCATGGAACAAAATGGAGCTGTTTTGATATGGACAGAAATAGTTTAAAGGACTGAGGACAGAAAAAGCCAAGATGTCGGCAGATAAGACAGGGAGAAAAGGAGAGTTATTGGAAGGTTATGAGATTTGGATCAATCAGTGGAATATGCCATGGCTGAAGGGAGGGAAAAGGAAAAAAAGATCCTGGGAAAAAAAAGCGGGGGGGAGAAGGCAGGCTGGTGGAATATGCACGCTTGGGAACAGCTAAAGGAAAGTGCAGGGAGATGAACTTTGCCCAATTTTCCTATCCAGATTTTGTTTCATCTGAAGCTTATAATGACAACCCCATTCAAGGTTTCAGTATTGCAAACTGGGTTCCCTGAAATTGTTTAACAAAACTTCTGGAATACAAAATCTTGTTGCAGGTTCAAACCAAAATAATTTCCCCATTTTACAAACATTGCTATTTTGATAGTTCTAGAAGCATTGCTATGAAATTGTAGCACATTCCTGTAAGGATGTACTAGATAAGATACAGAACATGGAATCTAGTAAGCAATGTAAAAAGAAGCTGAGATCTGTACTAGAAAGCATGGCAATTCAAACAAACAGAAGTAGTCTTAAATTATGACCTTGCTAAAATTCAGACTTTTAAAAATACAAACATGTGATGTTTTAACACATTTCACTGATGTGCTAATGTAAACTTACTTTTGTACTACTGAGGTGACTTGTAGGGTTCATCTGTACAGAACTTGAAAAAAGCTGAACAAAACAAAATGTCACATTTTTTAAAAAGAAGATTCCAAATAATAAAGTTGGGTATTTTTAAATCACAACAATGTTTTATGAAAATGTCTACATTAAAAATATTCTTTAGAAAATTTAAGAACAGTTTTTTTCTTCTTCTCCGAAACATTAAACTTTGCAGTTGGCATTAATATAGTACCTTGATGAAATATTTTAAAAGAAAAAACAGTTTTATAAAATTGAAACAACAAAAAAAAAAAGCAAATATTTACATCCACCAGAAGATCTGGATCTATGCTGAACTGCCGTCCTGACAGCATAGCCTGAAAGTCCTCTAAACTGCAATCAATGCTCTCAAGGTAATCCAGGAGTTCCACCCTAAAGGAAAAAGAAGACACTCTAGCTTTTTGAGCAGTAACTTATTCCCTGCTTGCCATTTTGGACTTCTAAAATAAAATCAAGAAAAATATACTCTTTTTCATATAATGTAAAAATGCTTGAATATTTTTCTCTACAGTTTCCAGAATATCAGCTGGTACAAAGTATAAAACCCAAGGGCAGCAGCATATAACTACAACTGCCCTAGACACAACCTGAAATTCATCTGTAAGTGATCCTTAATATTTATCAAGAATGGAGATACACATTGCCCATGGAAATTGATTTAACAGAAAAACCTAATTATTTAGGAATTTAAAGACTTAAGAGTACATGTGTTATTGTGGATTCAAATAAATACCCAATTATTCTAAAACCATTGAATTCAAAATTCAATATTCTATAGTAAGCATATTGGAATCTTCTGAATTTAGCCTGCTCCAAACAGGAAAACAGATAATCAGCATATTTGAAATATATGCACAATGTAAAATATATGTGCAATTTTAAGAGAGGAAGAAAATAAGATGGTGCATAAACTTTAAAACTAAAAATAACATAAGAAAGTATAACTCACTTTCCAAGAAGGTTGATATTTTGTGAGATCACTCCATTTTCACTAAGAATAGAATCCATCATTGACACTGGATCTTCTGACGTTAAAGTCGATTGGTTGTTTAACTGAACAGCACTAGACATTAATGGGTTTGCACCATCCGAGGAAGGACTCATCGATTCATCATAGGAAATACCAACTGGTTCAGCGTTTGTATTTTCTTGAATTATAGGTGTATATTCATCCTCATTATCATCTTCTACTATTACAATGTCAGGACTATAGCTGCAATGAAAATGTAAGATTAACGAAAAGAAAGTCTTTCTTTTGTAATTTGGAAGTAAAACTATGAAACTGTCTTCCTCAGCTTTGCTCAGACAGCATTTCTGTTTCTGTATTTCCCTTCGAATAATTAGAAGTTCAACACATTTTGGGAAGGGAGACTAGAGATTTACACAACAGAACGCCACACATTCCACATGCACATTTTCTAAAATGGAATAATGTGACATTTTAAAATTTAACTAGTGTATATTACATAGACTTTAAAAAAAGATCACAATCCATTTCACTAAATCCACAGAGTGTTTGCAACACTACATTAGGCATTTAGAACTTTTGCTTCAAAAAAAACCCCAAAACACAAAAACGGCTGCTTTAAGTTAGCTCTGCAAAGCAAGCCAGGATTATTAATAATTTTACTTTAGTTATTTGTTACTAGTCCTAATGGCTGATGCAGTCTGAATCAGGTCTTGCCAGATCTAAGCACTTCTATTTCAATGAAAATGTTGAGATTCTTCTAACTTATATATAAAAATAACACTGGAGGCATCAATGCAGGATTGCCCAAAATTGCAATTATATTTATAACATACATAGATGTTTCTTACTTGGAATCTGAAACAGTATCTTCACTGGTTTCTGGAGTAACAGGTGCCTTTTCTTCATCCCCACTATCATCAGTGATGTCATAAATAATAATGTCATCTGACAGTTGTTCTCTTTGCTTTAAACCATCACTCCTGTTATGTGAAACCTGTCCATTTACAAGCGGCAATAACGTAATTGCATATTAAAGATAAAACAGGAATAAGGATAGAAATATCTTTAAAATAAATAAGAAGCAGTTAAAAGTAGCACATTCAGAATGTATTTGAAATGGATTTATAAATCATTAGTTCAAACACCATAGCTATGGAATTAAAATATGATTTCTAACAGGATAATCATTCTTAAATAATTTAAGAGTAATAACCTGACTGAAAGAAGTACAGGCAGTCCTCAACTTACAATAGTTCATTTAGTGATTGCTCAAAGTTACAATGGCTCTGAACAAAAGTGACATGACCATTTTTCACACTTAGGACCGTTGAGCATCCCCATGGTCACGTGATCAAAATTCAGGCGCTTGGTAACTGACACATATTTATGACGGTTGCAGTGTCCGGGAGGTTATATGATCCACCTTTCAAGACTTTCTGATAAGCGAAGTCAATGGGGAAATCAGATTCACTTAACAATTGTGTTACTAACTTAAGAACTGCAGTGATTCACTTAATAACTGTGGCAAGAAAGGTCATAAAATGGGGCAAAACTCACTTAACGAATGTCTCACTTAGCAACAGAAATTTTGGGCTCAATTGTTGTAAGTTGAGGATTACCTCTATTGTATTGTATCACAGAGGTTCTTACTCGATTTAGGGGAAAGAAATAGAACACACTTGCATCTAATCTCAGCCATCAATGAAAAATATTTCTTTATTCAAATGGTATTTATTAGTAGTTCTCACTTCTGTTCTGGAGACATCAATTTAAGCCTTCGTGGGATGATTCTTTCTGTCTTTTTTCTCTTCCATCATCCAGCTACAATCCTATTTACAACTCACTATGCAAGGAGCAGTGATCAATCTTTTTTCACATCTGAGTGACATCAATTATGAAACTCTTTAAGAGTGGGATTCCAGGTTAAAACAAGGCTTCAGTCTCTTAATATTCTAAGCCATTTAAGAGTCTCTTCTAAGGTTTCTGCCTATTGTCCTGAAGGTGCTGCAACCATCAAAATTAACTAAAGCCTATCAATAATTCTATTTTGTAAAGATGGTGCAATTTTGATTACTGGAATTTAACTAACATTTTACTAGATATAAAACTGCCTTTTTGTCTTTTAAACTACAAAAAAATAATTTTCAACCTAAGAATTTAAGGATACTATGCAACCCACAAAGAAAACTAAAAATCTTAGTTGGGGAAATGGAAATATGCCGCAAACACAAGAATAATTAACCTCACGATCTTTATAGTTTTCTTTCTACTGGACTTCAAACATTTGCACTGAATTGTATAGTTTGGTTTAATATAAACCATTATTTAGTGTCTTTGTAACTGAAGTCATTATAGTGGAAGGAGAGTTGTTATATTCAACAGAAGAAATAAATATGTTATTCTCTTAAAAACATAATAATGGGCCCAAACATAGGCCAGCCATGTTTACTAAAAAATGGCATGGTCATAGAAAAGAAATGCAATGGATAGAATATAAGCAAGTTTATTCCAGTGGAAACTATTTCTACTGATAAAAAACCATTTCTACTGATAAAACCGTGGGATGGTGATGCCTTCTATTTCCTGCATCTTGAAAAAAGAGAGAGAGCTCAAAGTTTAAGGGCCAATTTAAGGGAGAATGTAGAACATCAGGGTAGAAAAAGTACACCTGTGCAAAGTGATTTGAATTTGCACAACTTTGATTCTGCAGTACAGGTAGTCCTTGACTTATGACCACCACTGAGCCCAAAATTTCTGTTGCTAGGTGAGACCTTTGTTAAGTGAGTTTTGCCCCGTTTTACGACGTTTCCTGCCACAGTTACGTGAATCACTGCAGTTGTTAAGTTAGTAACACAGTTGTTGAGTGAATGCGGCTTCCCCATTGGCTTTGCTTATCAGAAGGTCACAAATATGATCACATGGCCCCAGAACACTGCAACTAAATCGTAAATATGAGTCAGTTGCTAAGTGTCTGAATTTTGATCATGTGACCATGGGGATGCTGCGACGGTCATAAGTGTGAAAAATTGTCATAAGTTACTTTTTTCAGTGCCATTGTAACTTCAAATGATCACTAAATGAACTGTTATAAGTTGATGACTACCTGTAATCTGTAGTCTACAGCCACAATGAAAATAGTTGGAAGTCTGTTTATAACTGCAATCACTAATCTCTTCATAATAAAACAAAACTTCATTTAAACTGCTTTTCACCTGTATCTCAAACATCCATACTAAGATAGTTCCCCCAAGGTAGATAACTATTTACTGTTCTATTTTTAAATATGTTTTAAAATTAACTCACATGATGTTTGTTTTCTGATGAGTCTTTGACAATCTGCTGAAATAAGTTAGTCTTTGGAGCCCCATTATTATTCAGAAGCAGTGGGCTAAATCAGAAAAAAAAATATGTTAATGCAGTTCTAAAAGCTACATTTTTTAAAAAAACTTTTTTTCCAGAATTTTCAAAAATGAGCTTACCGTTTGCGTTTCAGACTCACAAGCTGATTATTCTGAACGAGAGTAACAATGAACTGCACAATCTGCAGAAAAAAACAAGAATGTTTTAGTGCATTTCAATCTCAAACAAAACTACATACTTCTATGGAAATAAGTCTGAACTTAGCAGAATTTGTTAATTTACATTGGAAATTAAGTTTCTTGTGCATAAGAGAACAAATTGTTTATCAAGGTGCACAAAAACAAAAGAGAAGTTAATAATTTCTTTGAATCTCTTCAGCTAATTATCAAATATAAAAGCCTGTATTTCAATATTCATTCCAACTTTCAGATTGAGATAACATAGATAGGGTGCTCTACAGCAGGGCTTTTCAACCTTTTCACTGATTGTACCACTTTTAGGATATGGCAACATTCTAGTGCCACCTAGCAAGGTGTCAAAAACTTGATGACCAAAAAACCCCAAACCTGTTCAAAGTTGCAATTGCACTGAAATGACTTATGACCATTTTTCACACTTATGACCATTGCAGCATGCTCAGGGTCATGTGATTTATATTTGGATGCTTGGCAACTGATTCATATTTATGATGGTCAGTGTCCCAGGGTCATGTGATCCCCTTTTGCAACCTTTTGACAAGCAAAGTCAATGGCAGGGCTGCTGGTGGCCAAGTGCTAAGGCGGGACCTCCCTCCCTCCCTCCTTCCCTGCCTCCCTCTTTCTCATGCCCATCTCCTTCTGAAGGAAGAATTTGAAAAAACCCCCCCCATATTTTCTCTCTTCCATATATTCATCAAACAAGGAAAAGCCTCCAGAGACAGAAAAGACAAACTGCTGAGTGAACTAGCTTAAAAAGGCACATTCCCCTTTAAGAATTAGCTACTGGCTAGAAAGAAAACTTAAGGAGGGCAACCAGCACTTAAGGAAGAAAAAAAAATGTAATAAGTATTGGCTGCCGGCTAAGGCAGCCTCCCCAAATGGCTCCATTCATAAGTAAAGGAATGCTACAGGCAAAATCCATTCAGGAGAAAAATACTCCAAAATCCCTTGCAGCAAAACTTACAGCTAACAATAGCAGAGCAATAGAAGCTAACACGAGACATCAGCCATCAGCCAAATAGAAATTGCCAAACACTCCTTAAGAACACAAAGCCCACATTGCACAAATCCCAAAACTTCAAAGTCACAAAAGCACATAAGAATCCTTCCACTCTCCATCTCCCTCCCTCCCTCCATGCCTCACCTCCAGCCATTGCTGCCTTTTTTCATTCCTCTTGGAGGACGACCCCTCCCCCACTGCATTTCTTGCCTGTTTGCTGCTGCCAGCACAGGTGGCTGCCACACCAGTTGTAGATCGGCTCATGGCCGACCTGCTTGATCTCCTCTCCTCTCCCCCCCTCCCCCTTCTTTCCCTTCGGTGCAGCTAGAGCTGACTCCACCTCCTCCCAAGGCTGCTTCTTTTTCTCTCTCTCCCGCCCAAACTGCCTCCTTTTATAGCCTCTCCTGTCTCCGCCCCTCTCCTCCTCCTTTCTCATGGGGGAGGGTGAGTCAGAAGTGAGCCTGGGCCCTTTGTCTCGCCCCAGGCACTCTGCAGCTCCAGAGGACTCTCTCACAGTAAGTCCTTACCTGCGCTGGCTCTTTCCCTCCTCCACTACACTTGGCTAGGCAGGGCTGCGTACCACCTGCCCCTCGTTAATGTACCACAAGTGGTATGCGTACCACCGGTTGAAAAGCCCTGCTCTACAGCATGAGCACTATCACTTTGGGACCATGTCATTGTTAGATGCTTCAGATGGCCTGGACATGTGAGAATAACTGGTTCAGGAAGCTGTCAACACCTCTGTGGTTCCTTGATACCTCTAAAGAAATATTGGTGCACTCCCTTCTAAAGAAACTTTCCTTAAAGTAAGCAATACAAATAGTCCTCAATTTAGGACCATAATTGAGCCCAAAATTTCTGTTAAGTGAAACATTGCTCATTTTATGACTTTTCTCGCTACAGTTGTTAAGTGAATCACTGCAATTGATAAGTTAGTAACCTGGTTAAGTGAATCTGGTTTCCCCACTGACTATGCTTGTCAGAAGGTCGCAAAAGGTGATCACATGATATTAGGACACAGCAACGGTCATAAATATAAACCATTTGCCAAGCATCTGAATTTTGATCACATGATCATGGGGATGCTGCACAGGTTGTAACTGTGAAAAATGTTCATAAGTGACTTTTTTTGGGTGCCGTTGCAATTTTGAACAGTCACTAAATGAACTGTTGTAAGTCGAGGACTACCTGTATTAGGCAACTATTGTCCTGTTTCTAATCTTCCCCTTTAAGGGAAATTGTTGAGAAGGTAATATGGTTCCAGATGCAGAATGCTCTAGATTTAACAGATTATAGATTATATGGATCTTTTTGATCAATTCTAGAAATGAACAAAATGGGACTGGTCATTTTGGTAGATGACCTTTGACACAGTTGTCTTGACCTCTTAGGAACTTTCTAGACTGCCTACTATTGTTGGGGATTCAAGTCATTGTTTTACAGTGGTTCCACTCCTTCCAAAACAAGCAGTTCCAGTCAATGGCAGTGGGGGAGAAAAGGCTGGTTCCATGGATGTTCCCTTGTCAGCTTCTCTTGCCCGTTGTTTGACATGTACATGAGGCTGCTGGGAAAAATCTCCAAATAGCGAGATAAATTTTGCCCCTCAGAGCAAGCAAGGAACATTTTTTCTATATTCATTATGGTTTTTAGAAAGTTATCTGTATTGTGCTGTGTACATATTTTCTTAGTAACACCAACATTCACAAATAAAGCACTTGCATCAATAACTTGAGCTAGTGTTTCTGCAATGAGAATAACTGATGGATAGCCAATATGAAGATACTTGAAATTATTCCTACATTACAGTATCAAGTATTATATAAAAAGACTTCTGCTGAAGTAATAAGGAATAAGACTTTTCCACACACATTCCATATCTGCCCTGTTTTATTCTGGAGAATCTTTCAGAGCTTTTGGGATAGTGCTTAAGAACTTACTATCTTGACAAAGAAGAACAAAATGAATGCAACCCAACCAGTCCAAAGATAGTGAGCGAGGCTGTATTTTACCCCTACCCCCTTAATTTTATTTTTGTTACATTTTCCCCCCAAAGAACTAATCATCATTTACAGCATTTGAGTTAATTTGTAGGAACCAATTAATATACTTTTAAGATTCTGATTTTGCAGGAATTTTTACTCTCCAATTGCTGTCAGTAAAAAGTATTTAATTTGTAAATTTGTATTATATTCACTAAAGCCATTTTTTTCCCTTCACATAGATTATATATGAAAATGAATCTCAGAAAAATTAAGATAATTACCTTTCGAATAACTTGTTGCTGCTGCAGATGTTTTGCTCTCAATTCTGCTACCTCCCGCCAAAGAGATTCATTCTCTCTGTTTCAAGACATTTATAGTTAGGGCAAAGATTAAAATGTTTGCATGTGAATATTAGAAATGTATCCTGAAAAACAATATTAACGATCACTAATATGACATAGATAATCCCTATTGGTATGAGACATATAACTTTTAAAGTTATAGAAATTTTCACGTTAAAACATTTGATATTAAAAGGCCAGTTTTTCCAGTTTTGATAAACAATAAAGTGACATCATATTGACTAATGTGTATTTACCTCTTCAGTGCAGAAAGCCTGGATTCAATGGTTTCTTGTTTAATTTGAACCTTCTGAGCGCTGCTTATAATTTTAGACAGATCTTCTTGGCGAATTTTATTTTCTTCAGGCTTCGAGGAAGAAACCTGTTTTAAAAAAAAAATATTCCAGATACAAATGAGTAATAATATACAAATTGATAACAGCTTGAAATAGGTCTTCTGTGATAATGGAAACTGAAATTTGGTTTGGAAATGAATTCCAAAATACTATGATACCTGTGAGATATGCATAATATAGGTGAATTTCAGCAAAAGGTGTTCAAAGATCTATAAAACTTTTCACTAACCTTTCTTTTAATATGTTCCAATAAGTCTTCCCGTCCTTGTTTGAAATAGGGATGTTGGAACTCAACAGGACCATCTCTTTCCAATTTAACAATACCAGAATCCACATGGACCACTTTACGGAAACCATCTGAAAAATTACACCCACAATGTAAAAATCAACAGGAATATTCAAAGGCTTCATTCAAACAAAGTGAAGATTTCTATACTTAAACAATGTAACAAACATTGCAATTCTCATGTAAACAGTGTTGCTAATGCACAACTGTCTTCTACTATCATCAAAATCCATTCTATTAATTTCTACAGAAACCATTATTATATCATTATATAAGTCAAAAAAATTAACATAGGAAGCAGTGCCTGATCACTTAGTTCCCCTCCTAGCTGCACAGATATTGCTGTATTTCTGGGAAGTACGGGGCAATTGCAAATGCAACAGTTTTGTTACTATACCGCTTGATATGTATAAAAAATACTATAAAAGTATAGTTCATCACTTCTGCTACTTATGAGCCAGATAATTTAAATCTGGAAGCAAAACTAAGAAAAACACCATATCCTAATTCAGTGATGGCGAACCTTTTAGAGACCGAGTGCCCAAAACCCGCCCCCCTGCCGCCTCCTGCCCTGCCCCACCCGGCCCCTGTCCCACCCGCCCGGCCACCCACCACCTCCATGGCCCGATTGCCCAGGCGGCCCTGCAGCACCATGGCAGCCACGCCCTCCGCCTGCACCCCGCAACATTATCTGCGCACGACGGGGCGCGAGGGCAGAGTCTTGTCCCTGCTGCCCGGCTGCCATGTCCTTGGTTGCGCTGCTCCGTGCGGGCCGCGCCTGGGGGCGACTCCCCTCCGGGGGGGCTGCTGGTGAGGAGGGGCTGCGGGGGGAGGCGGGGCTGGGGAGACAGCGCACATGCCCACAGAGAGGGCTCCGAGTGCCACCTCTGGCACACGTGCCATAGATTCGCCACCACTGTCCTAATTAGTGCTAGGTTACAGGAAGTATGTATATGTTCTAAATACATTTAACAAATACCTGCTATTATCCTAATATAGTATAACACTGTATTATTGCAAGAAAACTGCACTATGTTTACTATCGTGGATTTTATTTGAAATTTTAGCCAAACAGAACTTTCTCCCCAAAGAATTTCACTCAGTAAACTAATACCCATGAAAAGTGAACAGAAATAATTTAAATCAACCCCATTCTCTCATCACCTCTTTCTACCTGCCAAAGAATGCCCTAACCTTCTAGAATAGATTTATTTTAGACTTTGGGGTACAACAGATTGCAAGGATAGAGGGAAATCAGCAGAAACGGCCTCCTTTCCAAGTCAACCAATGGGAATATCACTGTATCAAACATTTTCCCTTGTTGGAAAGTATTCTTCCAATTTGCAGGAAGTCTATGATGAATCCAAGCCATAATATATAAACAAGATTTCCTTCCCAAAATTGGGACATAAATTGGCCCTGCTACAACTGAGCAAAACCTAACCTTTCAGGTGATACTTATTATCAATACCATGGAATTTTATTCTCAATATACTTGTGAAAAAATAGTTCTGCTAACTGATGCTTAAGGACATATTACAAAAGTCAAGTCTTTTCATAACCCTGAACTATAATATTCAATAATGACACAAAGCATAAAAAAAATATTAGCGATCCTTCTTGGGTTTTAGTGTTTCAGAGGACTTAGAACACTGGGCATTGAAAATTTCAGCAAATGTAATTCCTAAAATATAGCAACTACATTCCTTAGAAAATTGTTTATGTTCATGATCAAAATTTAATCTTGAATGACTATAGAATGTACTAGTGTAAAACAAAAAAAATGAATCTACTTCAAGATTAATAGTATAAAACATTCCATATTTTAAGTGCAGATCTAAATATATAATATTACTGGGGAAAAAAACCCTCACACATATTCAGCTGCCTCACAAAGCTTGCCATGTTGTTGTGCTTGAAGTACTTTGGAAGAATCTCTTTTGCAAACCTTTGTTCATCCAATACGAGGAAACTCTGGCCATTCTGAAATTAAAGAGTCACACACAATTATGGTCAGAATCTATATAAAATGAAAAATGTTTTGTATATATTTACAACTAACTTCTCACTGAAGCATTCTTTAATGCAAATATATATAATTTAATTTAATATATAATTTAAAAAATAGTTAATATCAAAATTATAAGAGCTTTCACTGAAAATGGTAATGATTATGAACAAGATTAACACAGAATCTTAAAGAGGCAAGTCATGAATACATTAATGACAGTAACTCAGATCAAAGTACAGGATAGTTTAATATTGTGCTTGACCATATAAAAACTGCCTAACAAAGTGAATTTTGGTTACAGGTTATTTGGTTGGTTCTAAAACACGTAATTTTTATTATTTCTACTTCTAAGAGTAGTGGTGGCGCAGTGGTTAGAATGCAGTATTGCACGCTAATTCAGCTCACTGCCAGGAGTTTGATTCTCACCCGCTCAAGTTTGACTCAGCCTTCCATCCTTCTGAGGTCAGTAAAATGAGGAGTCAGATTGTTGGAGGCAATATGCTGACTCTGTAAACCGCTTAGAGAGGGCTGTAAAAGCACTGTGAAGTGGTATATAAGTCTAAGTGCTCTTGCTATTGTTTTACTGCTATGATGTGTCCTTGGGGAAAAATGTAATGATGGTGACACAGTAATGATAAGGGAACAAGCTGGGAAAGATGTACTTCCTTTTTATTTATTCATTTGGGGATTATTTATTCATTTGGGGAAATATCAATTGCCTAATGAGATAAGTAACTCAAACTATCAGGGAATACGGTTCTTAGTTTCTATGGAAAAAGGGATTGTACAAGTGAATAAATTTATGAGGAAAATTTAAGTTTGGAATGGGAGAATAAAATCAAGATATGAAAGATATAGACAAGGTGTCTAAGCAAAAATGCAGTCTAATTAATAGGCTAAGAATAACAGAACAACAAATTGATTAAGAACCGAGAGGATCTAACAGAAAATTATCTACTAGAACAGCAGGTTAAGAAATAATAATAAATTAACTTGTGGACTAGAAAGCAGAATATGAGGAAACATTGGGTAGCAGAAATAATAAGAAACGAGGAGACAAAATCATTGTAAGGCTCAGACAAAGTTTTGGTATAAAAAGACTGAAGAAAAAAAAAAAAGGAGGTAGGAGGAGACCTGGCACATCAAGCACTATAGTCAGACAGGGCCCTTGATTGATATTGCATAGCTTGGCATATGTGATATAAATTATTTTTAACTACTGTTTTAAAATAGTAGCTACAGTATCTCTAGCATATTACCAGATATCATTTTTTCCAATTACACAGATTTTATTATGTGTATGTGTGTATGTGAACCAGTTTTGTGTAGTGGTTAAAGTACTAGATTAGAAACTAGAAGGCCCAGAGTTCTAGTCCTGCCTTAGGCACAAAGCTAGTTGGGTGACCTTGGACGATTCATGCTCTCTCAGCTCTAGGAACAAGCAGGCAATGGCAAACCAATCCCAAAGTCTTGCCGAGAAAATTGCAGGGACATGTTCAGGCAGTCAGGAGTCAACACTAGCTTTAAGGTACTCCCCCCTCCCCCACCAAAAGTGTGTATAGTATTTTAAAATGTTTAAATAGTGTTATATGCAATCACAATTAGGACTGGAATCTCAGTCACTGAGTGAAGCAGTTACTAAGCAAGTTGTCATGCAACTATTTTGTTCTACATCCGCAATCCTGGTTGCGATTAAGTGATGTTGTGGATCATTAAGCAAAGTCATAGGTAGGGATAGTAAGGTGCCTGGGGAAGGCTTCGCTCAGGAGCTGAAAATCCTCCCTGCCAAAATCCAAGCAGCATTTTCAGCCCTGAGCAGAGATACTCATCCGCGTTCTGTGATGGCCTTCCCCCATCAACCCAACTGAGACCCCCTGCCCTCTTTTCCTTACCAAATTGCATCTACATTCAATGCTTAGATTTCAGCTTCCTCTCGTCTTCGGGGGTGATTGAAAGAGCTGCCTACCAAAGGAATTCGGCTTCCCTCTGCACACAGAATGGAACTCCTTCAGCAGAGTGCAGGAATGGAGCTCCACTTTGGCAACCTGCTGGAGTTGTTTCCCTCTGTATGTGGGAAAAAAACTTGTCCAAGTAAGGTACAGGAATACAGCCCAAATATTCAAGATTTGACGTTTTGTTTCTGCACCCTGCCAAAAGAGGTCAGAGTACTTTCAGCAGGGTGCAGAAATAAAGCAAAATCTTTAAGATTCGAGCTGTTTCTGCACCTCATCGAAGGAATTCAGCTCCCCTTGGAAGGCAGCTCTTTCAGCCAGCCTCCAGAGACAGGAGGCAGTTCTCTCAGCAAGAAGCAGCAGCTTGCAACCTTTCCTGCCGGCTTCCCTCCTTTCTAGATAAGTTGGCAAAGATTGCAAATAGCGATCCCTGTGATCATGGGGTTCTTGACAACCCCCTTGTAAGTGCGAATAGATTGCCAAATACCAGATTGTGATCATGTGACCACAGGAATAGTGTTGCAATGTTTTGTGATGGCTGAAGTGCTTTATGGGCTATAAAGCACTGTTTTTGAGGCTGTTATAATTCTGGACTGATGTTAAATGAATGGTTATAAGCCAAGGACTGCCTGTATATAAACTAATTTTCTTGTAAGAGGTTTATAACACAATTGAATATTATGTATATAATCCAAATGACAAACTAAACATTATGGCTTTCCCAAATTCAGTATTTTAACTTGAGATTTTTCTGGTCATTTCTCTAAATTATATATTTTGGGGAGAGTAATCTTAAATATGGCTGTGATCCTTAATAGCCCCAGCAACAAAATCAAACACATGACAACGGTTGCTAAAGGAATCAACATAATAGCAATGACAGGTAACCTGCCTATCATTATGTCCATTATGATTATCAAAAGTTCAGAAATTCTACAATATTACTCTATCCCCTTCAGATATGAGACAAGATGATCATTTTACTTTTATACCAGAAATGCCCTGCCACTGTATGTAATTACTAGCATCAATATAAAATCATACTGATATTGATTTAATATACCAGGGTATCATGGGTTCTGCCAACAAAGGAGATTTAGAAACAATTATATTCTAGAAGACTAGGATTTATAGACCTATTTTTATATCATTAAGATGACCTAATGGCCTATTTTACCTACTAGTGATTAATCTAAAATTCAACATTAAAATAAAAAAAATAAAATATCCAACTTATGCTAAAAAATAAATAGACACATGCAAGTGGACATGATATAAAGGCAATGTAAACTATGAATGTCTCCTAGGATCTGCTCAATGTTTGCTTTAGTCATCCAAAGAGTATGTATGAAAATTGATCGCCCTAGTTTCCAATCCCTGTTGCAACCTGTACAGAGCCAAAAATAACCTTACAAGTAATAAAACAAATCTTATTCATTATGCCAGCAGAAATAAAGTGGTACAAGATAATTTCATAATTTTTTCTAATATTATTTATATTCCTTTGAGAAAAAAACAACTTTAAAGTTGTAACAAGGAAACAGTTACAACAGTTACACCACCTCTCCACTTTCAAATATAATTATTTGGCACAGGAACAGATGCGCTTATAAATTCTCTCGCCCTTAATATCTAGGAATTTTTTTGTAAGCAATTTCATCAAAATAAAACAGTAACTTAACCGTTACATTGTATTCTCTGTAATATTTTGATACCAAATACTGATCTATGAAGCAACTCTCTCTTCTAGTACCATATTAGGCTATATATGCACTATTTCCACGTATTAAATCAGACCCAAGACAAGGACATTCATATGCTGAAAATACTCCAATATCTACATAAAAGTCTACTGAAATAAGCCATATTTATGACACCTGAATCTACTGATATTATACAAGTTTTTCCACATGGAGCTGAGAAAGCTACAGTATCTGTTTACAAAAAGGTATGGGGCAGTAGTATTACCCCAATTTTTTTGCAGTCAATAACTAAATCCTAATTGGATTTGCTTGCATTTTCTTTACCATATTTGAACTCAACCACTATAATTTATGGAATAGAAGTTACTATATCTGACCCTATTTTATTTAGAGTAAGAAAATGTATGAATGCATATGTACAAGCAAAATCGGGACTCTTCAACTGACATTCCTGATTATTTCTGAACCTATTTAAATGTTAATAGTAAATACATCAGCGCTAAGGTAGCTAACAATCAAAAGAACAGATAGGCCATGAAAACAATACACAAATACAACACAAGAGTGATCTAAGTACTGTTCTAAACAACACTCCTTTAGTAAATTGCTTCCTAATTCCAACAACCACTGACAGAAAATTAGCTACCAAGAGTAAATTTTGAAATTTTATCTTCCAACAAATATTTAATGAGTGGCCCTGTCTGGCTGTGCAATCAACACAGGTATAATCAATCAATGGTGGGTTCCAGTTTAAAAATGGCAGAAGAGAAGAATGTGGGGCACAAATTCCACTTCCTGTTTATTACAAGGACAAACCCTCAACACAAATATTTTTCTTGCAAAAACTTTAGAGGCAAAAAATACCTTCAGAAAAACTTTCAAATAAAATGCCAAACTGACTTGGTGAACAAGAAAAAATAGCATAAACTGAGACAGCCTGAAGAGACTTATTGAAAATGCAGAATTATATCCTACTTGAGAAAGAAACGATAATAGCCTAATATAAAAGTGAGTTCCCTTGGGTTTACTAGCAACACATTCAAAAAATTTTGGCCAACTATAGGGAGAGATAGGACAATTACTGCATTCTTGGTCTATCTTAAAGACCTTGAAGGCAATTTCCCCAGGTGCATGAGCCAGAAGGCTAGGCAAGTCCAGCTGGTAATGTGGCTTTTATTATTGAAATTATTATTTACATCAAATGTCAGACAGCCATATAAATTTAAATAAATAGCTCAGCCAGAGGTTCAGGGCATACAATCAATATGAACATTAAATGGATGAATTTAATGAATTAACATTAAATTCAACACCCTCTTTTGGGTACCAAATTAACACTATTGGAAAGTACAAAGTACAAAGTACATTCCTTACTCGCAGAAGCAGCTTGCTTTGGAGCAGAGGTGTCAAGAGGGATGCTTGATTAGCTAAGAGATCAGCTTCCTCACCCAGGACTACTGGGCATGTCAGGATTCCCACTATCGGCACCAAGGGATCTCTCCAGTTCTGCATATACCCCCAGAGACGCGCCCCGTGCCGGTCTCGGTCCAGGCCCTTCTGCAATGATGCTTTCCATTCGGAGGATCCCCTCGGCGGCCTTGCAGTCCTCTTTGGACGCCATGTGACAGTTGGGGCCTCCCAACGGCCTCGTCCCCAGGAAGGACGAGGGCGCTACGCGGGCCCGGGGAAATGACTGATGCGGGGAACGGGGGCGGGAGAGTTTACATGGGGAGGTGACAGGATGCGAGGACCGTCGGTGATCTCGGGACAAACCTTCACCCGAAAAAAAAAAAAAAAACGTGACTCACGCCGGATCACGCCTCCTTCCTCTTACACCGGGCCTTTTGTCCCGCCGTACGGGCGAGAGGGAGCCTGACCGCGAAAGCAAGGCTCCAGGGCAAGCAAGGGAAGGAAAAGGCCGGTTCCCTTCTCTCTCCCCCCCCGCCTTCGCGGCGGGCCCCTCTCAAGAACGCCTACCTGGCTCCAGGTGATGAGCTGGTTACTGGGTGCGTCGCCCACCAGCGCCCAAAGTTTACTTAGAAAGGCCGGGACTGCCGTGGCGGCGGCGGCAGTGGCGCCCGTGCTGCCCGCCGACATGACCGGCTGCTGCTGCTTCATTATGGCTCGGCGGAGGGGGGGGGCAGAGCGGAGGGAATCCGGACCGGTGCCCTTCCTCCTCGCCGATCGTTCCTTGCCTGGCGCGCCTGCGCAAGCTCGCGAGACACGCGCGAGGCCGGGAGCCGCTTTACCCTTGCCTTTACATAACGGGACCACGTGCGCGGCCCTCACGAACCACAACAGCCAGAAGCTTTCGCTGCCATTGGATAAGGGCTCGCGGGCTCGCCATTGGCTTGGCGCGGCGGGAGACGGAAATTTCCACCGACTGGAATGCAAAAGAGAGACCCGAGACGGCCAATGAGAGAAGCGTTCGCCTAATAAGAATGAAAGAGACGCGCGCGTCAGCTGAAAAAGGGGAGGGGGGTTGCCTAACGCTGGAGCTGCGGAGGAAAAGTTACCATAGCAACAGAGGACAGCAACCACAGCAACGTTGGAGAAAACACACCGGTGCTTAATTGAAGATTAACTTTCACTCCGCTGTTCCTCTGTTTACATGTTCAATCCTATACTCTTCTAATCCCCAGCAACTAAATTGGACCTACTCAGCCTTTGTCTATAAAAGTCAGGAGTGAACTGTCAGCACTGAAATATTTAAGTGTATTCCAATGAAGATTTGGAAAATTTGTAATGCCGTGGTCAGGGACGTGGTAGGCCAGGAGGCCAAAAACATTTTCAACCGAAATGCTAAAATGTATGCTGGGATCAGAGTTGGGGTTAAATTTCATGCTTAAAAATGATGCTTTTTTGAAAAATCGACTCTATATGGTCCACAGTGACAAATATTTGTGCAGCCGGGATCAGAATCGTTAAATTTCATGGTATAGATGGCTCTCCACTTTTATTAACAGGAAGTAACTTAAGTGGCCTGAGCTTGAACACATCTAGCAAAGGTGAGAATGTCAACTCCATAAGCATTTGGTTTTGCTGTTTAGCTTTTTTTCTCTGGACACTAGGTAGAGTTTTGGAAATCACCAGATTGTGATGTAAAAATTAGAAAGTTGAATAAAGATACTTGAGTTCTCTTTCCCATAAGCAGATGCATATCTATGTGTGTTTAGAACTTTGGCTCAATCAGCTATATTACCAGATCAAGATCAGCAAAGGCAGGCATTTTCTTATTTATTTTGCATTTGACTATTACAAACAGCAAGCCACTTTTATTGAGGAGATTACTCTGAAGAGGAGCTAGTGGTTCTATATAATTTAACACTATCTTTTCTTCTATATATCATAATCACCCTGTTTTTAACCCTTTGTCCCTTTCAACCACGCTTTTTCTCATCCAAATGACTATTCACTGTTTTAAAAACTTTTAATTTATTTATGACTAGCTGCCTATTTTCGTTAAGGACATTGCTTATTAATGGCTTAGCACAGATGCCAAATAATTTCTTTCATGAGCCTTCATAGTTAGGTAATAGTAGTCTAGTGAAAAGAAGGATTGGGGGGGGGGAATAGAATAGAACAGAATAGAATAAAATAGAATAGCAATTTTCCAGTATTTGAGGGCTGCCACAAAAATGAGGGGGGCAAACTATTTTGCAAAGCACCAGAAGGCAAGACAAGAACCAATGGATGGAAACTAATCAAGCAGCAACCTAGAAATTAGGCGAAATTTCCTAATAGTGAGAACAATCAACCAGTGGAATGGTTTGCCTTCAAAGGTTGTGGGTGCTCCATCACTGCAGGCTTTCAAGAAGAGACTGGATAGCCATTTGTCTGAAATGGTATAGACCAGGGGTGTCAAACTGCTCGTTTGCGGGGTGGTTGCATCATGCGGAGACCGCGCCCACCCCAACTCCAGCAATGCAAAAAAAGTTGCGATACGTCGCAACACGTCATGTGAAGTGGCGAGTTTGACACCCGTGGTATAGACTGTCCTGCTTAAGCAGAGAGTTGGATTAGATGACCTACATGATCCCTTCCAACTCTTAGCAAAAATCATCTTTGGTGCATAGCAGAGAAATTTGCCCAATGTTTTTCTACCATTTTTCATTCAGTTTAATAAAAGAGGTTACTTTCTAAATTGTTTCAATGGAGAAACTCTCATAGGAGGAATGTGGCATTCTAGTACTTATTTAATTACAGGATGGCCAAGAGATGTAATAGTGGCTTATTAAGATCATAAACCAGAATACAAATAAAAGTGAATGGATCAATAAAAGTTTAAATTAAATTTAAAACGGTGTAATTTATTTCAGCCTTATACTAAACATGCCATCATCAGGTAAGTTCTTGTCACTAATGAGCAAAATTTTGCAGCCATACATGTCACATCTATTGCACAGAAAATAATTATTGTAAAATTAATTCTGGCAGTCTGGCCAATTTTTTGGAGTGGGAGGTGAAAGTCAGGGCAGGGACAGAGTTAACCTAGATCAGGGGTCGGCAACCTTAAACACTCAAAGAGCCACTTGGACCAGTTTCTCACAGAAAAGAAAACACTGGGAGCCACAAAACCCCTTTGACATCTAAAATGAAGATTACACTGCATATATCCTTTTTTACCTTTATGCTATGTATAAAAAAACTATAGTGTGTTGCATTTATGAAATCAATGAACTGCTACAAAGAAAACAAATTTTTATGCAGGAGAAAGAGGGGAAAAAAAACACCTTTCTCCTTCATCCCAACAGGTGAAAACAATTTTAGTAGCTTATCTACCATCTTTAAATACAGCATAATTATCCCCATACCTCATCTCTTAATTTTAAAAAATCAAAATATTTCATTAAACGTTCTTTACTAAAAGTCCAGTAAGGACAACATATATTCATATTCTCTCTCTCTCTCTCTCTCTCTCTCTCTCTCTCTCTCTCTCTCTCTCTCTCTCTCTCTCTCTCCTCTCCCTCACTCTCTCTCTTTCTCTCTCTTTCCTCTCCCTCTCCCTTTCTCTCTCTTTCCTCTCCCTCTCTTTCTCTCTCTCTCTCTCTCTTTCCTCTCCCTCTCTCTCTCTTTCCTCTCCCTCTCTCTCTCTCTCTCTTTCCTCTCCCTCTCCCTCTCTCTCTCTTTCTCTCTTTCCTCTCCCTCTCCCTCTCTCCCTCCCTCCCTCCCTCCCTTGCTGTGTCTCCGCCACCAATGTAAGCCCTGCATGCGGGGAGAACCCAGCATTGGGGACTAATTGTTTACCTCTTCTGGGCGATGGAAGAGGAGCGGGCCAATTGCCTTCCTGGCAGCCGGGACTCCAGCGCGCCTTCCCGGCCAGCGGGGCCAATGGTAGCACCGGCTGGGGATCGCAGGGGCTGCACTCCCTCAGGGCCGCAGCTTGCGGGAGGGCTGGCCCACTCAGCGGAGGCTCTGGCGGGCTGCTTCCAGGGGAGATCCTGAGGCTGCCCCGTGCGGCTCCCCGGCCATGTGCGCCTCGGATGGGGCAACCCGGGAAAGGGACTTCCTGGCCACGCTTCTCCCAGGGGGTGGGGTGCCCGGGCACAGGGTCAATCAGGAGCCCAGAGAGAGAGAGAGAGAGAGAGAGAGAGAGAGAGAGAGAGAGAGAGAGAGAGAGAGAGAGAGAGAGAGAGAGAGAGAGAGAGAGAGAGAGAGAGAGAGAAGGGAAGTACAAGTGCCTCTCTCTGTCTCTGTCTCTCTCTCTCTCTGCAAATGGCGGAGGAGGACTGGAGCTGCAATAGAAGGCTGAAAGAGCCGCGAGTTGCCGACCCGTGACCTAGATCAACTATCAGTCAAAAGATATGATGAAAACTCCATAATCTCACAACGCATGTACAGATTCAACCACAGTTTCAATTGGGAATTGTGAAATCCTGGAATGGGTGGGCAATTAATTTTTCCAAGAGGACATATGAGAAACTGGGACTGTTGTAGCGGGCCACTGATGCCACCCTGCCCCCTGCTGATGCCACCCCATCACTGACACTGCACTAACCTCTCACCTCCCCACTGATGCCATGGGCCAGGTGGGGACTGCCTGCAGGCCTGATGTGCCCCACAAGCTGTAAAATGCCTAGGTCTGTCCTCAAATCCAAGTGAGTAAAGCTTCATCTGCGCATGTGTGGGATCTAGGTAGTGTGCGAAACCACTACCATCCCAGTCTGTGGAAAAATTGTTTTTCACAGAACCGGTCCCTGGTGCCATAAAGGTTGGGGACCGTGTCATAGAGGCACACTGCTCAGCAGCTGGAAGGAAGAGTCTGTCCTAGTGTAGGTCTATTGTAACCTGCAAAGATTCTTCCTTCATGTGGCATGTAATGTCCTTATGAGAGATATTCTATTGTGATATTTGGGAAAACACTATTTCCTGCTGAAACATCTTGGGATGGCTTCATCTTAAATTAATGTTATGTACAGGTTATCTGCTTGAGTAAATTTTAGGGTATTTTTTTTCTGTTCACATTAGTATGGCGTTTGATTAGAGTTAATCTAATATGAAGTTTATGGTTAATCGTAAGTGTACAGTAGAAAATTTCTGTTAACAATAGATTGAAGGTAAGGTCAGGCTTTGGCATTCTGATGTTCTATAGTTTAGCATTAGGGTTAAATTAATAAAAGCTACTGAAGGTTTATTGATGAATCAAAATGATTCTGGTCTTCCGATTTGTGATCGTAGCGCTGGCGGCCAGCGGGGCGATCGCTCCCTCCGCCATCCGGTTTTCTCCCACCGGGGGACCCTGAAAAGGGTCGAAAGTCGCCCTGGGGGGGGGAACGAGCGTGAAGAGGACCCCCGACTGATCGCGGAAGAGCAGCAGCCCTCCCGTTTGATTCCGGGCAGCTCTTCGAACTGACGGGGAAAAGATCGGCCATTAACGTGGCCCATCACTAATGCCGCTACCAGCCGAGGCCAAAATTACTATCAAGCACTTCGAAAGCACCGTGGAGGAATTGGGTGAGATCTTACCTTCTTTGTATCCCAAGTATTTTCCTGTAAAAAGTTTCTTGAAACATCTTCCCCCTGTGAGGAGAGAGGGGAGGGAATGTCTTTTTCCCACCCTCTAAAATGGCAGCATTTGACTACTTAGGGGAAATAAACCCCTGAAAAGAACAACTAAGTAACTGGATTTGCATTTTCTTGATATTTGGGGACCCAAAAAGTTCCTACTTTCACAGGGACCTGTTATTTTATCTACTTGTAAAAAAGATGAAAAAGAATTTAAATTGGATAAAAACCTAGCCCAGGTTTTGAAAAAGACTTTAAAAGCTATCGGGGACATTTTGTGGTGAAACCTGGTACAGCAAGTGAATATTTTTGACAAAGAGACCTGTTTATAGCCCAGATCTGTCCTTGGTATTATCTAAAAGAGATAAAAAGCTGAGAGAACAGCTGGGAGATGAAATTGGCTTTTAGGAATTGTGGAGGTGAACATTTACTGACTCTTGTTTAAAAAATGGCCTCCACTAAAAGACCATTTATAACCATCTCAGAAATGGAGGAGGACAAGCAACAAACTTCGATTAATTATAAACTTATACTTGAAAAAATTCTTGAAGCTACTGAGATAATTAAATCTAGACTGAAAGACAAAGGCGCCAGCTTAAACCTACAAACTGAAACCCTGATTCCAACTAAAGAACTTACAATTCAGAAAACAACAGAAGCAGAAGAAATTAATACCAAGACAGAGGACTTTAAAGAACAACAAGTACAATATACTGAAAATTCTGACAACCAAACCCTGATTGCAACCAAAGAACCTACAACCCAAAAAGCAACAGACGCAGAAGAAAGTAATACCAAGACAGAGGGTGTTAAAGATCAACAAGGACAGCATATTGAAAACCTAGATAACCAAACAACAATCACAAAATTGGACATGACTTTCTACTTAAACCAGAAGAAACCTGAGGAAGAAGAAGACCAGACCGAATTGAAGATAAAGATATTAGAGCAAATATGGACATCTGAGCCACCAGGGCAACAATTTAAAGATTATAAATGGACCAGTTTCTCTGGAAAATTGATGATTAGATGGTCTCCTTTGATTCAAGCAACTTGTGCAGGAATGGAGGGAGACCTATCTGATGATTTAAAGGCATTGGTATGGAAGTCTGGCTGGCATAAAAAGAAAGCTAGAGTTAGATTTAAAAACTGGTCTTTTGATTTATGATAGAGGATCAACTAATGGGCTAAAGGGAGATTTTGAGATGAAGGGAAATATGATTATTAGATTTAAATATTGTTGGAAAATGATAAAAAATAAGGGATTAATTGGCTTAATATTTAGGATTTAGATTTATAAGGGAAATGGAAATTAACTTTTAGGAATTAGCCTCGAACTATGGTTTAGCCCAGATAATATAGATGATGGCTTTGAGACAATAAAGGATACTCTATTAGTAAGTGGTGATGTATTAGGATGAGAAATAGAAAATGTTTATGAAATAAAATAAGAATATATTTAAGTAAGTAATATGTGTATTTTAGATATTATAACTTGTATGTAGTGAAATAAATGAAATTTGGGTTACCTGAAATTTAAATATTACGGATGTTAAAGGTTAAATTGGAATACTGTAATTAAAAATTAGGTAAAACTTAAAAACAGGATATGGATATGTATAAGCAAAAAATATATTGATAAATGTTTTAACTGAGCTTGCTATGGTTAGAAATTTACTAGCTTAAGTATGATATAGTAAATGTTAAGGGAAATAGAGAAGGAATTTTTGATAATGTAACCTGAGATATGTACTAAAGATTCTATTATTGAACTATTGATTACCCAATCACCACGCTGCTTTCCAAATACCTGGATGTAAAACTGGAAAACCAATAAAATTTGTTATAAAAAAAATGATTCTGGATTTCTCTTGCAATCCCCCTATCTCTTTTTTCCCCATCAAGGTTGCGTTCTTGGGAATGTTATGTCTTCAGATTGTTGGTATTAATCTTTTGAGGTGTTTGTACCACAAACTCAATTATTTGACAATCATGATCACAGTTTATGCTCCTGTGTGCTCAGCTCAAAAATTCAATTAAAACGTATTAGCTTTTTCTCCTGTTAAAATTGCCACCTATAGACAGCAATCTTGCCAACTATGCTTTTTTCTGCAAGGTCTTCATGAAGCTGGAGAAACCTTCCTTTTCATCTACTGTAGATTTATGCAAAAGTTGTGATAATATTAGGATTGCTTATGTTGGTTATTGTAAACTGTACTTTTCATACCTTATACATAATTTTATTATGATACTGGTTTATGTCATATATCATTTGAATTCCCCTATACTGAGCTTTTTTTATAAGCAGACATTAAATAAAACTAATATTATTGCTACTAAGAGGGAAGCATGAAACAATATACCATAGAAGGGATGTTGGCTCAGAAAATATTGAAATTTCAGGTGAAATTACACAGGGTAAGAGCAGTTTTGTGTTGTTGAAGGAAAAATCTTCATCATGGTTCAGTCCAAGCCGGGAATAAACAACATGGCGACTGCTTTAGAAAGAAGGTTGCAGTTTATTGAAGAGGAGAGCCAGACAGGAAGATGGCTCTGGAAGAAAAAGAGAGCAAGCACATGTAGGGAGTGGGTTTTTATACCTTCTGGAGCCTTTTGTTTGGAGTTGTTCCTGTGGCATGAACTTTGACCTGAGTCTGAGTGTGCCCTTTGGCATCTGTGGGTTAATCCTATTATGTCCTCCTGTCTTAGAGTTTGTGTGGGATATGTAGATTTTAGGTTTCTTTGTCTTCTTAATCTTCTAGCTGGGGGCCTCCAACCTTCCTGGATTATTTACATCTGCATTTCTACAGAGCTGGTTTCTGCTTGGGGGAGGGAGACTTGGGGCTATTAAGAAAACTGGGCATGCTTTTCTGCCTCTTTAAGATCCTTCGAGAAAATATATTTTTCTGCCCTTTTAATATTTCCTTCTCTGGGGGGCTGACTTCCCACAGTGTGTTTAAAAGCAGCTGTATTACTGAACAATCTACAGTATCTGTACATGAGAGGGCTTGTTTAATCTTTCTGGTATTTGTGTACAGGATCCTAGAATAGATTCTTGCGACAGGGTTAGCTGGTGAATCCAGTTTGCTTTATTGAAAATATATCTGTGATATTGGGCTTCTTATTAGTCCTCCATACCAAAATAATCCAAGCCAAGAAATAAAGGTAATGCAAACAGACTAAAGCCATACCAATGGATACTAATCTATTCTCAGTCATTCTAGTTCAGATGTCTGAACATTGTGTAGATTCAGACCTAGATATATAGCCTGCTGACATTTCAGGTTGTCAGCTCTGAACTGTGAGGACTAAAACTGGCAAGACAGAAGCAGAAAGCTGAAGATCAGACAAGACTATCATCAAACACAGTTCAGGGACTCTTCATATTCAATGCTGAGAAATGAGTGATAAAAAAAATGTATTACCAGATAAGAAAAGGAGAAAAGATAAAATAATTAAATCTCAGGGTTGATATAAATAGAGGCTTTGATTGCTTGATTCTGCAATAGAAGATCTAGAGGAATTCTCGTATTAGCAATAAAAGCAATTTATCTTTCCAAGACTTGTTTTTGACACTTCATTATGAGTGTGGGTTTCAGTTTGTGCAGAGAAATGTATTACAAAGCCTTGGGTAAAGATCTGGCATGAAGAACTACTAACAGTCTACAGTTCCCTCTGGATGGGCCTCTGAAATTCAGAGGCAAGAACAGAAGGCTTTAATTATCACAGTGCACTGCAGTAGATGCACCCTATTTTGAAGCATTAGAGTAAGACTATTGTTTCAGAAGGCAAAGTTGCTTGGCGTGACTTTCCTCTGACATAACCATGTATAGAAGAAAGATATTCACACTTTGGCTTATCCCGACAGTCTGATTGAAAGAACATCAGCATTTCCTTATAAATGCCCTCCAGGTACATTGGGATAATGATGCTCGGAAATTTGGGGATCTGTAATCACTACACAATTTGAGGATACCTGAACACAGAAAGACAGAATATTTTTTTGGGGGGGAAGGAAATAACCCAGGCATTTTCTTATTTGGTTTCATCTATACCAGGGGTCCCCAAACTATGGGCCGTGGCCCGGGATGGGGATATGGGCTCTTGGCCAGCAGGCCATGGAAATGGCTGGACGGTGCACGCAGGCATGGGCGTGCATTCCCCCCACTTGTGCTAGCACCCACGGCCCCATTTACGCATGCACGCATGCACAAATGGGGCTGCTAGCACTGGGTGGGTGTGCGCGGCTCATTTGCGCAGGCACGAACGGGGCCGCTAGCCACTGCGGATGGTGCACGGCCATTCGTGCATGTGCACAGTGCCAGTGCATGCAGCATGTGTGAATGGGGCCACTAGTGCTGCGCCAGTGCACATGGCCTCATTTGCATGCGCATGTGTGCACGCACCAATTTGGAAGCTGCTCTCCTTCCCTCCAGGCCACGAGCCCGAAAAGGTTGGAGACCTCTGATCTATACCATAAAGCTACTTGAAGCTATTCTATAGAGCAGAATCTGTATCTGTGAATGGAGAAAGGTATGTTTTACCTTTTCTGTTCTCTTAGTTGGAATTGTATCCTGTTTTTACATGATTACCCCTCTAGTACCCACAGCTATTGATTCAATTAAAATCTGAAATGTTTCTATTATGCTGCTAAGAGGTGATCGCGATCACGTTACCATAGCATAAACTCTTGCCTAGAAACAACTGTCCAAATGAGGGCACTAAAATTATATAATTCAGAGGGTATCAAAAAGAGGCAAATCTTCTGAGAAGAAGAATATTATTTTAGAATTTTGAAATGCTATGGAATAAAAGTCCAATCTTATTCTTAACTGTAACCTTTAGATGGCGTCAGTGCCATTCCTATCATCTATCTATCTATCTATCTATCTATCTATCTATCTATCTATCTATCTATCTATCTATCTATCTATCTATCTATCTATCTATCTATCTATCTATCTATCTATCTATCTATCTATCTATCTATCTATCTATCTATCAAAAGATCTTGACAGTAATATAAATTTCAAAAAATCTTGACAGAAATATATCATATTTGGAATAAACTATGTACTATATATGTAATAATTCTGATTTGTGGATGTAAATACCGCATATTAGTCATCTTTACTGAGTAATGTACTCTCTTTCACACACACACACAATTTATATAGACAGCCATTTTACTTTTGTGCACAGGTGAGAGGTAAATATTTTGGAACCTAGCTTTGAAGGTGCTAAAAAAAAATAATGTTGGCAATAAGAAACCCCTTCCATAATGCTGGAAAGAAAACACTAGGACCTTGTGGTCACAACGTAGATTCCATCTTTCTAACACACAGTAACGTATGATTTGCAAGAATGCAAAGAATTTTTTTATAGAACTTAAAAGTGATATCCAAATGCTTTTAATATAAATATGTGTATACTTACCAGAAATATTCCCATCCTATGAATCCTAAGGTTGGGCTGAAACCCTCTTCTAATTTTCTCAAAGTATTGTCCTCTGTAACCAATGCTGTAAGGCAGGGCTCTTCAAACTTGGCCCTTTTATGACTTGTGGATTTCAACTCCCAGAATTCCTCAGCCTGGCTGAGGAATTCTGCGAGTTGAAGTCCACAAGTCATAAAAGGGCCAAGTTTGAAGACCCCTACTGTAAGGAGAAAAAATACCAGATATTTCCTCCCACCTCTTTCTATTTTTAACTGCCCAAACAATTAGTATGGGTCCTTCCTAAGTTTCTATCACTGACCCTTAATCCATTGGGGGCTCCTGTCTCTCTTGTTTGATTGTTTCCTAAGCAGCATCTCCTCCTCTTGTCGCCCAGGATCATCCGCACATTCCATTACAACCCCTGACTCTCACATACTTAATTTACTGAGGTCAAATTGAGACATATTTTTTCACCCATTGTCAGAACTAGCTGGAAACAACAATCTTGCTCTCTTTTGACCCTCCAATCACTCTCAAAGCAATTTCCACATATGTTTTTCTGCTCCAAAAATGCAATTTTTCTCTTTATGTCGATATTCAAGTATTTCTGTCTATTTGACTGGAGCACTTCAGTTTGCTGCAGGCTGATTTCTGAAGCTTATTGACTATGTTGTGGAGGAGAAAATGCCCCTTCAACTGAGCCAGTGCTTATCATGTAGTTTAATGGCTTCTATACCTCCCCTAGCAGCACTAAGAAAACAGCATAGCAGTTAAGATCTTCACTTATCTAGTTTGAAACATTTATTTTGGTTGTCTTTTTAATTAGAATTTTTCTGGAATAAGTTTTGTCCCCCACACTGCTTTTTTTTTTTTTAAATCAAGTATCTCCAGAGTTTTACTCTTTTACCATTTTTTCAATATCTGAGGTAGGAAGATTTAACTCCCAGCTCCCAAATATTCGAAACAAATCTATGAATTTATCTGGAATGAAATTACATCTTCTCGTCACTGTTTTCCATCACTGTACATATATAGCCATATATATGGGGAAATGTTTTCAAAATATACTTGATCTATGAATGGCCATATATTAGAAAAGCTTGTAAAAATGCATTTGCATAAGAAGGAAGCAATTCAAGTAGTTTTACCCAATTTGGGTCATCCTTAAACTAAGTACTAGAGGCAGTTTCTGTGATGCTGCATTTAGCATCCTTTATCTTTATTCTCTGTAAAACAATGACCATCTTTTCTTTTTTAAAGTATTTTATTAATTTTCTATTATTACAATTTGTTAGTGCTTAATGAACAACGTGTTGTCTGGGTTGATTTTTTGCTTAGTCACAAAAGTTAAGTTCTTACTCTCTGTCTTGTTTTTCCAGCCATTGATAAAATAAGTTCCATGTTTGGAAGTATTCTGTGTCTCCTTTTTCTTTGATTCTCAATGTAAGACTATCCATTCCAGCACAGTCCAATATTTTCTTAATTATCGCTTCATCCAATGGTGTTATCTCATTTTTCCAGTGCTGCGCAAATACAATCCTCGCTGCTGTTAATACATGTAATGTTAAAATATACATTTTGTTTATCATTTTTTTCTGGAATTATACCTAATAAAAAAATTTCAGGTTTAAAATCTACGTGTTTGCATACTCATCTTTTCTGACTTATTCTAGTTTTTGTCTTTTCTTGACTCCATTTTCTTTTTCTTTTTTGTCAGTATGGAAATTTTCTTTGTTTAAAATGACAGACATGACGCTCATGATCTTTCCACACACGTCCTAGCACAAAGGAAATAAAATATATTACAACCTTGATTTCATTCTCTTGTGGCTATTTCTCTCATTCCCATCTTTGAAAATCAGGGAGAGGAAGTCATTTGCAAATGAGCTCCACCTAGTGGCAGTGCAGGCTTATGTGGGTGAAGTCAAGCTGAATATAAATTAATCTTGCAATGAAATATAACTTGCATATACAGATGGTAAATATCATAGAGACAGTAATTATTTCTGACATTGCCATAAGCTAATGTAATATAGTCTGCTTTATGTATTGTCTTTTTCCAGCAGTGTCTGCAGGATATGATTAAAAAAAATGGCATCCACAATGATGCAATAGCCCTGATTCCTTTTTATCTGTGTTGAATTAAGATACATAGTCTGTTGAACTGAAGGAGAAGTTTGTTTCTAATATATGGATAGGCCTATCAAAATCTGTGTGGCTCCCTTTATTAATGCCAATCCTGAAACTTTTTTCATCATCACAGCAGAAAATATTCCAATCTAATAATGTTATTTTCAATTCAGTACCAAGTTACTTTGTAATATTGCAGTATCGTTTTAAAACAAAATATCAATATGTAAGAATGACTAAATGTGGCTTACTCTAGCTAAAGTGAGTGTTCTTTTATGGAGACATCTCCAAGGAACTGCTACTGCTACCACCAAATATTTTCCTGATCTGAAAACAAGACTCGATGGAAGGTACGGAAGGTAGAGAATAGCTTTGTTTAAATGTCATAAAATTTATGGAAATTTATTGTTATTATATAACTTTAAAAGAGATGCAAATATGTCTTCTGAAGATTATTAAATTCTAAAGATTAACTTCTTTACAGTGTTCTCTTAATGTACAGCAAGGTAACTGCTAGTAACTTAAACCAAAAAAATATTCAAGCTACAAATCTTTGTCTTCCTAGGTAATAAATATTTGTTTCAAACCTATCATTCTCCATGTGATTATATAGAAAGTTTTGTAATAGGTTTACACAAAAACCCAATAATAAAGCATTACAATTGTGAGAAAAACAAATACACAACCCCTCCCAAAAGCAATAATGAATAAATTGTATAGTGAGCTGATCATATTTTGATTTGAGCTAAAAATTTTCCATAGAAATTTACTGTTTGAATCTGAAAAAATCTGAAGCTACCAAGGCATTTCAATGGATCCACTTTGACTTTTTCGAGTTTGCCAGTAAAGGGTTCTTTTTTGTCCTTCTTAGCTTAATCATCATTTGATCTACCCAGATTCTCATCCTATAAATATTCAGTATTGGCTGTATGAAATGGAAAACTACTTTAATTCATATTCTTCCTCTCTGTGTTTGGAATGTTCCTGGTAGGGATTTTATGTCTGGAAAATACCAATTGTTGCTGAGGGAAAGCCTCAGTAGGATTTTTTCTTCTTCAACTAATGTAGATTACATGAGTAAACCACGCAGTTCAGCAGCTGCAACCAAAGATACATTCCATTATTGCAAATTCATCTTTAGAAATAGTCAAATTTTCAATATATTTTTGTGACCCAGATATGTGTCAATAGGATTTTAACTGTTTCTTTTGCATAATTAGGATGGCTACAAAACTAAAAACCCAACTAACCACCTTGTGCAGGGATGCACATTTTTTAAGATTTTGAATATTTTGATTAACTTCTAAAATCAACAAATATCTGCCAAATTTCATATGAAAATCTATGCAAACACTGCCCCATAGGCACAAAGCTAGTTGGGTGACCTTGGGCCAGTCCCTCTCTCTCAGCCCTAGGAAGAAGTAGACAATGGCAAGCCACTTTAGAAAAATCTTGCCAAGAAAATTGCAGGAACTAGTCTAGGCAGTCATCAAGAGTCAGCACTAACCTGAAGGCACCTAATTTTAGGTGTACTTATCATAAGCAGAAATGCTGCCATCTGAACATTGATGTACCACTTATAAGGATTTGAATAGGTATTTATTATATGGTTTGGCCTAGCAAGTGAGGTTCACCTTCCCAGTTTGGCATGTTATATGTGTATAATTTTTTAGTTATAGTTTTATATATATAGTTATAGTTAGTTTAGTTATATAGGGAAAACATGTCTTTCCTTTTCTCAAAATATTACACTAATATACTGTAATATCTGCCTTGCGCATTGAAGAACTGGAATGAAAAGCTGGTGAACAGATGCATAATTGTACATTGTTTAACTATATTACTCCTATCCTAGGCTTACATTACAGTTTTCATGTTTCCTCTCTTAAACTTTTGGGAAATCATAAATCACTGTTGTAGTAACAGATGTTGTGGAGCCCATTGAAAAGGTCAAGCACTCTGGGAGCTTCAAGTGAGAATAAAAGGCCACTAATCTTTGCATCCTATCATTTCAGCAACTGAAAGTTTTGCTCTTGTTTTCCAGATGAAGTCAAGGTGTTGGTCTTAAGCCATTTAAAGCCTTACAGGCTTTCCTGGATGTTGGTGGGACTTTCTGTCTTGTTCTGAGTCTGCCTGGATACTATAATCTGCAGGACAGACCTTTTTGAAAACACCTCTACACAGAGAGGTCTGGCTGTCAGGTTTGTGGGAAAGGAATTTCAACATCCCTCCCAAACTGTAGGATGCATGAGGTAGCAGAACTTTGATTTTGCTTTATTTCCAATCTATAAATGAAGGCATTTGCAGGGAAGGAAGACATCCCTAAGGGACGCAACTCATGGAAATGGTTTCTTTCCTCAGCCTTCAAAGAAAGAAAGGCATGACAAAACAAGAATTAGCAATACATAACAATGCCTGCATTTTGTGCTTGGATTAGTTTATAATACAACGAAGGATTGCTGCTTGCTGTGGCATAGATGTCAGTCATTTTAAGACAAGACATTATCAGCTTGTAAAATAAAGTCTCATCAGTAGGGTTCTATTTTCAGCTTAAGGAGATATTCCATGCTATACAAATTGTTTTATTTCCAGAAAGGGATAAACTCAATAATATGTGATGAAAGTGCTTGATACTGGTAGAAAATGATTGTCCATTTGATTACAATAATAAATAAAAGTGGAAAGTATAAAATAATGGATGAAAAGAAATGTAGCTGGTTGGCTTGTTTTAGTATTTGTATTCTTAGTATTTCTCAGCCCTGCTCGGGAAAGAAACCGTTCCCATGAGTTGCATCCATTACGGATTACTTCCTTCTCTGCAAATGCCTTCATTTATAGTTTGAAACAGATTCCTAGAGAAACATTGCTGTCCTTTCTCAGTATTTGGGTATCTTAATTTTTTAATTCAGTCCACTTGAACATAAGACTTGCCTGCAATATAAATAAAGAATATAAAATGTGAAAGTGCCAATGAACTATGCACTTTATGCCACCATTTTATGGTTACTGTTATTGTCTTTTGTGCTCCAATAGCAAGAAAAATTACAATCTGCACAAACCCATTTACCTCAAATTGTTTTAGACTTCTAAGATTCCAGGTCGTTTCTTAATGTGTTTGTAAGTGTCAGTAAGGATGTGGCTATATACGGTATCTTCCAATCACAGAGAATCATGCTTTCTGCTGCAGATCCAAATGGATGACACCTCGGACCTTGTCAAGACGAAACCTTACTTTTCTATCCGGTTGTATTTTTTTTTCTTTTGGCACTAGCTAGAATTGCCAATTAATTTGCTATCTTTACACATCTTTAGGATCCCAATTTCCCCTCTGAAAAATATTGTGGCATGTATTTTTGTACAAAAGAAAAAATAGTCAAAACCAGAGAGTCAAAAACATTGTTTAATTTGTGCTAGATTTTATTACTGGAAATTGACAGTTTTATTTTAAAAATGAAAAATGGGCTATCTATAGAACACCCAAAAGCACTGTCGCAGCTCCTTATGGTATATAATGGTAAGTTCAACAACAACAACAAAAATATATCCACATTTCTGTGTTCTAAGTTTTCACATGATATTTTCACATACTATTGGATGAAGTTAGGGAGATTTCTTTTTCTTATCATGGGTAGTTAGATGTTAGCTTCCAACCAATTTCTTTGCCTTTAGAGCCTATAATAATGCTTTTATTGTTGGTTATTGTCTTTCTCCAGATTGACCAGGTAGCGCTTGGTTATGAAATAATCCCTTTCTGGCAAGTATTTTGGGATTATATTGCACAGAATACACTATATAAATCTCAAGTGTTGTTATATCAGCAGACTGTAAGGAGGCGCTAAAGAAACCATTTCTGAGGAAAATATTTTCAGTCATTTATTTTGGTATGATTTTATGAGGACAAAGCTAATTTTTGTGGTCAGCTGTCTACTTTTATTCTAAGTTTCAGGAGCTATGAAGTGGAACCACTGCTGCTTAATAGTTCCCAGACACTGGCAGTGGTAAGTTCATTTTTCATAATTTTTCCTGAGGTTGAACAGTTAAGGCTCAAAGCAAATGTTATACTTGCTTAGTCAGGATTCTAAAAAGATGTTCTTTTGTTCTAAAATGCTTTCCAGTGATTTTATATATATGGTATCCATGCCCAGTTCATTCACCAGTTATTTTACTTGTCAGTTTTGTACAAATGCAACGGCAGTGGTATTTTTGTAGGAACTATTGAAGCAAAATGGTATATAGGGCTTTTAATGTTTAATGTGTACATTTTTTTATTGACACCTTGGCTGATAAAACATTGCCTGACCTTCAAAAGGCCCAACACTGAATTTTTCTTGCCAGTTATGTATGGAGAAATCTTTGTATGACACCACAGCATTTAGTCTTTTTTTAGTTATCCATTGAATTTTGTTTGCTTGTGCTCCACAAGCAGAATCGCCTTGAGATGTGTATGGATGAGACCAACTCCTTCAAGTAACATCAAGAATCTTTTATTTGCATATTCTTAGTGACATTGTTGGAGAGCAAGTTAACAAGCAAAGGGCTGATCAGTGTCAAAGAATTGTTGTGTGTAAAATAAGAGATATAATGTATAGAGCAGAGGTTTTCAATTTTTTTAGGCTGCAGAACCTGTTAATTTAAAAAAAATCCTAGAATCCTTGATCCAAAGACAAAGTTCTAGTGGTAAAAAATTGGCTGCATTAGAATTATTCTTTTTCTTTCTTTCTTTCTTTCTTTCTTTCTTTCTTTCTTTCTTTCTTTCTTTCTTTCTTTCTTTCTTTCTTTCTTTCTTTCTTTCTTTCTTTCTTTCTTTCTTTCTTTCTTTCTTTCGTTCTTTCTTTCTCTCTCTCTCTCTCTCTCTCTCTCTCTCTCTCCCTCTCTCTCTCTCTCTCTCTCCCTCCCTCCCTCCCTCTCTCTCTCTCTCTCTCTCTCTCTCTCTCTCTCTCTCTCTCACACACACACACACACACAATCTCATCAAATTCTTGGAAAAGAGTTTGAAAAATCCTGATTTAGAAGACTATCCTTCTAGTGTCTGGTAGCAAAAAGGGGAAAAAAAACAAACATTTGAGAAGCTAATTGAATGACTTTGGTACTGCCATTAGAGATGACTCAGGAGACTCAGCAAGTTCAAATGATAGTTCAACCATGTCTCATTCGAGGATTTTAAGAGAGACTACACATTATATTCAGCTTGTAACCCTCACACTTTTCTACTGATTCCATGTTCTTAGTTTACACATCAAAAAATATTCTTATAGAAATTAAGGCAATATAACGGCATTGCTGCTTATGGAGTGGAAAAACAAGGAATTCCCTATCAGGAAGAGAGTACAGGTTAGTCTGCCTTTACATTACACTTCAGAAGAGCTCTTAACAGAACTCTGTTGAAAGTACTGAACCAGCATGTGACTTACATTAAAATAGAAAATTGGTTTGTTCCACTAATATTCCCACAACTACAATTATTAATGTTGCTAATGCAGGCATGGTCTAGTAGTATCTAGTAAGGCTTCTGTGGCAGGTTCTAACAAAGGAGTTCCATGTGTTTCTGGTTAATTCTCGCATGTGTTTGACTAATAAGCTCTTTCATGGTAACCCCCCCTCCCCTCTTTGTTGGCCACAGGCCTTGCTGTACCAGTTCTTGAATCTATATCCTGTCTAACATTCTGCTTCAAAGATCCTGAATAGATGGTATCGGTCTTGTATTGGCTCTTGATAGCATTGTGTGATATGATACAGCTTGAATGCTTGTTAGATGAAAGCTGCCCCTTCAGGTTATTAAAGTTAATCCACATAATTGCTCTTTTGGAATTCGTGCAAATTGCAACAATACTCTGATATTCTGACAGAGGTAAGGATCTGACACCTAGAAGGAAGACCATAGACATTCTGTACATAGTTTTGTACAAAAACACAACCCTGTTGAGATAGAAAAGATGATACAGACAAGGGGGATGGATGGTTTTAGTGATTTTTCCAAGGCCATATAGGAAATGTATTCGATGATTATCCTTTTGTGTATGATCGGCCAAAGCTATTTGTATAAAATGTGTTTTCACTGAAAATAATCAGGGTTAGTGAACATAATCAGTACTGTAGAGTCATGGATTCTTCATGTGGCATATATTGAAATAGTTGTGATAAATATCTATTATCCTTGCTTCCTTGTGTGGGTGTTTGTGTGTGTGAGAGTTAGTTATCTATATTGTTATTAACCCTATTATATTAAGAAATACAAAGAACAGTTTCATAATGCTTCAAGACATAAGCACTGTTAATTAGGAATGAATGGCATATTATATTAAAAGACTTGAAAAATGAAGTTTAAATGGCAGTAATTGCCTGCCTTTCTGATTTTGAAGCGGACCAAGGAAGGAGCCACGGAAATGAACTTCAGCTCACCTTATAAAGTATAAAGCAAATTTGTATTGCAGTTTTGGACTTCAGGGCCCATATACAATGCCTGTGCCATTGTGAGTTTTTACAACAGTCTAAACCAGTCTTCCCCATCTGCCTTCCAGATATGCTGGAGTAAAATCCCAGAATTTCCAGCCAGTTCTGGTGAAATAATGCTGTATTTAATACTTGCAACTCAACTTTCTCAGTTTATCTCCCCAGTGGCTGTTTTCCATCAGTCAACTGGGGAATTTTTGTGCTTCCAATGTTTTTGCAATCTTTTATGTTCTTTTTCTTACTGCAGACTCCACCAGTTGTGGTGAAGGTAGGGAATATAAAAAAGTGTGCTTCTTGTTAAAGCCTCACTGCAGTATTTTATATAGATGCTAGAAAGTTTTTATATAAATGCCAAAATTCTTCTCTACAGCCTGGCTGCACATTTCACTTTGTTTGTCTCAGCTTACAATTAATTCAGTACAGAAGAACATGATCCTCTTTTTACCTATGGCTATATGTAACATCTAATAAGCTTTCTTGAGACTGGTGTGTATGTGTGTGTGTGTGTGTGGGGGGGAAATAAGTAATTATATGACAGGAACAACTGTGGCAAATGTTTTCATATTGTCATTATTCTGGGTGGCCTTTCTCCTACACCTGGGAAGTTTTGCTGGATGAGATCACTGACTTAGCTAATCTGTTCCCAACTAGACACTTATAGTAAGCATCTTATTACAGGTGTGCAGTAGTATTCCTAGTTCATCTTCCCTAGGAATTGATATTAGAGACATGTTGCCTACTTTATTTATTGATTAAATTTAGAAACTGATCTTCCTCCAGGAGTTGGGGAATGTAGACAATGTTGACAAAGATTGAGGGCAATAGAAGAAGGGGACGACAGAGAATGAGGTGGCTGGCTGGAGTTACTGAAGCAGTAGGTGTGAGCTTAAATGGACTCCAGAAGATGGTAGAGGACAGGAAGGCCTGGAGGAACGTTGTCCATGGGGTCGCGATGGGTCAGACAGGAGTTCGCAACTAAGAACAACAACAAGAAGACAATGTACATGCTTTTTCCTTTCACTACCACAACAACCCCATGTGTAAGTACGGCTAAGAGAAAGACAGAAACTGGCCCAAAATCACCCCATGAGATTTCATGACTCAAGAAAACCTGGATCTCTCTGGTCCTAATTCCATATCGTAACCAGCATATCCTGCCTAAGATACTGGAGTCAAATACAGTTGCCCTTGAAAGCTGAAGGTGGCTTATAAAACAAAGCTGACTTTCCTATTGCAGATCTCAGAACTTTGTTCTCTGCATTCCTGAGTGACTCTCTAGCAAGAGACTCTAAAACACATTTTTAAAGCTTACTGAAATAGTGCAGCGATCCTGATTTCAGAAAATTTTCTGCCCTTGATCCTGTTATGGAAAACTTGTTTCGATCATAGAAGATGTGTGCAGCTAAATGTACGGTTTTAGGCAATATTTTTTGTTTTTTGTTTTAAAGACTCCTTTTTCTTTCTCTTGGTTTACTGAGTAGATGGAGAGTTAACAAACATTATGAGAATAATTAGTATTAATTATTGGATGAAGCACGGGAGAAAGCTGAAAGAGAAAATGAACAGAATGTACTGGCCAAGATTTCTGTGTATTGCCTCTGTATTGGTATGACAGAAAAGGAATTAATCTGCGATGAGCATAGAGTTCTTTCCCTTTGTAGAAAGTCCTTTTTCCTTGTTCGTAATTTGGACACTGTAGCAGTAATGAAACATGAGGATCTATTTTTTTTAAAAAAAAATAACTGCCTTAATTAGAATGTATTTAATCTGAAAAGCTTTGCATGCAAAGATACAGAGATGGATCATTGTGGACCTCCCTGAGTTCAGCTTGACTTCCAAGTGTTTTTGTTTTTTCAGCAACAGCTTTTGTTTCACAGTTCTTCCTGACAAATTGTCCTCATAACTTGGAGAAGATGTCTCTGGATATAATATAAGGGTTCCTAAGGATAGGAACAAGTCATCTTCCAGCATCTGGAATGTCTGGAGCCGTCAAAGACAGTTTCTCCCCTGTCCTGGGAGCCAGAAGAGTATAGATATGTGTATGTCACTCTCACTCACTCACTCACTCTGCTTTTGCACAATACTGTTTGTGGCAAGGTATATGATCAATGTAAAAGCAGGCAATGCCCCAAATTAGATTGTCAATAAAATAATCTCTTCAGCCAAACATGTGCTACAAAGAGGCTATGATTTATGCACCAGTTATGCATTTGTGATGAAGGCAAAAGCCCAACTTTATGTGATAATTGCAACACAATTCTATTTTTGTCATCTTTCAGTTCCTTGAATAGGTGTGGACCTCTTCTGAGTTCATGTATGTGCTTTTGGCTGCTGCAAAAACCAAGACCAATTATGATTAACTGGAATTGCAAATAAATGAGGAAATGTTTGATTTGGATCCAGTAGTTTGGTTCCAAAATTAATATATTTGACACTGCTGAGACTCTATGATTCAGTATTAGTTGAGTGGTCAGATAATGTGCTGGTAACAATATCATTGGAATAAATGGTTAGCTTGCTAAGTGTGCCACAAAGTTGTTTGCTTGCTATGCATTCTGGGAGAAAATATTTCATTTCTTCCAGTCACATGTTTTAGGAATTAGTGTTGATTTTGGATATTTCTTTTCTGCCCTTTAAGCAAAGCACTTGAAGATGCCATGTCTTCAATAACAAAGTTTCTAGGTTGGCTTGCCAACATTAAACATAACAGTGGATATGAAGCAATTCACATGAAGCAATTTATCAAAATGAGTGAGAAAAAAGCAAACTCAGCCATCTTTAAGCAACTGAAGTAAAGCAGCTAAGGACCCTCTTTGGGGATGCAATTCTTCTAGATGGATATTGCTAGTGCTAACAAGGTACTCCAATTCCACCTCAGAGGCTTCAGACAACAAGCTTATACAAGAGTACTATAGCCTCTAGATGAGGAGTGTCAAACTGCTGGACTGCGGGCTGGTTGCATCATATGGAGACTGTGCCCACCCCAGCTCCGGCAATGCAAATAAATTTGCGATACGTTGCAAAACGTCACGTGATGTGCCGAGTTTGACACCCATGCTCTAGATGAAAACACCGTATTAGGAGTTCCTTCAACCCCTCTTGTGATATAGAGATGCTCATTAAATTGTTCTTTAATAAGGAGTAAGGACCTCTGAATTTCTCTGAACTCTTACCCAATGTGCTACTCATGCTCAACCCCATTAGTAATCCATCAGCTTTATTTTTTAAATAGTACTTTCCAAATAGTTTTCAAGAACACCACTATGCAGAATGCATAGCAGCAAGCAATAAAGAAATGGAGGAGTAGAGGGGGAATATTGTTAGTTTTATTGATTGATACCCAACCTTTCTACTCATATGAGTATTCAAGACAGCTGGAAAATTATGGGGAGAAGCACAAAGAGGTCAGTCAACATAAATAGAGAAGACTGTTACATTGATCAAATGGAGAACTTGTCTACAGCTGGGATTTGTTAGCTGGATTACTTTATTGGCTGATATGTAAGAAGCTTTAATTGAATTTTAGGTGGAGGGAGTCTTTGATATGTACTTTCTTACCACCATTACCACTTCCCTTCCACTGTCATAGTGTCTCAGTTTTCAGCTGTTCTATGTAACCCAGTCTTCCTGGACAGCTATTAGCTCCCATCTGTTTTGCATTAAATCCAATACAATTCTTTAGTCCATTGTCTGTTGCTTGAGTTTTGCTCCACTAATATCAATGGGGCTGTTGATTCCTTACCAGATTTTTTTTTATCTACAGGTAATCCTTGACTTTTGACCTGTTGTTTATTGAACATTCAAAGTTACAATGCCTTAGAAAGGGTGCTTTGTGGCCCGTAAAGAACTTGTAGTCATCATAAAATATTGTGCAGTCCCGTCTCTGGTCACATGACTGCATTTTGGGTGCTTGGTGATTGACTCTCATTTATGACTGGTTGCCAAGTGCCCAATGATCATGTGAAAGAGTGTCACAGGAAGAGCCTCATTCATCCTTCCTCCCAATGTTCTTGCTCCAGGTGGTTGCTCAGCACAGTCTAATTGCATGGGTGATTATCCAGCTGGTTTAAATTTATAATTTTTGCAGGCTGAAAGAAGGATAACCGTGGGTTGTGATTGCCCCATTCCCCATTCCATAGGAAAATGAGTTCTTTTATGAAGTACAGTAGATGACAACAGCATAAAGAGGCAGATATGCCTGAACTATGGAAGGCTTGGCCAATTAAGTATTTGAGATTGTAAACCCCATTTTCCACTTTTGGTGGAAAGTTCTAATCCAGGCTTTGTTTCTTTTAAATAATCCTTCACACTTAATCCTTTAGGCTGACTTTTTATCTCAAGAATAAAACTGAATGTGCAAATAGAAACATGTCGTATTTTATTTCAGTATTTATAAACGAGAAGAATTCTTTTCAGTCTCCAGCTCTGAACATTTAAAAGAGAGAAATGAATGTGCTTCCTTCTGGAGTGAACAGGGTAACCTACTGATGACCTGTAACATTCAGGGAAAATGTTTGAAAAAGAGGTAGGTGGAGAGATGGGAGATTATGTGCAGTCTTTGTGTGAGCATGTGTAGTTGATTGAAAGAATTCTATTTAAGTTTGTATGGACTATATAGCCAGTTGAACTATTTTCTTGCCATGGATAAAACAAAATGTGCTATTTAAATCAAATACATAGGATAAACTACGTTTCTCTCCTGCTGCAGGGAAACAGAGTTTGTGGGACTAAAAAGGGTTCAGTCAGACCTTCCAACTTCTTGCGAGATTTATTTATTTATTTTTTTGCGAGAAGTTGGAAGGTCTGACTGAACTTTTTTTAGCCCCACAAACTCCGTTTCCCTGCAGCAGAAGAGAAACGTGCCAGAGCTGGAAAGCAGGTCAGTGAAGAATTTTTTTCTTTCAGGAAGAGAGAGGAGCTGGGTGGTGGTGAGCTAAACTCTACAGCAGTGCTGGGAGGAGAAGCGGCAGAAAACAGGGCTGCCATTTCCATAACGGAGAAGGGTCTCCAGAATTGAAAGATACTATTTTACCATATGTCCACCAGTCCGGCTTCACCATCATTTCTTTTCTAAAAAAAGCTTCTTGGGGGGACACCCATAGGGGCAATTTCGTAAAAAACCTTGTTTTATATTTATTCCAAACTCTTAATATGGTGCATCTAATAAAATGACTATTAAAATCAACATTTATTTTAACTTTATCGTACCATAAATACCCATGCCATCCAAACCTTAATTCAAATCGAGCAGCCTCTTATTCTGGAGGTTCACCCACTCTTTTAACCAAACCAAACAGCATGCATCAAAATACAATTTCAAATCTGGTAAACCCAGACCTCCTCTTTCCTTGGCACTTTGCAATAACTTATACTTGATTCTTGGTTTCTTTCCTTGCCATATGAATTTAGAGATATCCCTCTGCCACTGTTTAAATGAAATGTCCGTTGCAAGTATTGATATTGTCTGGAACAGAAATAGCATTTGCGGTAAAACATTCATTTTAATTACTGAAATTCTGCCCAGTAATGATAAATGTAGACCCATCTTTGTAAATCCTTTTTTATATCATTCCAAAGAGGTACATAATTATTGTGAAGCAATTTTGTGTTTGTATTTGTCAGCATAACCCCCAAATATCTCACCTTTTTCTCAACCTTGAAACCAGATCTTTTATTCAATACATCACCATCCTGGGAGGACATATTCTTGATCACCACTGTTGTTTTCTGTTTGTTTATTTTAAAACCTGCTAGAACCCCAAACTCATTTAATTTCCTCAACATATATTCTATCTTATCTTTTGGGTCCTGAATTGGCCTAATTTATGACATTCATATACTTATTTTGATCTGTAGATGGCAGCAATCTTCTGTAGAAATGATATTTCAAATATTACGGAAGTCTAGACTGCCTGCTTGGTTTGCAAGGACAGGAAATCCAGAGACTGCCTTATTTTATTATACTCTCTCTCTCTCTCTCTCTCTCTCTCTCTCTCTCTCTCTGTGTGTGTGTGTGTGTGTGTGTGTATGTATGTATGTATGTATGTATGTATGTATGTATGTATGTATGTATGTATGTATATATGTATGTATATTTAAGGCTGGCTTTCAGCTTGAAATTTGCTTCCACTGCAAGTTTAAAGCTGAAGTTACTAACTGTATGTAAATATGTATGCACATTTCTGTTTCCGTCTTGAAAATGCCGGTTGACAGTTCCTGGTCTTCTCCATTATTTTCAATTTCTTTTGGCTTGTAAAGGTTTACTTCTCCAATTTTCAAAACAGTTTCCCAACAATTCACTTTTATAGATAGTTTTTGCTTCTGCTGCTTTCAAGATGTTTCCTATGTAAAATGCAATGAGTATTTTCTCTTTGCTTGTCTAATCGTTTAGTCCATGTTTTCCTTCTTCAACTGCCTGTTTGCCTGCAATAAACCTCAGCATCCTTTTTTTTTCATACTAAGGATAGTCAATATCACTTTCTGAATATAATATGTGATTAGTTTTCAGAAATTTATCTTAATTTTCCAATTAAAGCTGTGCTCAGTTTATCATTTCAGCAGCATATCCAATTACTGGTATTCATATGTGTTTATGGCTTTGATTGTATTTCACCATATAACTTTGAATTTATAAATTTTCACACTAATTTTATGTACTAGTAGTAGTTAAACTGGAAACCATTTAGAAATGTTTTCCATTTAACTTTTTATTTTTCTATTATTATATTTCTATGGGTTCTAATTCTATTAATATTATATTTCAAAACTTTATTTTGTATTTTAAAAGAGTACTTTATAAGAAATAGCACAAAAATAATTCAGGCACAGATATTGAAATACAGATAGACAAACAACAAAGTTGAAATACCATAAAACTAATATATTTCAATATATCCTTAGAAGCTTACAGTATTGTAAGATAATCATATTCATTTCCTAATTTAGAAAACACATATCTCTGTGGATTTAGAGTTTGGACAGTCATCAATCAAGGATGGTTCAGGGAATCCTGCAATGTGCAGGCAGTTAGACTTGATGACTTCTGGGGTACTTTCCAACTCTATGATTCTGTGATTCTGTTGAGCTTTAAACCAGAGTTAAACTGGCAGTGGGCCGCAGCACACAGGTTGGGGACTCCTGCTTTAAACTATAAAAAAGTTGCTTAACACTGTTCAAATCAGGAAGAGAAACTAAAGTAGTAGATAATGCATTCCACTGATACTGTAAATTTGAACAGGTTAATTTGGCATATAACTCCATTGACAATTGCCAGGAAAGACAAATTATAAAACAATAGATCCTGGAAATGCTATAAGAAAGCAGGAGCGTTCTATCATATTTGGTGGTCATCCAAAAGAAAGGAAAAAGAGAGAGAAAAAGTACCAGAAAGAAATACATGAAAATATCAAGGGTGCCACTAGGAAGATACAGGTTACTACTACTACTACTACTACTAGAGTTGGAAGGGACTTCTGTACCATGAACTCCATTGGTTGCCAGTTTGCTTCTGTGTACAATTTAAGGTCCTAATTTTGAGCTTTAAAACCCTACATGGCATAGGACCAAGTTATTTGAGCGACCACTTCTCCCCAATTACATCTACCTGTCCCACCAGGTGAAGCAGGAGGGGTATGAGCAGGTCCCAACTGCAAAGGAACTCCATCTGGTGGGACCCAAGTGGCCTGTCTTTCCTGCTGGTGCCCCATCTTCTGGAACATCATTCCCCCTGAGGTAATATTAATCCCATCTCTATTAACCTTCTGGAAGGCCCTTATGCAATTTTTTTCCACCAGACTTGGAAGTCCCAGGGAAAGCCTGCAAGGTGGAATTATGAGATTAATTTGAATTAAATTCTATATCAGATTTACTTTTAAAAACAAAGATATTTTAGAAAATCAAGACATGGTTCCACATCTTTCTCCTCCTCCTGCTGACTGCCTGCAGGATAAACAATCACTTCTAGACTTCCATAATTAGACTTGAATTGATGTGAAGACTAGTGGTGGTAGAGATAAGACACCTTTTTAAGCCTAGTAGAAAAGCCCATAAATACAGATGTAAAAACACTTACATTTCCCCTATAGTTCCCATAGTATCAACAGATTCATTTAGGATGATTATCTTTTCTAAAGATCTGTTGCTTTCCTGACCACACAGTTAGGCCTTTTTATCCCGCTGGCTGTGATCTTCAGCCTAGACTGTTTGGCCTTAGGAATTTTGCCTGGTGATAAATTCATCACAAGCAAGTCAAAAGAGGAGTTGGGGCAAGTCTTTCTATGAAGCCTCCCAGGGTCTGGCCTCAGTTCACAAAACAAGTAATGTAACCTACCCCCAGCTGGGCTTCCCAAATTATATGAGGCAAATTTTCTGGTTTCCTTAGCGGGAGCCAGAAAAGTTTTCTTTTTCTTTTTCAGGTTCCCAAACTTCTTTAGAAAGAACTTGTAATCAGCCTTCCTTTGGGGGTGGGGGTGTAACAATTTAGGACAGATAGTAATCTAAGCAGAATCCAATTCTTCTGCACTCTTGCTGGAGGGTGAAAGATTTAAAGTCAGCAATAGTTTTGTGAGATGGATTAGGTTGATGGGTAGTGACTAGCCCAGTAAATGTCAAGCTTGACTGAGGATTTGAACTTCTGCTCTCAGCTCCTAAGCAAACACAGAGATTGCTCCACCACACTGACTTTTGGGAATCTGTCTTTATTTTCCCATTTGTGTTGGGGGACTAATTCTGCAAAAGGAGGTGTGTGTGTTCATGATGGCTGCGTTTCTCTCTCATCTTCTCTCTTTCGAAACATTTTCTCTCTTCAAAGTAATTTCCCAGAGATTTTTCTTGCCTGGAGTTCTGTTCAAACAAGAGGATCACAGAATAAGGAAGTTACTGAGTCCAACTCTTCTCTCAGGCCAGAAAACCTCTCCGCTTTTTGGCCTGTTGTGGAATCAAGAAATGTGACAGAACACCATTTTCACAAACAGCGATGAGGACTTTGTTAAGGCATTTCAGGATTAACTTGTTTCCAAATGGTTCAGGTGATAATTATAAAGTATCAGACCTGCCCACAAATTTCCTTAAGAAAATTCAGTTTGTATTCTTTGTGCTACTTAGGATGCTTCTCTGTTGCACTTCAGTTGGGCTTATGTTCCCTGTATTGTTCTGGAAGGGACTCAGGTTTCAATGGCAAAAGAAATACAAAAGTCCTGCTCCTGGGCTAATGGAAAAAAAACAAAAACAAGGCTAGATTGAAATTGTGAGATATCTTCCAGGAATACTCTTCTAAAAATAAATCCTTCTTCTATTATGTTTTGTGGAGAGCTCTTAAAAAGTCATGATAATGTGCTGCTCCCATATTCTGAGGGAGGCTAATACATATTAAGTCAGTGCACAATATATTTGATTGGCTCCAAAACAGACTAGGACAATATCGTGTGTGGGACAGAAAGCCACATGGTACAAGCGGCATTGTCCTGTCAACATACTGGTTTTGGTTTATCTTAGGGATATCATCATGAAGCAAAATAAAAAAAATGGTTATCTGGTGATGTGACAAACCTCAGCTGTGATTGGTAACTCTGAAATCAACAGCAAAGAAAGAAGACCCCAAGATAAAGAAGCAACAATTACAGAAGGTGTATGAGTGAAAAAGTGAAATGAGTAATGAACAGTGAGATTTTATTACCATAAAATCTTTCATCCTTCCAGTTTGGTAAGATAATATGGATTAAAGAGAGCCACTTTGGTATAGTGGTTAAGATGCTAAGCTGGAAACTGGGAGATTGTGAGGTTACGTCCTCTCTTGAGTATGAAAGCTGGCTGGGTGACTTTGGGCCAGTCATTCTCTTTCAGCCCTACCCACCTCACAGGATTGTTGTTCTGAGGAAAATAGAATATTTGCCACTTTGAGTTAAGTATAAAAAAGTGGGATTAATAATTATGGTAATTCATTTCTTTGTGTTACGATGTTACTGGTTTGTCTTTGTTCCTTTGGACATCTTACTGCTGTGCTGATGTCTGTTATTTTAGATCTTACTGTGGATGTTTTATTATTTATGCATGTTGTATCATGTACATTTTAATCTTTGTTGTAAACCATATGAGCATTTATGCAGTTGGGAACTAACTAAATAAATGCCAAAATCTAGGCTAAATAAAGAATTAAAGTAGAGATAATTATAATAATAATGCATTCAACTTAATTTATTACACTTGTGTGCTACACAACTCTCAATGACTCTGGCAGCTCACAACAATATAATAAGGAAATTAAAATAAATAAAACATGAAAAATAAAGATAAAAGATGGCAAGTGCAATTAAGGGAGGGGCCTCACTTACTATAGGAAATGTTTCAGAGTAACTTCATAATTTAAAAATGTAAATTATACCTTCTAGCAGATATATCCTTAGGGTAAAATGACATATTTTTCCTACAGATCTTAGCAGCTATTCAGAGTGCATTTTAAAATCAGTTTTTTGATGTTGCCTCTGAGAAACCTTGATTAAGGCATCAGGCTAGCATATTTTTCCTTAGAAAAATCTGAGTAATTGGATTTTGAGTGGTAACAACACTTCAAAATTTATCAAAACTAACACAGTTGGGCTAACAACGGAAAGCTCTAAACTGCTGTTGCAGATGTGTTGGAACACAACTCCAGGAATTCCCAAACAGTTTAATAAGAAATCCTGAGAGTGCAGCTCTAAAGACTGACAGTTACTAGGCAACTTTGCTGAAAGTGAGCAGCTTACAAGTAGTCCTTGATTTACAAGCATTTGTTTAGAGACTGTTCGAAGTTACAACAGCACTGAAAAAAAGTGACTTATGACTGGTCCTTGCACTTACAACCTTTGCAGCACCCCTATGATCACATGATCAAAATTTGGGTGCTTGGCAACTAGAATGTATTTACAACAGTTGTAGTGTCTTGGGATCATCATCATCATCATCATCATCATCATCATCATCATCATTCCTGGCTGGCTTCTGACAAGAAAAATCAATGGGAGAAGCTAGGTTCGCTTACTGACTGCATGATTCACTTAACAACTGCAGTGATTTGCTTAACAACCGTTGGCCAAAAAAGATGATAAAATTGAGAGCAACTTACTTAAGAATCGTCTTGCTTAGTGGAAATTCTGTTCCCTTGATTAAGGACTATCTGTATGTCCAAAATGGCCCAGGTAAAATATGAATGGTATCTTGAATTTCATGGAAGGATGTCATAACTTGTTTCTCATCCATATGAAAATAAAAATCAATAGTGAATAGTAATGCCAGGGCTGAACTCACTGGGTGAAAAGTTGGAACCCTCCTCTCATAGAGTTTCTCCTAGAATCCCTTGGTGCTATCCTCTTATTAACCCCACTGGCTCCCGTTTCTTAGAGTTTCCTGCCTAAGCAGGGGGTTGGACTAGAACAGGGCTTTTCAACCTGTGGTACATTAACAAGTGGCAGGTGGTACGCAGCCCTGCCTAGCCAAGTGTAGTGGGGGAGGGAATGAGCCAGCACAGGCAAGGACTTACAGTGAGAGAGTCCTCTGGAGTTGCAGAGTGGGTGGGGCGAGACAAATGCCCCAGGCTCACTTCTGGCTCACCCTCCCCCATGAGAAAGAAGGAGGAGGGGGGCGGAGACAGAGGCTATAAAAGGAGGCAGTTTGGGCGGGAGAGGGAGAAAAAAAAAACAGCCTTGGGAGGAGGCCGAGTCAGCTCTAGCTGCACCGAAGGAGGAGGGTGGGGGGGAGAGGAGAGGAGATCAAATCAAGCAGGCCAGCCACAAGCTGATTTGCAACTGCTGTGGCAGCCACCTGTGCTGGCAGCAGCAAACAGGCAAGAAATGTAGTGGGGGAGGGGTCGCCCTCCAAGAGGAATGAAAAAAGGTAGCAATGGCTGGAGGTGAGGCACAGAGGAGGGAGGGAGGGAGATGGAGAATGGAAGGATTCTTATGTGCTTTTGTGACTTTGAAGTTCTGGGATTTGTGCAATGTGGGCTTTGTATTCTTAAGGAGTGTTTGGCAATTTCTATTTGGTTGATGGCTGATGGCTGATGTGTTAGCTTCTATTGCTCTGCTATTGTTAGCTGTAAGTTTTGCTGCAAGGGATTTTGAAGTATTTTTGTCCTGAATGTATTTTGCTTGTAGATTCCTTTACTTATGAATGGAACCATTTGGGGAGGCTGCCTTAGCCACCAGCCAATACTTACTACATTTTTTTTTCTTCCTTACTTTCCTTTCTAGCCAGTAGCTAATTCTTAAAGGGGAATGTGCCTTTTTAAGCTAGTTCACTCAGCAGTTTGTCTTTTCTGTTTCTGGAGGCTTTTCCTTGTTTAATGAATATATGGAAGAGAAAAAATATGGGGGGGGGGTGTTCAGATTCTTCCTTCAGAAGGAGGTGGGCATGAGAAAGAGGGAGGGAGGGAAGTCCTGCCTTAGCACTTGGCCACCAGCAGCCCTGCCATTGACTTTACTTGTCAAAAGGTTGCAAAAGGGGATCACATGACCCTGGGACACTGTGACCATCATAAATATGAATCAGTTGCCAAGCATCCAAATATAAATCACATGACCCTGGGCATGCTGTAATGGTCATAAGTGTGAAAATGGTCATAAGTCATTTCAGTACAATTGCAACTTTGAACAGGGTTTTTTTTGGTCATCAAGTTTTTGACACCTTGCTAGGTGGTACTCGAATATTGCCATATCCTAAAAGTGGTACAATCGGTGAAAAGGTTGAAAAGCCCTGGACTAGTGGACGATCACTTGACTATGAGCCAGCAATGTGCAGCAGCAGCCAAAAAAGCTAATACAATTCTGGGTTATATAAACAGAGGCATAGAATCAAGAGCACACAAAGTATTAGTACCGCTTTATAAAACCAGAATACTGGACACCTGGAATACTGCAAGCAATTTTGGTCACCATACTACAAAAAAGATGTTGAGACCTTGGAAAAAGTTCAGAGAAGAGCAACTAAGACGATCCAAGGCCTGGAGACTAAAACATATGAAGAACGGATGCAGGACTTGGGTTTGGCTAGTCTAAAGAAAAGAAGAAATAAGGGTGACATGATAGCAGTATTCCAGTATTTGAGAGGCTACCACAAAGAAGAGATGGTCAAATTATTCTTCAAAGCACCAGAGGGCAGGAAAGAAACAATGGTTGGAAACTGATCAAAGAGAGAAGCAACCTGGAATTAAGGAGAAAGTTCCTAACAGTGAGGACAATTAACCAGTGGAATGGCTTGCCTTCAGAAATTGTGGGCGCTCCATCACTGGAGGTTTTTAAGAAGAGACTGGACAGTCATTTGTCTGAGATGGTATAGGTTCTCCTGCTTGAGTGAGGGGCTGGACTAGAAGACCTCCAAGGTTCTATTCTATTCTATTCTATTCTATTCTATTCTATTCTATTCTATTCTATTCTATTCTATTCTATTCTATTCTATTCTATTCTATTCTATTCTATTCTATTCTATTCTATTCTATTCTATTCTATTTTCAAATGCCCATGGGAATTCACTGAATCATTCTGTCTCAGTCCCATCAATTTAACAGAGTTGTTATTCTGGTGAAAAATTGAAGAGGAGAGGCAAGATGACATTTAACAAGTTATCCATCTAGGTATCATGTGGATTGTCTTGTAGGTACCAGGGCATCCATTGCACCTTAAAAAAAGACACCATCTTTCAAGATGACTTAATAAACTCCAATCCAGAGGTCTGGCAACAGGGCCAGGTTTGTCTCAGTTCAGACTATGACCACTGCAGATCTTGATTGGTTTATTCCTTTGTTTCTTGGCTTTCCCATATGTGCTTTGAAGGCAAACTTTGCTGGCTGGCTCTATATGGGAGAGTGTCCCAGAACCTTCCCTTTCTTTTTAGAAATTGTTCCCTTTTCACTAGCCTCTTTGCTTTCACATGTGGAAACTTCCCTACTTCCTTTCCCTGTTCTTTCCTTTGACACTAATGCAGACCCTTTCTTTCTTGCTCTGATGTTACAAAACTCTAAGCAAAAGGAACGGGTTGTTCCTTTGTTTCTAGGTTCCACTGCAGGTCCATAGACACGTCAGAGCATGGAAGAACTGATGATTGAGCTTCATTGAAGCAAAGAAACATAATTCATTGAAACTTTGTAACTTTGTTCTAACATGCAACTCAATTTTAAAATTAATGAAAGAGAAACATTAGTGCATAGAGGGCACAAGGTGGAAACCCCCCCCCCCAAAAGGACACTTCCTGGGAGATATAAGATGGAATGGAAATATGCTGGCAGAAGAGGTGGGAAAAAATATGACATCCAGCAGACTTTACTGGATTTCATAGTCATTGCTGGATCAAAGGAGGAGTAAAAAACCAGGAAGTGATAAGCTGAGAACAATGTGGAATGAAATGTCCATTCAGGGGGCATTTGGAGGGGTGGTGGTGGTGTCTGTGAGGTGCTATGGCCAATCAAATCTGAAGATACTACTAGGCAGAAATGAAGACTAACCACTAACCAATCAGAGAAGCTTAAGGTGACTCAGGATGGAATATAGCATTTTGGAAACAGTGCTTCAAAAAACAGGTGGGAGATACATTTGCAGTGGGTTGGGAGGCATAGAGAAGGTTTTGACTTTTCCTGCACTCAAGAAACTGCGGGCAGGTCGTGGTAGAAATTGGATAAGGAAAAAGTACAGCTCTGGATAACTTCCAGTTTAGGTTGTCTTTTAGGAAATGAGATTTTGGAAGGGTAAAGTAATAAATACTGTATATATTAATTAGCATGGCTTTGCCAGAATCAGATGCAGCATACCGCTGAGAACCACTCATTTGAAGGATGTCCCAGGGAATGACTGTGGTTTTCATATTTTGCCTACTGACTTCTCCTATGCTTTTAGTTGAGGGTGCTATGCTAAATAGGTATTTTTTTCTGGTTCCAAATAATGATTCTATGTTCCCATAAACAGTCATTATAGTATCATAAGAATAGGCCAAAATAATGGCTGGCAATTAATATAACTGGGGATATGGAAGCCTTCTGGCCTCATTTCAGACACACCACTGAAATAAGTTCTGCACAGCAAAAGTTGTATAAGGGCTTTAAATACAGCTCATTTTAAATCAATTTTTTTTAAAAAGCCACTCTCTTCAAGACCTAAGAAAATACAAGAAACCTGACATGTATTTAAAGCTGTAACTTCTTTAAGAACCACATTATGATGGATGATTTCATCAAATTCTTCTTCTTTCTTCAATCAATATTTGAGTTTCTTGGGCCAAATGTGGTATAGGAATAGCAACTTATTGCCCTCAGAAACCTACAAGGTTCTTAATGAATTTCAAATGTGCCCAGACTGCATGAACAATACCAGGACATATTTCTTGCTATATTCACTAGTCAAAGATTTATGTAGGTGCTCAATATCATTTATTAACTTCCTTTCCATTTTTCACTTGCTGCATAGATTTTCTGTAGGTTCCAGTAAAAGCAGTGCATTTACAAGAAAGGTAATTGGAGTAATTCTTTAATTATATTATTCAGTTCAGAGGGAATTAGATGCCATAACTTAAGGCATGTCTGCTTCTATATTACAGACACAAACTCTTATACTGGTGGAAATGACAAAGAATACAATGACAAATGTGGAGGCTAGATCACTCTGAAATAATAATGATGATAAAAAAACGTGGCTGGAAAGGAGTACGTTTTTGAGCTTGCATGCTTTGTGTGCAGAGAAGAGGCATGTCCTTCAGAATAGCAATATGATACTAGAGCTCTGCAGCAGCCATTCTGCTCCACATATAGGATTACAGCTGTTGTATAGTAAGTGGGCCCATTGGTTTTCTGATTACTCAATATAGCTTAATCTCCCTCAATAGAATATTTGATTTATAGAAGAGCCTGACACCAAGAATGCTTTTACATTGTTATGTCTCAAAAACAAATATGCCTATACATGTTCTCAACATTCAGAAGTATTAAATGCAAGGTGACATATACAGATTATTAATTGATGGGCTCGGCATTATTCCCAAGGGGTAACGATCTTATTTGCATCTGTTGAACAATAACAGCTTCCATAGAGCAACACTTTAATTTGTTATGGTTTATATGAGGGATTACTAGAAAGAGTGATATGGGAACAAATACTGGTCAATTGTCTTCAAAAACAGGAAAAATGGTAGACTAGTTTCATTGGATGATCACCATCCTTTTGAAGGACAGGGTGACCAAGCTTGATAAAGTTTAGTTTTGCAAATATATTCCACTGGAAAGTGTTTTAATAGAGATGCCAAACAACATCCATTATAGTAATATTAATGGATTGGAAGGATTCCAAACATTCAGTGGGATTTCTGAAATGGCCTATCCCATTTTAATTACTTTGAAAATTCTTATATATGAGAGAAAGCTATTTATAATATGTCTAGATGGAAATTCTGCCTCTTACAAATAATTGAACTAATCATTTCCCCTATTTATACCCATACATCCTGCTTACTATTAAGCAATTCCCAATCAGTATCAACAGCCTTTGCTTTTTGTCAAATTCCCGGTTCCACAACTCTGTGTCCTTCAAATGTGTTGTGATTATAACTTGCAGAACTGACAGCCAACATGAATACCTAGAAGGCCCCAGACTGAATAAGACTATTCTAGTCATTTAACTGTTCATATGCAATTATTCCTAGCTGGTCATTTCTCTTTTCTTATTATTGTTGGTTTATAAATAACAGTTCTCCAAATTGTGTCTTTGTTGCCAAAAATATTAAAATGTAGATTAGATATTAATTCACTTACTAAATAGCACTGTTACATGCAGCATATGTGTTGAAGGGAGCTGAGATGCATTCATTGAGCAATCAATGTACAGGGATAATATCCTCCTTTTTCTTTCATAAGGTCGGATATTTATTTCTATAATGCATTACTTAATGTTCTGTCTCAGCAAATGTACAGCCTATGATCAAATCTGAGAAAGAATGATAATATGTTAACAAAATGTGATCAGTATCTACTCAAAGCTTGACTTCGCTGGAACTTAATTAGAATAAATATGAATGGATCACCATTACAGGACTAGCATTTGTTTAATTGGATGGATGTCTGTAATGCTGTTTTGAGCAAGCAGGACCAATTCCTAACTGTGTTTATATTAATGTTATTAACCTTGTTTCTCCATCTCCTCTCTCTATTATATAACAAGATATCCTCAATGGAATTATTATATATACGTGTATGACAGAGAGTGAGAGTTCTGATTCACACATCATACTAAGGTTTACTTTGTTTCAACATGGTTTGATGAATAATCTGTAATTGGCTGAGTTCCCTGTAATGCTCAGCTGTCATTGCTGTGCAAATCTTCAAAGGGATTTATTCAAGCTCCCCTTTGAAGTGATGCAACAAATCACAGTGCCCCTTCTAAAGGGCAGAACAATCCCATCTCCTGCTGTTTTGCTTTGGGTTGATGAGAATCTTATCAAATTAAATGGTCAACTGAGTATGTAATGCTTCATGGAGTAGGTTGTATTCCCTCCACAAGGCAATGCATCTCACTGAGGCAGTGTGTACATAGATTCAAGACTGTCCAATTTCTGTAGGCCTACAAGCCAGGGTTTATACAACACAGTAAGTCAGGAAGAAATAATCACATTTTGTACCATGATGAATGAACTTGGCAATCGGCTGGTCTCCATAGAGTAACCTCCAGGTATCCATGTTTGAGGAGTCTCTAGAAAGATAAAACTGATCATACTGTTCCTCCTGGCAGTCAGTATAATTCTACAGAGAGAGAGAGAGAGGGAGAGAGAGAGAGAGAGAGACAGACAGACAGACAGACAGACAGAGAGAGGCAATTCTTGTTATTCTACTGAGGACAGAACAAGTGTGTGTCAATTACTCCTTTTTCATTTTTTCCAGCAGCACAATGAAAATTGCCCCGAAGAAAAAGAAAATTGGGCATTTTCTCAGCTTTGTTTCAGTACCTTATGGCAGAAAGGTGGAGTGTGGATTGAATTATTATTTGTAATAGAAAAAATAACCTCTTAACATTGTAGTCCAGCAACATCTGGAGGGCAAAAAATTCCCCACTTTTGCGATAAAGGTTTCTTTATGGAGCAATCTGCAGGCTGAAATACTTGAGAAATATATCCTTTGAAATATCAAAATAATCAGTCAGCAGAATCTCAATAACTCTCTTGTCCAAAATATTAGGGAGAATTCTTTGTAAGGCCTAATAAAATTTATACTTTATTGATAGCAATAATGCTACATTTCTGTTGCCTACGGCAAGGGGGAAAAATCCCCCTATATTTAGTGGGAACAGACTGGCTGTTCAGCCTTGGAGTTCTTTTTGATTAAGTAGTAAATTTGTTTGTCCAGATCACACAATTTCCTGCTCTTGCCACCACTGTATACAATTAAAACCAATGCTTCACTGCCACTGATGCTGATAAAAAAAATTAATAACTTTGAGTCAATAATTTATTGGACAATATAGCATTTTCAGAGACACACTTCTTTGGGGGACATTGTTCCCATGAGTTTGACAGGTATTTGTTCATTTGCCAGTGCGCTCCAGAATTCAGTAAAAATGAAGCAAATGTATCATGTACATACATTATGACACATTTATGGGAAATGTGTGAGAAATTACTATGGGCCACATTTCCACTGATTCTGGATAATTTCAAAATTCAGTCAGCAAGACTGAAATTGTTTGGGATAGATTTTCTATCCTATTATGTCAAAATAGTGAAATAATCTTTGGGCAGTTTTAGAATTTGCAAGTTTTGTTGTACTGCTGTGGTATAATTCTAAGATTTGCTAAAATAAGAGAATTTCCATGATCTTCCATAAGCTACGTTATAAATAAATATAGGGCACAATTTATTCAACTTAATCAAATTTGGGTCCCATTAATGGCAGAAAATGAAGGGCAGAATGTTTCAGTACTTTTCAGCAGCAGGGAGTCATCACTGTATAAATTTAGTAGTGACATTCCCAGTGACACAATACTTCCATCAGTGAGAAAACAGTCCTCTGGATTTAGTGTTCAGTTCTTTTCTTTTTTTGGTAACTGGGTCATCCCTTGATTTTGGGTTTTTGCTTTATCATTTTTTTAAATGGTCTTTATAATTTAGGAATATCTTCTTGCGTTCTAGTTGAAGGATTACTTTCATAAGAAACTTTTGATCCAATTTTGCCAATTATCCTGAGTTCTATAAAAATTGGGCAAGTTTTGACTGCTAGATTATGGAGTTGACCTCTAGCTTTCTAAACATCCAAGAGTATAAGTGCAGTTATGCGTTAACGTTAAATAGATCTTGTGCTGCTGGAAAGATAGAGAGACTCTATTCTAGGACAGTGGTGGCGAACCTATGGCACGGGTGCCAGAGGCGGCACTCAGAGCCCTCTCTGTGGGCACACGTGCCATCACCCCAGTCCTAGGCCTTCAGCTGGGTTTTATAAAACCTTTTCGCTTTAGGCCTCCGCCGTCGTGTGCAAAAATAAAAAGGTTCAATCAATCAGTCAATTTCAACTTCTCGCGGGAAAAAAAAGATCTTGCAAAGTTGGAATTGATTGATTGAACTTTTTAGTCCCACCCAGTCTGCCGTTACCACCACAGCCACGCCCACCAAATGGGCCCCACCCTCCCAATTGGCCACACCCACCCAATGGGCCACACCCACCCAATGGGCCATGCCCACCCGGCACCCGACGATACATAGGTAGGTTTTGGGTTGCAGTTTGGGCACTCGGTCTCTAAAGGGTTCGCCATCACTGGTCTAGGACATATAAATCGCAATTACAGAAAAAATAGCAGTGCTTATCTCAGAATGGGTAAAGGCTAGAAATGAAATCAAATTAGGGTTTGTTTTCATTCCTAATAAATGTTCACCGTTGTTATAACAGAACATTTATATACAATGAGATAATAAACTCATACCAAAATCTCAAATTTCATTAGTTTGAGTGATGTTATGCTATTAAATATATGTTAATAGGGCTAGTTAAACCTTGTAAGATTGTGCCAAAGCAAAACTGGAAATTATAGTACTTGACTATTTTTGTATGGAGAAAATAGTGGACTGTTCTTATTTCATATGCTGATTGTTATTATTATTATTAAAGTGGGAGGAAGGCCATTATTCAAATTTCACTTGAATTCCAGCCAGTTCTTTAGAAACATAATTTCATAGTTTTATTAATGTCTCCCACTATCATTTATTTCCACTACTCATAAATTTTTTATCCCTAGGAAATTTTTCAGGGCAGCTGAAGGTGCAAAATGGAAGCTTAGTTCATCAAAATATTTTTTTGCTGTTGAATGCAATATGCAATATAGCCAGTGGGATTTCTCTTACAGTACCACAAAGAAAATAAACTGTGCAATAGGAGAGAACTTGCTGTGTTACTCTTTTTTCTTTGTCCAAATAGGTATGTGTTTGTGTGTCTGTGTGCAGATACCAAAGAGGAAGTCTTGAACACTTCATATTTTCCAATAATTTAACTTGACAGCTTTTAGCTGGTAAATAATAAAAACAGGCAAAATTATGGGTGTTCTGTATATGACACATTCAAAGTCAAATCCACACGGATTATTCCGTATGATGTAAAGCAAACATAAGGGACATACATGCACAGGTGCATGAAGCTGTCTTTTCAATAAACAAGAAATGGGGTCAAAGACTCATATCATTATAATGATATCATTATAATGAACCTGAATATGTTTTAAAAGGTTATTTTTGACTGGACTACTGTAGAAGAAGCCAATGGCACTTATTATTCAGAAATATATAAGAGCAGAAGTTGTAGCTTTACTTGGGAGTAAATTCACTTTGAAAGCCATGGGTTTCTTTATGACCCTGTACAAATATGATTGGGATGGTATAAGGGAAGTGCTACACTAATGATCTGCTGTTTTTTCCTGCTTTCATCATATGTCCCACTGCATCATATTAGAATGGGTGGCATGGTGTGAATGAGGTAAAAGGTAAAGGTTTCCCTGTCAGTTGTGTCTGACTCTAGGGCAGGATACTCATCTCCATTTCTTGACCGAGGGAGCCAACGTTGTCCAAAGTCAATTTCCATGGTCATTTGGTCAGCATGGCTATACGCATGGAATAGGTGCATGGAACACTGTTACCTTCCCCCAAAGTGGTACTTATTTATCTACTTGCGTTTGCATTCTTTTGAACTGCTAGGTGGGCAGGAGCTGGGTCAAGTAATGGATGCTCAACTTGTTGTGCGAAGCTCGGATCTTGAACTCTGGCTGTCAGCTCTCCAGCTGACAAGCTCAGCATCTTTAACTGGCTGGCAAAAGGAAGAGCAATCTCCATTATTGTGGGGGGAGGGGCTTAGGTTTCTTGTAGTTGGGGCAGGTAGAAAGCCCATCATGACTCTGGATTTGAAATGGAGGGTTCGAAATGCTAGATCAACACACTTCAGATGAGCTATGCCTTTCTCTTGTACCAAAACTAGAGTCTCAAGATATCACCAAATTACAACTTGTTGTTAAAAATGCCATATAAAGGTTTTTTTTTTAAAAAAAAACTTCAGATGCAGATGAGAATTTTACTGCCCTCCCTTCATAGTGTCCAAAACAAAGCAGCGTGCTTCCTGAACCATTGTGAAGTTGGCAGAGATATAAAGCAATGAACGACAACAGTGGAAAAATGGTTAACAGTAAGACAAACAAATTAGAAATACACTCCTGAGAAAATAATATCAAAGCAAACTACAAATGTGTTCAGATTATTCAAAAATTAAAAGCATGATTGGTCTTGCTTCAGTATTTAAAACATATGCAGCTGCTTTCTGTGGCTTTAATGTCTTCAAAGAAGTTGTTTCAGTATAATATACTTCATTAACTGGAGATCCACAAAGAATAGTATGTGGATTTCCCTATAACAATGTTTGTGTATAAAGTTGAAATCATTGGTTTGAAAATTTGGTGAATGGCCTAGCCCTTTTCCTGCTATTTGAGTACAAATTAACATCATTCCTCAAGTATTATAAGTGATCAAGCACCAGGTGATCTTCCATTGCCTCACAGGAACACTAATTTCAAGATATTTAGTTCTTCCTGGGCAGATTAGGGAAGGAAGTCAACTTTTTCAGAGGCGACCAGTGAAAGATAAAGTAATGAGAAACACTTGATCTAATAAAATGTTGCATAGTTCTTAGAAACCTAGACCTCAGCTGAATAAAAGAGAGCGACAAGTTTTGTTCCATGCATATGGACTTGTGATCTCTTCTTCATGAACTTCTCCCAACTTCAATAGAAGTAAGAAGCAAAACTTCCATAAGAGGCACTCTAATAAATTATTCCATGTCAGACACAACTATATAATCCATTCTTATTTTTCTCTTTCTGTCAGTCTTCTTAAACCGAGAGATATGGCGTGAATGAGTCAATATTAACAGAAATACCTATGTCTCTCTGGCCCTTTTAATTTGTCCTAAAGTTTCTGGAGCAGTTCTTTTAATTTAAGCTACTTCAGGGGATTATTTCTGACAAAAGTTCGGGTTAGAGTCTTAACCACCCAGGATATAGTAAAAGTATCATGATGAAAGCCAGAATGATACAATTGAAGCTCTGCTTGTTTTTTAAGTGCATCACACATAAAAAGTGGGGGGAGCTTCTATTGCACCATTGTGGCTACCACTGTGACTTTAACCACATGCTGTAAATATCCTTGCTTCCTAAGCATTCTGCTCCAGAATCTGAAATGTATCAAAATTTGAACTTTTGCTTCATACACTTGATACAATACATCCTTACATCTACAATTGAAGTGGGAGAGGAGACAGATAAATGTCTTTGCATCCATGCCTTCCTTTTTATCTGCCTTTAATCTCATAGGATATATTTGTGTTGACATGAAGGTTTTGATCTTACCTGGAAAATTAACACAGCCCAGGTGGCCAGAAAGGCCCAACAGAGACTCCACTTCCTTAGGGTCTTGCGGAAGAACAAGGTAGAACGACGACTCATGACCCTCTTCTACTGGTCTACTATCGAAAGTGTTCTCACATACTGTATTGTGGTTTGGTATGCTGGCCTGACAGCCGCGGACAGGAAGGTACTACAGAGGGTGGTGAGCACGGCACAAAACATCGTGGGCTGTTCCCTGACACCACTGGATGACATCGGCAGGGCTCGTTGCCTTGGTAGAGTGAGGAAAATTCTCAGGGATGACTCTCATCCTGGTCGGTACCTCTTTACTCTCCTACCATCGGGTAGGAGATACAGAAACATAGCCAGCCATACCAACAGGCTGAAGAACAGCTTTTATCCATGGGCTGTCAGGCTCTTGAATGGGACATAATAATTTTATGCATGACAGACCCGAGAGGCCGGCGTGCTGTGCAATTAGCTCACAGGGTGTAATATGTTTGGGGTTTGTAGTCACTGTGAGTTATGGTGGGGGGGGGGCACGGAGGGAGGCTCAGCCAATCTCACTGTATACATGTTATACTTTGATAATAAAGGTTCATTTATGTATAATTCCCAGAGTTATTTCAATATTTTGTATATCCTCACATAGTCTGTACCATTAAATTCAAGAGGAAAAAAACTGGAGAAAAGAGTGAGAACTGTGTAAGAAAAAAAGAGGAAGACTTGTAGAGCATTTTGTACCAGGCAGGATACCATATCAGATCTGAAAAAAAATATCCCTACCACCCATATATGGCAGCAAAAAGGGGTAGAAACTCTTTGTGACCCTTTAATGTCCTTTGAATTTTTGAAGCCTGACTATAATGATTCTAATCCCTGGGCTTCTCTGAGTCTTAGAGAGTCTTGGGAAGATCAGCTGAGGTAGAAGTGCTATATAACCCACGTGGACATAATAATTTAGGTTTCTGGACTGAATGGAGCAAAAACGATCTAATATATTTAGAACAGGGTTATGGTTTCACAAAATTTGACAGACATGTATTGAATGTCTTTTATTCTGAGCTCTAAAGAAACATAAAAGCACATCAGTCAGCCTCAATTAATGTGAAAAAGTTTGAGCACCACCAAGAATGTGTTTTTTCACCATCAAAGTGGTCTCAGCTGAACCATGTCCATAAACAGTGATCTGGTTTCATTTACTGTATGGGACCTTGATTATTCCTTTGTTCTGAGGAGAAAGATAAAAAGCAGGAATATGCATTCTATTCATCTGAAGAGTTTAAAGCAATCCTGTGTGGGTTCTGTTGAAGAATAATAGTTATATATATATAAAAAAATAAAGCTGCAACTTCTTCTGTAATGAGACATGCTTCAGAGGTGCCACAAATTTTTGCAGGGAAATCATTCTAAGGAACATGATTTATATCAGAGTGAGTATGGAGTAGGGGACAATATCGATTATGAATAGGTTGGTGACACTCTATGGAAGGCATTCTCTACAGGTAGTCCTTAACTTACAACAGTTCGCTTAGTGACCAAGTTACAACGGCACTGAAAAAAGTGACCTATGACCATTTTTCACACTTATAACTGTTGCAGCATCCTCATGGTCATGTGATTTACATTTGGATGCTTGACAACTGACTCAATTTATGACGGTTGCAGTGTCCCGGGGTCATGTGATCACCTTTTGCAAACTTCTGACAAGCAAACTCAATGGGGAAGCTAGATTCAAGTAACAACAATTTCCTAAACAACAACTGCAGTGATTCATTTAACAAATGTGGTGAGAAAAGTCATAAAATGGGGTAAAATTCGCTTAACAAATTTCTCACTTAGCAACATAAACTTTGGGATCAATTGTGGTCATATGTTGAGGACTACCTAGAAGTTGAATTATAATACCTATTCCACACACTACGGAATCTATATAACATTTAGGCCAAACCAAAGGTAACAACACCAGTGGTAATGCAATCAACTTGTTTCTGTGAATATTTGGAAGTTTTCCATTAAGACATGAAAATAAATAAAAAAGAAAAAGGTTTGATACTGCTGATTGGGAATACCTAAAAAACCTACACCTACTTGACTGCATGAAACACAATAACTACACTCAGGAAATGAGCTGCAGTTCCCACTAACAGGGGGCATTCAGGGATAGGAAAGACTGTCTGCTGTATGTTCCTTCCCACTTCAGGTTTTCATAATGCCTGACTAGAGTTTGCATGAAATGTCTAGCATATAGTCCTAAAAGCACCTCCAGTTTTGAAATTCTCCAAAATTATGTACACGCACACACATTTTCATTTTTCACAACAACAACAACAAAAAACAAACAGCCAAATGAACCCATTTGTAGCCTGTGTTCCAAACACACCAATAAGATTGGTCATAGGATCAGACAATTTATCACGGTAGAAGCAAGTGCCAATTTTCCATCTGGATTCAAGGTAGAGGATAAATAGGCTTGTCTCAAAAATGATAGCTATGCTGTGAATGATGATGTGTCATTGATACCTCTGGACGTTTTCCACTAATGTTTCATAACAATGCCTCAGCAACACTTGTTGGATTCTTCCCATGTGGTCACAAACATATTACAGAGCCTATTGTTATGTATTTCATCACTATACTTTACAAAGTTTTTAAAAGATTTAAAAAGTCTGCACTTTCTTTCTTCTCTGATAAGCTTGATAAGTTTTTGTCTGTAGTTTTCTTTTGGTTTATTTGAAACAGATGCATATCCAACAAGTCAATCAAGATTATTTGGTTGAAGATAATTTTATGTTCTTGGAATTATTGAAAATTTTGCAATCTTTTGATTTTTTTTTGTATAAATGATTTGAATATTGTATTAACTTGTGTTTTATATCTCCTAGATAAAAAAAACTATGTTTTTTTATCCAGTATCATATCTTTAATGCATAATTAATTATAAAAGGTGTAGTTTTGATATGTTTTTTTCTTATTTTTAAAAACATTGTTTATATGTAAATTTGTGCTTAATTGATTGTATACTGTGCTGTTTGTTCTCTATTTATGCTTCTGTTGGAGCAGATTATCCAAGCTGACATTTGTTTGAAGAGAGCAATTGGTTCTGCTGTTACTTAATTTTATTTATTACCTTCAGTTGTTTTATGCTTTCTGTTCTAGTTTTTTCAAATTTTTACAAAATATCTTTATGCTCATTTGTTTTATAAACTACTTGGAACTATTCCTTTTTTTAAAACAAAAGAAATGCAAAATGTAATTGGAGAAAACAAAAGCAAAAATGGACAAAAGCAGATCATTTATAGTTCAAATCATATCATACCTATAATCTTATGGGCTCACCTTATGTTAATTATTACTTCTCGGCTATGGCTGCTATTTGGGAAGAAGAGACTATCGGCAATTGAATTTTTGCAAACTTTTCATAACAAAAGGAGCTGTTTAAATGGTTTAATAAGTATCACTATTAGGTTCTACTCATTAACACATCTTTCCCTCCCTGATGTTCTCATGATGTATTTGGATGAAGCTCCCATGATTCCCAGTCAATGCATGGCAGCTCTGATCTCTTTCCTGTTGTTGTGAGTTTCCCAAATCTCTCTTCAGAACAGAGTCTTGAGCCACCATAGCTGCAACAATGCAAAGCAAATCCGAGCTGAGAACATCCAAGCTTTCTGCAACAAAAGTGGTATTCAGACTCTGCTGCTGCAATAGAAAGGTTGATGTCTTTTCATTTCATAGAATCATATCACAGTGTATATTTTTTCATAGGGAAGCCTAAGTCATCTAATTTGCTTTATACTTCCACAGAATCTTCAGGAAACATGGGGAGTTAAAGCAGAGGAGGTAGAGGAATAAGAATATAGACTAATAGCAAGCACAACAATTATAAGTAGGACAATAATTTATTCCACTTCTAGAAGGGTATCTAAAAGGGTTTTTGGATAGCCAGTCTTCAAAGGAGATCCAGTAGGGTCACCCATACCACAGGCTAATTTGTGTTGGCTATTCCTGCCAGCTTGGTGTCGTCTGTAAATTTGATGAGTTGCCCATCTATCCCCCCATCCAAATCATTGATGAAGATGTTGAAGAGCACTGGACCCAGAACAGAGCCCTGGGGCACCCCACTCCACACTTCCCTCCATGTAGATGCAGTTCCATTGAGGACCACATGCTGAGTACAGCCAGTTAGCCAGCTATGAATCCATCTGGTGGTGATGTTGTCTAACCCACATTTTTCTATCTTATCAAGTAGTAGGTTGTGGTCTACTTTATCAAATACCTTACTGAAGTCCAAGTAAATTATATCTACAGCATTCCTCTGGTCCACTAATTTTGTTACCTGGTCAAAGAATGCAATAAGATTTGTCTGACATGATCTATTTTTGACAAACCCATTTTTGGCTTTTGGTAATGACTTTGTTTGCCTCTAGGTGTTCACTGATTTGTTGCTTGATTATCTTTTCCAGAATCTTCCCAGTTATTGAGGTCAGGCTGATAGGTCTATAGTTTCCTGGATCCATTTCCCCCCCTTTTTTGAAGATGGGAACTAAATCAGCTCTTTTCCAGTCCCCTGGTAGTTCCCCAGTACTCCAGGATCTTTGAAAAATATAGTTCAGTGGTTCTGAGATCACATCTGCCAGTTCCTTCAGAACCTTGGGGTGTAGTCCATCTGGTCCTTGTGATTTGAACTCATCTAGTGTGGACAGGTGCTCACTTACCATTTTCTTGCCTATCTTAACTTGTGTTTCTAAACTGTTTTTTACGGTACTGTTTTTCCCTTTGTGTAAAGATGGATGCAAAAAATGAGTTAAGTAGTTATTTTTTCTCCCTGTTGCTTGTCACCTTCTTGCCACTTTCTCCCACTAATGGACCAATCATTGCCTTAACTTTTTTCTTGTTTTTTACATGTTGAAAGAAGCTTTTGTTGTTATTATTTTTTACTTTTGTCGCACGCCTTAGTTCATTTGGAGGCTTAGCTTTCCTCACTTCATCTTTGCAGGCTCAGGCTATTTGCTGATATTCTGCCTTAGTTATGTGCCCCTCTTTCCACTTTTTATATTTGTCCTTTTTATCTTTCAGTTTATTAGAGAGTTCTTTATTCAGCCATGCTGGTTTCTTTTGAGAGCTGTTATTTTTCTTCTTTGTTGGTATTGTGCTAGACTGGGCTTTTATAATCTCACTTTTCAAAATTTCCCAAGCTTCTTGAGTTGTTTTCCCCTTGAGGATTCTCATCCGTTATGACTGTACATCCGTATGTACAAGGGTGGTTGTAAGTACCATGTGTTCAGCACTATCATAAGTTCAGTTGATAGCTGGATAAGTAGTTGTTAGGTGAGGTACACCTGTAATAATGTACCTACAGTATTAAAAAGAAAGAAAAGGAATGGAAGTTTTGCAGTACTGTGGGCAGGGGTTAAGAAGGAAGGAGAGCAGATTTCTCCCAGCTTGGGCAGAATTTCAATAGGAGGCCCAATGGAAGAGATAAGGGTTGAATGATGCATGCATTTCTAATGGTGAGAATATTTCATTGACAGTGAGCTATAGTTTGATCAACTGCAACATTATAGAAAAATGCAGGGGACATAGTCACTTGGCAGTCTGGTACCACAGGGCTTGCTAGGCACTTCAACCATGGCTGTAATTATATTAGAACAAAGCTCTGGAGACCATCCATTCTGAAGGCCTTAAGACAGCTTTGGTTAGAATACAGTCATGTTTGAATGGAAGCTGTAAATGTCAGCCATGGGGTGTGTTTACAATAGGCTGAAAGTGGAAGAAGAATGACATCATTCATTCCTATATTTGGGGAGTGGCGGGAGGCCTGTATTGGCCATGCAACAAGTAGAAGGTGCAGATTTGTCCTATGAATACCCCGGTCCTATTTTACAGCTTGTCTTCTGCCTCCCTAGCCCCCAAAGGATGGGGAGGAGGAGCGAGGGAGATTTAGCAGAAATGCTATTTGCTTTGCAAATAGATCAGAAAATGATTTATTTTGAATTCAAATGTTCCAGAGCAAAGGCTTAGGTGAAATCTTGAGCTCAAAGACTCCACCAGCGTGGCTGATGGTGAGGTATGTTGACAGCTCTAGTTGAGCAATATTTGAAAGACTCTAGATTCTTACCAATACTGTTAGGCAGTCTTATTATGGTTCTATAAACCCTGTGGTAAAATTTGCAAAGACCTCTCCCATATTTGTTTCATTATCTATAAAAACATTTCAAATTCATTTTGTGGCTTCCTCTGTATGTTGTTACACTTGATGTGCTTTTGTTTTTGACTTTGAATGTTGAACTTAACTTTTGTATTGATAATTCATGTTGTCACTTACCAGCAAGGAATTTCTTTTTGTGGTCTAATTAAACCAGGAAAAAAAATAAACATCATACTCAAGGATGCATGCAGAAATGTAAGGAATTTTTTTTTTTTTTAAAAAGATTAAATTGAGAACCATCTGACTGTCATTGAAAGTTAAAGATCACCCAAACAGTTCTAGAAAGGAGAATGATTTGCTGCATCTGGACCTGTTAAGAATACAATCTGTCCTGATTTGTCTAGGAGTAAACCCGCTGAATTTGACAGGACTTTGCACCAACAGGCATATGCTGTATAATTCATTTATATAAATGAAAAATAATTCAGAGAAATTAGATTATGCTGGAAACTGCTTTTAATACAATTTTAGTCAAGTCAGAAAATGTGCCCAGCTTTTAGGATGGTTTTCCTATACAAGTCTTCTATGAAAGTATCTATGAGTTCAGTCACAGAGGATCAATTCTATCCAATGGATGAATTAGACTGCTTAAAATTCATCATTCAAAATGTGCAATCAAGTTATATATTAGAAGCACCAAAACAGTACAAAAGTGTATGCAAGTTTTCATGTTTTCATCTTCATCAGGGAAATTTAAAAAATGCAGGGGAAGGAGAGAAAATCCAATTTTGAGTTCAAAATCATTTTCAGGATAAAGACTATTAGAATGAATGGATTATAGAATGATAAATATTATAGACAGCTTTCAGGGACAAGGAAAACTGTTTTCTCCTTCCATCTCTTAAAACAAAAGGTCATTCATTGCTAATCTGTTTTGTACCCAGTGTAGTCTTATAGATTTTCCTGAGAATGCAGTTTTATATTCTTTGCTTTGTTTAGAAAAAATAAATCAAACATATTTCCTTAAATAAAACTATGCAACTCCAAACGTCTTACCTTCACTCCCTTCATAAAGAGTTAATATCTTTAATAGCTAATATTGCAATTTAAAAACTGTTTGCCCATGTGAAGTGAATATACAATGTATGCAAGCTGTTTCTTACCTCCCTGAATCTATTTTAAACATATGGTATTATGCTACTAATGACATCTCTGTACATGAAATATGTTCACTTAATGACTCGATGCATTGTCCTGTGACAATGATTACAAGCCTTAAGGCATTTAATATCTATTTGTAATCAGAAAAACATCACATATGTTCAGGTTCAAAATTCTCCACAAATTCTGGGGTATTTTTTCCCCCCCTATGGTGTCCTTGAGATAGAGTAGATTTCACCACTGGTTATGTTGGCTGTAGATATGGGAGATGAATACTAGTTGGGAAAAGCAGATTCTGTGAATATTTCTTTTGGAAGATGGAATCTTTATCATTCCTTATTTTGAGGTGGCTTTGGGGCAATTATATCAAATTAGCTATGAGAACTAATCAAGGAGCAACCTAGAACTAAGGAGAAATTTCCTAACTGTGAGAACAATCAAGCAGTGGAATGGCTTGCCTTCAAAGGTTGTGGGTGCCCCATCACTGGAGGCTTTCAAGAAGAGCCTAGACAGCCATTTGTCTGAAATGGTATAGACTTTCCTGCTCGAGCAGGAGGTTGGACCAGATGACCTCTAAGGTCCCTTCCAACTCTGTTATTCTATGTTCTATCAGATGACCCTCTCCATTTCTATTGGTGTAAACGTACCAGCAAGCATGTAAGAAAGAAATGTTGGGAGGGAGTGTTTCTCAGAACTGTGGAAAATGCTTGGATTTCTCAATCATTAGCTATCTTCAGTTTTAGTTTTAGCCTTCTGTACTGAAGAGGACTATTTGGAAAATATATTTTGCGAGAGAATGTGAGTGAGAGGAATTCCTTTTGGAATTATAGGAATATAGCATGTATACACTGTACAAGGACTTGTCTGCAAGGCTAAAGAGATGTTAGGAGTTAGTCTTTCAAAACAGTGGGATTTAGTGTAACAGGTTTGGCAGTTGAACTGGTGTAGTTCATTCAGCTGATGAACTGATGCAGATCTGTCTGCCTAACATGTACCATGTGTTTGCTTTGGCAGCAGAAGTGGAAAAATCATTTGGAGGAAAAAAATCCTGTGTTATTCAACAGATTTTTTTTTGTTTTGTTTGCACTTGTGGGTGTTTTTTTTTTTTTTTAAGTTTCTCTTTAATTGAAATCACAAAAGGTAGAGTTCAGAGAGATCTTCTCCTGATTAGAGTCACATTCATGCCATGGAGATAAATGGAAGGAGACAGCAAACGAATTTGCATACCACAGCTGGTCCTAGAAGAGCCCGTCTTTTAGCTGCTTAAAAGCAACCATATGTGCATACAAACAGGCACAGAGCAGAAACAAAATGCAAAAGAAAGCTTTCAAAAAGCAGATTGTTCAGCTGTTTCTAGCTGTGAAAACTCACACCACCATCAACACCACTAAGAGGAAGCTCTTGGATTGAGACGCTTGTCAGCAATGCAGAGAATCTGTGTGTTCATTTGAACATTCTTTTAATGAAGATGCTGAATCCCAGTAAGCATTTTTTAAAAAAAGCTTCTTGGGAAAATATCGTTTAGAAACGAAAAGAACTGTTTTTCTGAACACAGCAGATGACATAGGCCAAAAGTCAAACTGTTCTAATGGGTGGGGGAGGTGGGGTATGTGAGGCTTGTCTGTCTATCTGGCAGGTGCTGGAGAAGAAGCTACTTCACAGATTATTTTTCATATCCTTTGATTGTGTTGCAAACCTGGCCTGGTGACCATTTTCAAATGACAAGATCCTCATAACATTGCTTTCCTGTCATCCCCAGCCCAGAGCTGAGGCAGTTTAATATCATCTTTAGTTAAAGTAGCATTTCCCTTCTTCAGACTGTACAATTTGCCATGGATACAATCTAGTACTCTTAAATAATTGTGAGAGCCAATTTGGTTTAGTGGTGAAGGCATCAGGCCAGAAACCAGGAAATGGTGAGTTCTAGTCCTATGTTAGCCAGCTGGGTGATTTTTGGCCAGTCACATTCTCTCAGCCCAACCCACCTCACAGGGTTGTGGTGTGGAAAATAGGAGGACAAAGGAATATTAGGCATATTTGCTACATAGAAGGCAGACTCAAACCAGGGAAAAGAAGTTGATTCTGCCAGCCATGAATTGCTACTGCTGTGACCAATGAGTATATTACAGGTTTTCTGCTGCTGCTTCTTCATGCAAAGAGTTTTGCATGGACATGATGTTTTTTGGGGGTGGGAGACTCCCATTCCCTTGCAGCACTACTCAAGATTGTTGTTCATTTGTTATAGATCAATTCCTCTTGTTTCGCACCTTCTCTATGTTTATTGACCCAACTGACAAGTCTCACAGAATGGCACTTTAGAATAGTTGCCTGTGTGGGTTCCATGTTCAAAATTGCAATGTGCTTTACACCACTTTGTAAACCACATGTAAACTGCTTGAACAGGGGGTTGGACTAGAAGTCGTCCAAGGTGCCTTCCAGCTGTGTTATTCTGTAAGTTTATTCTGTGTTTTGTAAATATAGGCATGAAAAAAAAAAGATCAGAGAAATAGCAGGGAACATGAGACTGGCAAGCACACAGCTTGCCTTCTGCTGAATGTTGTGAAGCTAGGGCGAAGGTTGAAATGCATTAAGGAACACAAAGTAATGGGATGAATGCACTAATAGGATGAATACTAATCAGAAGACTAATAAGAAATCGCTAATGCTTTGCCAAAATCTTCTTTGTTCAAATTGTCTTCTGTGAAAGAGACTTCCTATTTATTTATTTGTTCATTCAACAAACACAAACACACACTTCTGTTCCACACCATTCCATCTGTAACTCCTTGAGGTGTTCTTATTTCCCAGTCTGAAAAACCTCTGTAAGAAGAGTTTCCTTGCTTCACGCTTTTGGAAAACAGTTTGTAGGTATGAAGGACAGGACATTCTGTCTGTCTCTCTGCACCTCTCTCTCCCTGAGCACTTCATAGCTAAGTGTACAGGATTATCATGCTACACTCTCAAGAATTTCACTGAAATCATCTCTATAGATCAGAGGTCCCCAACCTTTTGGGCAACAGGGACCGGTTTTGTGGAGAGAGGTTTTTTCCCGGACCGGAGGGGGCATGGTTTTGTGTGCTGCCTGCATTTCGTGGATGGGTCTTTGCTTGTTTGTGTGGCCTGGTTGCTGGCGTGCCGTGGCCTGATACCGGTCCACAGATTGGGGGTTGGGGACCTCTGCTATAGATAATCTGCAACTTACAAATGATCATTTAATGACTGTTTGAAGCAGGACTTTGGAAAGGGTATTTAATAGCACACAAAGAATTTCCAGACATTGTAAAATGGCATGCTGTTTGCCCCACTCCTCCATGGTCACTTTACTGCATTTTGAGTGTTTGGCAACTAACTCAAATTTACAGCACTCTATAACCATTATTTGCTACTTTTTGCTGATTTCCAGCAGTATTTGCTTGCCTGCTTCCAAAAAAAAAGTGTTCATTAAAGAGAGTGGATTCACTTAATGACCACATGAATCCTTAATGACTGATGTAAAAAAGGGTCAAAAAGTTGGATCTGACCACGTGCCTCATTTTATGACTGCAATGACTTATGACCAGAATTCTGAACCTAGTTGTAGTCATGTATTGAAAAAGCAAATATTTTTGTAGCCAACTGAATGAAAACAAATAGAAATAAATGGCAGATTGTTTTTTTCTATATAATGCAAGATACCATATTTCTGCAGTACAAGAGAGGACTCAAAGATATATAGAGCATATCATGCAGCAAATGTAATGTTCCATCCTTAAATCCTTAGAAGTATGCCAGCATAATTTTCTCCCTCTCAACAATCAATCATTCTTCTGTTTTAGTAATGAGGTATGCCTGTAGTGTTGTCCTGCTGAAATCAAGCAAACTTTTTAAAATATATATATATATAAGCAAACATGCCCTTCAGCTCTAATAGTAAATAACATAAGGCTGCAATTCTCTCCATGATGATTGTGGAATAAGTCTCCTGGTAAATGTTCTGCCTTTTTATGTTATTTATGGTTTTAGCTTACTGTTTTTATTTTGTTTTTAACTGTTAGCCACCCAGAGTCATGTGTTTGAGATAGGCAGCCATATAAATTGAAGGCAGGCAGGTAGACAGGCCAAGAGAAAGAGAAGAAAGAGAGAGAAAGGGAGGGAGGGAGGGAGGAAGGAAGGAAGGAAGGAAGGAAGGAAGGATCAATGTAGGGCTGTAAAGGTATATTAGTTTGCTAGATGGATTAACTTTAGTACAAGTCTATGTATAAGATTTCTCTATAAAGCTAATGTGTTATTGGGATAAATCAATTAAAGCTTAGAGATCTGGTTAAATAGTTGCTTTCTCAGAAGACATATCATTGCAACCCATAATAGTTTATTAGTCCTTGATATTTTGCCCACTAGTACAGCTCTATCTGGGGGCAGGGTGTCTTAGCAGTTAAAGACTCTGAACCTGGGTTCAAGACTCAAGTGCCATTCAATGGGGTGAGCTCCTTTTACTTGCCCCAGTTCCTGCCCACTTAGCAATTGAAAGCATGCAAATGAGAGTAGATAAATAGGTACCCCTTTAGTGGGAAGATAACAGCATTCTGTGCACCTTGGCATATAGTTATTCTGGCCACATGACCATGGAAATGTCTTTGGACAATGCTGGTTCACAGAGATGAGCATCTTCCCTAGAGTTGGAAATGACTGGATGGGAGAAACCTTTACCTTTACAGCTCTATCTGTGTATCATCTGTCTGCCTGTCTGTCCAACTCTCATGTGAATACATTTGAATTATTCCTAAATCTGCAAATTACTGACACTCACCTGAACTCACTAGTCTTTTTCTTTTCTGAGAGGACTACTTGGTAAAAAGAATTAACCCTGCCTATTTCAGGGGTGAGACATTTTGAATATCAAGCCTGGCTTAAGTCAAATGAAGTGCTTAAGATCACCGGAACACTTTATTTAATTTGATTTCCTTTCACTTAATTTAATTTCCTTCCCTTTAATTTAATTTCCCTTTGTTATTCTTTTCAATAGTTCAAAATGTATCAATGGAAACATAATAATAAGTATCTAGGATTTAAAAAGTGGCAAAACCACTTTCCATCTGCCTTTCTTTCATTAAATGGCTTTGGGAATGAAGTCATCACTATTAAGACTGAACAAGCAAACTTCTCATTTCTGAAGGTTTTCATCAGAGGCCTGATCTACATATAGGTCCCATAGTGGGGTGGGGGAACCCAGGGTATATTCAAACTTTTGCTCTGATATCTCTCTTTGTGTGGGGCAGGCTGAGCCCGAGATTGGGGTCAAATGCATCATCAGTTTGACGTTTCTATGCCTCCATAAGAGACTTAAATCAGCCCTCCCCAAAGTCTGTTATCTGGTGCCAATTAACCTTGACTATTAGTAGTTCAGACTCTTGTGTATAGGTAGCATGAAATAAACTTGTAGTACTTTTGAACTCCATCCTGGTTCCTGACTTTTTGCACCTGACAGTGTGTGAGAATATTAGTATGAAGATTTGAAGAAGAGTACAAAGTGCTGGGAATGCATGCTGAGACATCTCTTCATGCATACAGTATTGTAAAAGCAAAAGTTGGAAGAGGTCATTGAGTCTAGTCCTTTGTTCATTATAGTTCTTTGTTCATTATATTAAAACTTCTCAGACAGATGGCTGTTTAACTTCTGGCTGAGCACAACCAATGAAAGGAAGTCCACCATCTTTTGAGGTTTGGTTCTGCAGTTGAGCTTCTCTCACTCTGACATCTGAATCAATTTAGTGATAAGGCAACACTTCTGAGGATGATGGAACTTCAAACTATATCCAGCTGATCAAGCCTGGGTGTCAGCCTTGTAAGGCAGACCAGATGGGAAGCATGGCCAGATGACTTATTCTACTTTATTGTAAGTTCATATTAAAGAATCTTGCAAGTCTGAAAATACATTTCTCTACCTTTCCCCTTACAGCCCAAGAAATTAGAAAGAGTCCCTTCTGATATGTTTGTCTTGCCCAGATTCCTGCTATGGGCTAAGTTGCCTTTTATCTGACTGTTCCCTTGGTCGTGTCTCTTCTCTCTGCTTCCCAAAGTGATCCCTACATACCATTACACCTGGAAACCCTTTGTGTATCTCAAATATTTGAAGATTAGCCTGTGCATGGTGTTAGACTGGAATGAAATCCGTAAAGGTTTAGCTACAACATTTTCTTTATTTAGAATCACTGTGTATAAACAACTCAGCAAATATAAGGTTAAGCACACATTTAAATTAACCCAAACAATGAAAACCAAAATTATTTCTTTGTTTGCAAAGAGAAATGCTGTTCCTACTTTCAACTTTGTAGGCAACAAGCACAAAAGCTCTCTCCCAAGATTTAGACAATCTAGTAAGACAGGGTAACAAGATAATAAGAGTAGGTAAAAGGTTCACATTTGTAGCTCTCCAATTAACTATGCAAATTAAACCAATATTAGAGTTGCAAGATTTGTTTTCCCTTCTACATCTCTCTACAACTCAGCCATGCACATCTGCAAGTGATCAGAGCTCATAATTATTATATGAACTAATAATCATCATCCCAATAGAAGGAGATTATTTTTCCATTGAATGTTGATTCTATTCTTTCAGAGTTTAAGCAAACATTTCATGGGTGATTAAGAAAGATTTTTGTCCTCCACAGAGACTATACATAATTCTGAATCAGATGCATATCAGACACCCTTTTCTTTTTCACTACTTATTAAAAACAAATAAAAATATTAATTGTATATATTGGAGGTGCAAGCCCCATAATAAAAGATGGGTTGCCTAGGGTTGAAGAAGCTTCCCAAGCTCTACGTGATATAGTATTTTTGTTTTTCAAGAGAATAAAAGAGGAAGGAGAAGATGGTGTGTGAGTAGATAAAGGGGAAATTGTTTTCCTTTGCAACATCAATCTGCTGAACACTTAATTCTCACAGTGTTGTCTAATGTCTATGTCTATTTATCCATGTAATATGGCAGTAGTATTATTACGTATCCTTATTATCTTTACTCCCCCCTTACTGAAATGATGATGATGATGATGATGAAGAGTCTGTTGCTTTGCATGTGTACTGAGAGCTACCATAGACAAATTCTTTGTGTGTCTAATCACACTTGGCCAATAAAGCTACTCTGTTCTGTTCATATATATATGGAAAAGCAACCTCTTTATAATCTATATCAAACATAATATAAATCTCCCTTGAACTTCATCTGCACTGCTACTATTGGGTAGCAAGGATTAGGCACCCTTAAAGAAAAGCAAGAGATGTGATCTTTGTGATCAGTCTAGCATTGGTTAGAATTTGTATGTGCAATATCCAGAGAGAATTACCAAAAGAAATAGCATTAAAAAATAAAGGATTAAAACATAAAACACAATTCAAATTGAATATACATGCAGAGCAACGTCAGTGCAAGGCAAGATAAAAGGGAAACCACTGACTATTAATGCCATAAATAAACTAATTTCTACAATATGTAGCCCCATGATGTTTAAATACTGGGGCATTGCCTGAGAAATGGAAATGGTAGCATAAAAGGTGTCTATTTTTAATTTGTGATCAATGTGTTAATTTTGCAAGGGAAGGATAGATTAAATTACTCTTCCTTGGGGTTCTTATCTTATCCATATGAAATAACATATTAAAGTAATATATATTTACTTACACATATATTAGAAAATATTATGCCATTTTTGTCTTTGAAAAAGAAAAGTATTCATCTTTTAATGCTTCCCTCCTGGGGGGGCTTTGTGTGAATGGATACTTGTTCTCATAATCACAATAGCTTTCACCTCCATTTTTGCCATTTATCATTTAGGTGAGGTTTACTTCTCCCTTTGAACTAGAGAGCTCTTGAGATTAATTCAGTAGCTGATGAAATTTAGAAATATCCCAGTTCTTTGGGGAGTGAACAATATGGCCTTTTTGAATGAATTGTAACAAATGAACATGAAATGGTCAAATGGATTCGAAGAGTATGACTTACCCTTTCAATAAGGCTACACTAAAGTGCCAATAATTGTAAGGTATCCATGAACCACATAAGAGTCAGCTAATTAAATGGCTCTTCCTGAAGAGAAACTTTGTGATTCAAAATTCATAGCATCCCACTAATCACTAACTATGTCTTTTGATGACTTCAGATATAATTACTACTTCATAATCTGCAGAACATGCAATTTCTGAGTATTTATTATATGGACGTTTTTATTTGACTGTGGAACACAATAAGGCTTTAAAAAAACAACAGTGAATCTAACTAACTTTTTCCATTGTCATCCTCTAAAGCAGGGGTCCCTAATCCCTGGCCTGAGGCCCAGTGCTGGGCTGCAGCCTATTCGGAACTGGGCTGCAGAAGTGATGGGCGAGTGCGCACATGTGTGCGCATGAAGTTGAATTTGTGAAAGTAGCACATGTGAAACCATCCCCTTCCCCCCCTCCGCCTCCTCCACCAGTCTGTCGAGCTGGAAAGGCTGGAGACTGCTGCTCTAAAGTGTTCATCACTAAGAGTTTCTACAGTATATTGGCAACACAGCAAAGTACTGTAGTTACATGAGCTTGTAAAAACTTTTCTTCATTTGTATCTTCTATAGAAATATAGCTGTGGCTAATGTCCTAAAAGAATGCTTTCTTAATTAAACTTTGTGTGCTTTCATTCATATAAACCTTTGGCTGTTAGAAGCAGCCAAAAGCTCTAGATTTAGGATGAGCTGAATCAATGAAAGACTTACAGTATGTGGGTTCATTTCCCTTTTCCTATTTCATGTAGTTCTTTGTTGGTTTATAATGAGATCCACATGTTTAAAAAGAAATTCTACCTCTTTTTCAGCTATTCTTTATTCTGTAAAAACCTTCTCATTTGATTTCTCTGGCTTTTTTTCTTTTATGAATTGTGTGTATTTTTGTAAACCCTTCATGCTTATCTTACTGAAATGCAAAGCTTAACTTCAGATATTGACCACAGGCAGAGCTATTTGTAAAGGTAGCTTCCATGTTGGAATCCATCAAGTGCTGTGAAACATTGCTTTTACATAGTTACATAGAAACCCAGGGCAATGGAAGTTCCCATGTAATATTTAATATCATGCTATATAGAAAATATTATCCAACAATTCCTTTCCTCATTGCCAAATCCTCTATCCTTCAACTACCTGTACAATGCTGATTAAAATTTTATGTTTGCAGGCCCTTGTATTGTTGATTACTGCTGAATGCTTCAGAGGAACTGAATGTCTTCTTAATTCTCCTGGGAAGAGTTATTTAACTTCCTTTTTTTAAAGAGTCTGTTCCTGGATGGCTGTCTGCTGGGGTTTACTGAATTTATCTAAAAAGAAGATGAATTTATATCATTTACTCTGATAGACCCAGTGGAATGCAAACTTATAATAAATACATGCAAAATTTGATTGGTTGTAGATACTTCCTTTTTTTGTTGAGATTTTGACCAGATGTCATCTTAAAAACAATAGGACATGAACTTTAGTTTGTTTGTATTAAATCCAGAAAGAAACTGAATCTTCTTTCTTGTGATGCTAGATTAATTTTCAGAACGGAAGAAAGGGATTGCTTTTATTAATTTTTACTTGATCTCCTTTGTGTAATACTGAATGACTCATGTTACTTTTCTTCTAACATTTCCAAAACAAAACATTTTTTCTGTTTCTTAGCAAAAAAAAAAGTTATTATGAATCTCCCTTCTTTTTCTGTCACTATTTTTTTTCACTTTTCACTTTTTCAGTAGAAAAAAGTAGAAGAAGGCTGTGTCAAAATAATTTCTGGATGTATTGGATGTGATACCTTGTGATTCAAAAGCTGTTATTCAATGTGGAAGGAATAACTTATGTCTCTACATTTTGACATTCAAGATATATCCCAAAATTGAGTGTCAGCTTAAGCTGTGGTTGGAGGGACTCCTTAGAGTGGTCATTCCTTAGATGTTCACCCATTCTCAGAATAGTCCAATCTCCATCAAGCTATTCTTTTATTAAGGTGGATTCAAGTATATATGTTCGGTATCACCAGTTGTGTTCTTTTATATATTTTCTTAAGCTGCTGCTGCCATTTAATGGCTTGAGATATGGACTGGTCAAAACAATTCTCTCACCCTCATAATGGAAGAGAGGAAAAATGCAATGGAAGTCACATTGCTTAAAGAAATAAGAGAAATTTAAGTCCATAATTATTCATCTCATGGATTCATCATATTTCATGTTAAGACAAGGTCTTTGTTGTATTATTTAAATATATATGTTTTGCTTTTCATTTCTGATATCATCCTCCTTTTTCATGGAAATCTCAATTCGTATTGAATTTTTCCACCAGGAGAATCTTTTCTTTTCTCTTCTACAACTTTCTACATTTTCCATTTGACTGACTTTCAACCAGGAAGGATGTTCATAAATTGTGTCCACTCAATTGAAAGTTTAAATATGAAATGTCTCTGTGCCATAATTCCAGATATCTACTTCCTCCTTTTGGAAAATAAGCCACGCCAATGCCCTATTTTTGACTTCTGTGGTTTTAGAGGAGCTGTTGTTATTTATAGATTAATTTCTAGATTTGGCATGTTCTCCATGAATATAAACCTGATTGCTGAGACTATGAAAAACAGATTTTTTACTGAAGAGCAAAGTCTAATAAAAAGAAACATATGAATGTCTGAAGAAAATGGCAAATCTCTTTTAATAGAGCTGTTCAGCTTTCCATTGTCCTGACACAATGATCTCCAGAAAAATTCACATTAAAGATCATATGAAGGAACAGAGATATACATAACATAAGATTTTTTTAAATAACCCAGGACTAATGGGCCATTCTCACATTAGCCATGGCCACCCAAACATTTTCCAAGTTTTTCAAGAGTGCAATATTTGTTTTAAAGTACAGTGATTAGATAAAAATTCATGGATGTTTTCAGTAGTGATAGGCATTCTTTCATTTTTAAACATTTAAAATCTAGAGCCTTCTCTGTCAGATTTTACTAAACTAATGATTTATATTGGAGGGGATGAAAAATTCAACCAGTGAAGCCTGTTAAGTCTCTTGATTTAGATTTGAGACCAAATTCATCAGGAAAAAACAAATCAACAATGTTTAAACATTTGAGTTTCTCTTCAAAGTTATAGATATTCAATAATTACAATTAAATAAATAAATTTGGATTAGAGGACCCAAGATTCCTTCCAACTTTGTTACTCTGTTAAATAGTTAAACTAAAAATAATAAAAGCTACATGTTTTCAATAATTCCTCTAGCCCAAGAGCTTCTAGGGGGTGAGGACTAGATTAGAGTCAAAATCTTTTTATTGTCTACTTTGCACAACTGGGTGTAATGTATGATCTGGCAATATGAAAACAACTCCTTGAGAGGCTTGCCTAAGAACTGATTTTGCAATCTCTGGAATCTAACAAAAGCAGATAATTGAACTATTGTGGGACAGAGAGCTCCATTATTGGATAATAAAATTAATTGACTTGATGGATGATGGTTGTACCATCTTGCCTTATTATTTGGTGGTTTTTCCAGGCTGTAAATTCAATCTTGATGGCCTCAGTGCTGGAAACTTGTTCTTAATAGCTGTGATTTTCTTTTCCGCTCACTGAATTTCGGTGCTTAAGAAACTTTGCCATTGTGCTCAAATAGCTAATGTTGACACCTTCAAGAACTGATTTAATGCCAGTTAAATGCAGGGCCATAGAGTTTGGCTTGTTTTGATTAGTATTTTCCTTACAAAAGCAACAGCCAATGATGATGGAAGAAATCCAGAACTAAAAATCCTTCTTCCGTTAGGGGTCACTGTCACGCAACTGCTAGCAAACATACCCAGCTGCCATTAAAGAGTCAAGTTATTCAAAAGCTGGGCTCAACTTTTCCCTGTGGATGAGATGTCACTGTTCTGCCCTTGAATAACTTGACAAGCTGAGGCAAGAGCTTTTGACTGGGCTGATTTATTTTTACAGCCCCAATGAAACTTCCTTTACTGCAGGGAGGAAAGAAGGAAGCATTTGAAAGTGCTCACAAAGAGAATAGCTGTTTACAGCAATCAGCAGCCTCATGTTTTTTGTCTTATGTAACTTAGCATCCATGACTGGCAAGAGGCCCAAGTCCTGGTACTCCCAGTCCTCCTGAATAATTCATCAGGAGAATGTCGGCTGAATCACTTGCTCTGCAACAAAGCAGTTGCTAAGCTGAAGGATAGGGAGAGGGAATAATGCTAGCTCACTTACCCAGCTCTCCAGGGAGCTCCGTCACTTACAGAGATGTGTTAGGCATTCACCAGTAGAGCAAAGCTGCAGTGAAGGGAAAGGGGCAAATTATTTCATTGGAGCAATGAACCAAGTGCAAAGTCATGGTGGAAAGATGCTTAAGGATGTTTGAAATGATGGTTGCTTCCCCACTTCCTCCTACTGAACAGAACAGAAATGTCAAACTATAGAAGATATCTTTGAACACCAAATCTGAGGACCACTTTAGATGTTCTGTCAAGACTAATTCTGTAATTAAGCAGAGGAGTCTGAGGCTTAGTTCTCAAAAGTTTATTGCTATTTCTACAGGCCACAGCAGAGATGTAGGAAGATGAGATGGGAAATATTCCAAGATTCCTCCAGAAACAGCAGCTTAGCCCAGTTTTCCATTTTCTCTGAGTGGTTTCCAGATGGTCACCTTAAGCATCTTAGATTTGGGATTTTTTTTTTCTTTGCCGTCCTCAGTCCATTTTTTCTTTTGTGATCTGGATTGTCAGCTTGAAGGCAGCAAATGCTTTACTTATAGTGACTCTAACAACTATTTGGGTGGAAGAATGAAACAAAAACTTTGCCAGTTACTACAATCCCTTCAAAGCAAAATCTGGAGTACCCCTTTTGATGTTTCCTTAAACTAAATTATCAGAGGTGGCTGGGGATAGAACACAGAATACTGAGATCCCTTCAGAGGTCTTCTAGTCCAATCCCCTGCACAGAAGACATATATCATCTGGTCAAAAGGATGTCCAGTCTATTTTTTTTAAAAAAAATATCCAGTGATGGAGCACCCACAACTCTGGGAGGCAAGGTATTCCATTGATTAATTGTTCTCAAGTCAGAAAATTTCTCCTTACTTCTAGGTTGGATATCTCTTTAACAAGCTTCTACTCATTATTTCTTGCACTGCTCTCTGGTGCTTTGGAAAATAAGTCAATCCCCTCTTTGTGACAGCCCTTCAAGTACTGGAAGTACTGGAAGACAGTTATCATGTCTCCTTTAATCCTTCTCTTTGATAGGCTGGACATTCGTCATATGATTTAGCCTCTAGGTCCTTTATCATCTTTGTTGCTTTTCTCTGCACACTTTCTGTTGATGCTGTTATGAGATACTAACTGAGAGGTATTGTTAAGTCTTGAATCTTGAAATAATAGCTTTTCATTGGTCTTCTACATCAGCAGAGTAACTGACTTAGAGTTCAACAAACTGAGGAAAAATCATTCTTGGGTAGGGCTTCACTCTACAAACATATGAAATGATAGCTCTGAATGCATGCCAAGTAGTAAGAACAGTTGTGAGTGAATTCTGCAATCACTGTGGACAAATATTTTGTTAAAAAATAGTTAAATGTTTTAGAAATGTCATAGTGGCCAGAATTAATACACCATCATTTTATGAGCCCCAGTGTTTGTTAGGACATGATGGTTGTAGTCTGTATGTAGATATATATATTGTTTGAAAAAAATAAAAACAAGTGTCCTTTTTAAAGAAATGGATGGATGAAAGTGCTATATGAATGGAGTAAAAATAAACATGACATGTTTTAAAGCTACATTTGCAATCCTTGGTTGAACACATACATTAAAGTTAAAAATATGGATCTTCTTAAAATCTGCTGACTGTAAGTCAATGGCAAAGATTTCTGAATAAACCAAGGTAGTGAAGGCCTGGTACTAAAACTTCAGCTTATGAAAGAGCTTCAGTCAGGGCTATGCCATAAATGATACTATATTGAATCACCTCATTTATGCTAAGATTCAGCAACCTAGGTCAGATAAACATAGAAGCTTGCCAGCAAAAAATGATAATGTTAACTACAGATAAGAATTTATATAGATAAAAGCTTGCTAGCAGAAACTGATAATGTTAACCACAGATAACAATTAGTATAGATGCTTGCTAGAAAATGCTGAGGGCATAGACCACATATAAAGGGGGTGTTAGTTTTATGGGGGAGGTGGTTAAGGAATGTTTCTAAGAAATTTTGCAAGCAATCATATTACTGAAATAAAGGAAGATAACGTGACATTTGGCTTAACTGTGGGCAAAGAGTCTGGGCAGGAGTCAGGAGATGAACAAAGTTCACCATTAGCATACTAAAAGCATGATCCCTAAATATTTAGATGAGCAGTACATAGACATCATGCTAAGAATATTATGGGATGCAAAATGTGATTGAGAGTGCAGCAAGTAAACCTAGGAAGTAGCAAATGACCAAGGAATGAAATTGTAATCTTGTGCTTCCTTGTGCAAACAGTATAAAAACCTAATATAAATCCAATTCAGGGCCCTCTTTCTTTACGTTGAAACTGTAGGCAGAAGTTCCCCTTTGCTTCTGCGTACAAATAAAATGTTTGAATTTCACTTTCCTTGAGTCTGAGTGAATAATTGGTCCATCATGCTGGGCAAATGACACAGGGTTGGCACTTGACCAACAACAGGGCAATCTATAACCATGGATTGCAACTGGTGCTTAGGTCCTCTTTTTTTATGGACTTCAAAGCCCCACAAGTTCATGCTGCTGAAATTTTGCAGTGAACAGCCAAATAAAGATGGTGTGATTTTCAAATTATTTTACAGACAAAAGGAAGTAAGATACATGTATATTTTAGAACTTTAGAAGGTTTTTGTTGTGTCCTGGGCCTTGCTGAGTCATTCAGCAAGGCTCAGGAACTCTGCAGATGGTTGCAGAGACCCGGGCAGACCACGTGTCTGCCCGGGACCCAGACAGGCTGTCTCCAGCCTCGTGCACATGCGCGAGGCGGGAGAATAGCCTGCATTCATTGGTTGAGCATCCCCTTTGCAAGGGGAGTATAAAAGGGCCTGTTGCCATTGTTTGCTTGTTTCTGTTCAGTGAATGTGTCAATAAAGAACATCTTTTGCACAAACTACCTCGCCTCCATGTCTGCGGTGCGAACAGAACATTGGCGACGAAGGTGGGATGCACCGCATCGGAAGGCTGCTATGATGCTGCTAGGCCTACTCACCTAAAGGCCTGACGAGCGGAGAAGTTCGGCGTCCGGTGGAAGTGACTGCCTGCCAGCATGAAGACGCTGGAGGCAAGCTCGGCTTCAAGGGACCCCTTCTCACGCCTTGAAGTGGAAGGAATCGAGGAGAAGCCACCGCTTGCCAGTACGAATACACTGGAAGCGGGCTCGGCTGTGTGGGACCCCTTCCCCGAGAAGCGTGGCATCCAGGAGAAGCAACCACCTGCCAGTACGCATACGCTGGAGGTGGGCTTTTGGCTTCGTGGGACCCCTTCTCTGAGAAGCGCGGCGTCCTGGAGAAGCAGCCGCCTGCCAGTACGCAAATGCTGGAGGTGGGCTTGGCTTTGTGGGACTCCTTCCCATCCCTTCCTCCTTCCTTGTGGCGAGAGACGTGGGCATGGCTATCCATCACAGCAATGTCCAAGCTGGGCTGTCTTGTCGAGTCCAATACTTCGCGACCCAGAACCCTCCAGCAGCAGTCCCCGTCCATCAAGAAGTCATGCGAGAGGCCTCCAGAGAAGAATCCAAGGACAGACTTCAACTATTGGCGGTGAGAAGACTGCAAGAGCGCAGAGGACAGACGCCTACATCCTGGCGGTGTTTCGGCTGTGGGGGTCACCACAGGAGAGCCGACTGCCATTCTCCTTCTGCTGTTGCCGGGCATGTGGCAGGCAAGGCCACATCGCATCAGCCTGTTTGGGTCGCCAGATACACAGGCCCCCTAATGAGTTGCCTCTGAAAGGTACCAAGGTCCCCAGCCAAAACAGGGTGGGTTTTTGCGTGTCCTGTAGGGGGGTGTTTAAAACAGGGACTCACAGGCCCCTTAAGACACAACTGCGCACGGTTGTTAAGTTGTAGGGAGCTCCCCTGGCCATGGAGCTGGACACAAAGTCCGCTGTTCCTATTATGTCTGCAGACACCATTAATACGGGTTGTTCCAGGAGTGGCTCACAAGTCTAGCTCAGGCCCTCCAATCTTATCCTCCCTGACTTTCAGGTTTCATGAGTCAGTGTGCAGGGGGAGGCCACGCTAAGGGTACAGAGTAAGGAATGCGATGGCCCCCATTCCACGGTCTATACTGGCCACAATTCTTTGCTGAGGTTGTTTGCAATCAACAAACAAACCCCACACATCATCTCACCCAGGATGCTGAGATGGTCAAGTTTTTTGGTAGCAGCTTATGATTACACCCTGGTTCACAAGCCAGGTACTGAGATGGGTCATGCTAATGGCCTAAGCAGGTTACCTCTCAAACAAATAGAGGCAGACCCTGCTCCTGCTGTACACATTCTGTCTATTCAGGACTTACCTGAATCTCCCCTCAATGCTAGGGATGTGGCTGCTGAAACTGCCACTGATCACACGCTTGCACGCGTGTTTACATGTGTGTTGTCAGGATGGCCTGACACATGTCCTGGTACAGAGTTCCAAAGCTTCTGGCGTAGGAAGCATGAATTGTCCACATTCAAGGGGTGTATCCTGTGGGGCAACAGAGTAGTCATCCCGGCCTCATTGAGGACTAGAGTCTTACTCTCTCTTCATGAGGGCCATCCGGGAATAGTGAGAATGAAGGCGCTTGCACACAGCCATCTGTGGTGGCTTGGTCTCGATAAGGACATCGAGGCCCAGGTTCAAGGATGTCAAATGTGCCAGCAATCATGGCCAGAAATGCCCCAGGCCCCTGTACATAGGTGGGAGGAGACACTCACTCCACGGTCATGCGTCCATATAGATTATGCTGGGCCATTTCAGGGGCAATTCTTCCTCCTCCTTGTGGATAGCCATTCCAAGTGGCTAGAGGTTGTTCCTGTGTCCTCCACCACTACTGCCAGGACCATCCAGGTGCTAAGAGGAATCTTCGCTTCCCATGGCCTTCCTGATGTTTTAGTATCAGACAATGGTCCACAATTTACCTCTTCTGAGTTTCAGGCATTCCTCCAAGCCAACATGATCCGGCATGCCACGTCTGCTCCTTTTTACCCTGCCACCAACGGTCAGGCTGAACGCATGGTGCGCACCACAAAAAATGCATTAAAGAGAATCACTCAAGGACCCTGGCATCACAGGTTAGCTGATTTTCTCCTTACACACCGCACCACACCATGCACAGCTACCGGAAAGAGCCCGGCTGAACTTCGATGGGGTTGCAGACTCATTACCAAGCTGGACAGGCTTCACCCAGACCGGGTGGCTTCACAGATGTCGCAGCCGCAGGCACTGAGGAGACATTGAGTGGGTGACCCGGTTTGGACCAGAAACTATGGGCAGGAGCATCTCTGGGTACCTGCTGTAATATCTAAGGTCTCTGGGCCACTGTCATACAAAGTGGTCTTAGACGATGGTCGTGTATTACGACGCCACATAGACCAGCTGTGTTGGTGGCTTCCTGGCCGTTGTTCCTCCCCTGACTCCGCTCTTGGGGGGGAGGGGGACCCCAATTACGATTGTGGATCACAGTCTCTCCAAGCGGGGGGGTCTCCAAATGCTCCGGATGAGGATCTTGCCATGGAGGCGGATCCTGACTCTGGCAGAGGTCCCCGGTTTAGGGCAAATGGCCGTAAATCGGCTACTCAGGGCACCCCTGCTGCTGGCCTTGGGCCTGAAGGACATTGCTCCCAAGGGGAGTTCCAAGGGTTTTCGGGGAACTCCACCCCACCAAGGAACTCGGGGAACTCGACCCCTCCAAGGAAATCTGGTTTGGGTTTAGTGGATCCAGCCAGTCAGCAGTCAGGGGGAACCCCTGAGTCTTCTGGGCGACAAACTCCTGGTTTGTTGTGCGCAAGCCGGGAGCAAGCACTCCAGGCACCCAACTCAATTCCCCCAAATACTGTCACACCCGTCCCTCACCTGGATCCACGAAGATCTGGGTGGATTAAGGGTCCGCCTAAGTACTTGCAAGACTTTGTGAGGTCCTGTGAGGCCCACGTTTACTAAGAGTGAAAGAACGTGGATTGACCATAAACCTAAGAGAAAGAGGTTGTTGGGAGTATGGGGGGGGGGACCTCCTGGGTGTGGAAGGCTGCCTTAGGGCTCAGGGCAGTCAAATGAATATTTGAACAAATATGTGAGGTCCTTGTGGTGCGAATGTTGTCAAAAAAGTGAAATAACATGGATTCCATGGAACCATAAGGAGAGGGGGTGTGAGGAGTATGGGGCGACCACCGGTCATTGCCGGACTGACTTGGCTTGGGGCTGTCAAATGATAGGGACAGTGTTGTCTAAGCCAAGGGGGGAGGGGTGTTGTGTCCTGGGCCTTACTGAGTCATTCAGCAAGGCTCAGGAACTCTGCAGATGGTTGCAGAGACCCGGGCAGACCACATGTCTGCCCGGGACCCAGACAGGCTGTCTCCAGCCTCGTGCGCATGCGCGAGGCGGGAGAATAGCCTGCATTCATTGGTTGAGCATCCCCTTTACAAGGGGAGTATAAAAGGGCCTGTTGCCATTGTTCGCTTGCTTCTGTTCAGTGAATGTGTCAATAAAGAACATCTTTTGCATAAACTGCCTCGCCTCCATGTCTGCGGTGCGAACAGAACAGTTTTGATGTATCTTTTTTAAATTCCAAAAATTAAAAACAAAAACGGAGAAATAAAAATCCTTCTCTCTGCTTCCCAGAGATATCACTAATAAAGAAAAGATGGGATAGGGGCTGGGCAGAATAATAGGGAGTGAAGGCCATAATGGAAACCATTATGTATGCAGTCCAATTAAATTAGGCCAAGCCAAAATGTGTGGGGCAGTAGATATTTACTAATAGTTGAATCTACCCATGTTATGGGGAGTAAAGGTCTGTTCGTTGCAATATATTACGTTAATAATAACGTATCACAATAAGCAGAGTGAATTTACAACTTGCGTAAATAAACAGTATAAAACAAAATGTTGATTAACTCTTACTTTAGGCTCCCCATACTCTCCAAATTTCCTCCTCTGGGGTCCATACAGCATGCTTACTATGAATCCCAAGTGAATTTCTATGTTTCCTTCTGTAATATATAGTCAGAAAATTGATGTAACCGAACCAGCTCATTTTCAACCATTTACTCTTCAGTGTATTTCAGTTAAATTACTTGAAAATACCTTCAAATAATTGGCAAGCTAGCATTAAATTTAAAATATTTGGAAACTAGTTGAAAATAAAGATTCTATTTGTTTAATACTTAAAAATTAGACCCAAAAGAAAAAAATATATGAATATGTTTGATTTATTGATTAACCCAGATAATATATATATAATGGTTTTGATTTATTAAAGGGGATATTGTATTATTAATTAGATGATTTAATATGGTGGGAAATAGATAACTTTTAGGAAATAGAACAAGACTAAATTCAAATAGATAAGATGTGTATTTTGAATATTAGACTCTGTTATGAATTGAGATAAGGGAAACTTTGGTTACCTAAAGCCTGGAAATTATAAATATCAAATGTTAAATTTGAATATTGATGGGAAACTAAAAATTGCGAAAAAATCAATAACAGGGCATTGATTGTCTATAAAGCTTGAATGTAAAAGTAATTAAGATATATATAAGCTAAAATTTATTGATAAATGTAATAATGATGTTTTTACTTAGTTGATATAATAAGAACTGTATTAGCTTAAATACGAGATAGTAGATATTAAGGGAAAAAGAGAGGAAATATTTGATGTTGTAACTTGAGATTTGTACTAAAGATTTTTGTATGTTATTGAACTATTGATTAACCCAGCCACCACTTGTTTTTTAAATAATTAGATGTGAAATTGGAAAATTAATAAAATATTATTAAAAAAATACTTAAATAAGAACAATAAAAGAGATACACAAAACTAGATTATGTTATAAGAGTTTTAAAATATTAATGAAAAAATATTAAATAATACCTGACAAAAATAATAAAACTGTTATTTAAGATATTTCCATATTGCTTCTTGATTGGCATCCTCACTTGCAATTTTCTTTGCTTTTATCTGAGCATCATCAGCTGTGTGATTTATCCTTAACCATTTTTCACTGTAGGAGTAGGATCCCATTCCTTTAGAGGTAGGCCGATTAGATTAATAGTAATTGTATTTGATATATTAGAAACAGTTAGGCCAGGGGTCCCCAACCCCCAGGCCATGGACCAGTACCGGGCCGCAGCCAGTTAGGAACCAGGCCGCACAGCTGGAGGTGCGCTGAAGGCACGTCTTCCACCTCTGGGCATGAGGCGAGACTGCAGGGGTCCAGGCAGAGGCGGGAGAGTGGCTGGGCAGAATCTGTCTTGCTCAGTTCAAAGGTTCTCCGGCAGCTGCACTTGCAACTGGCTACTCCTCCTCCTGCTATTTCTTCCTCCTCCTCTTCTTCCTTACTTTCCTCCTCTCCCCCTCCCGGCACCCCAGCTGAGCTTACGCGCCCTTCGTGCAACTCTCCAAGTTTGCAAGTGCAAAGGAGGGGAGAAGCTACATTTCCCCTTAAGCACTGTGTATCAAGGGAATCCCTCTCTCATTTGCACCGTTTCTGAGACTGCTGGGCTAGTGCAGTGCTGAGTTGGTTTGGTCTCTCTCTCTCTCTCTCTCTCTCTCTCTCTCTCTCTCTCTCTCTCTCTCTCTCTTGAATGGTATTCTCATCACTTCCTCAACATGCTGGGTTTTGCTGGAAGGCTGAGTTTAGGATTATCTCTTCCTTCCCACTTTCTTAGAAGCAGAAAGTCACTGATCTAATCTAATACAATGTAATAATAATAGAAATAAGTGCATTATTTGTTCATTTATTTAGAAAATTTTCAATAAATGTAATGCACTTGAATCATCCTGAACCCCCCCTACTCCCTCCATCCCACCTCACCCCCGGTCCATGGAAAAATTGTCTTCCATGAAACTGGTCCATGGTGCCAAAAAGGTTGGGGACCGCTGAGTTAGGCGATTTCTCTTGTCTGAACCTAGTATGTTCATCTTTGAAAAACCCCTTTCCGCTTCTGCTGAACTTACAGCAATTGTTCTGACAATATTTTTAGCTCTTTGAACACATTATTCATTGAGCTCTGTATAGCTAGACAGGAAAACGTTCCAGAGCCACAACTCCAGCTAATACTTGGTGGCCTCACCTCCTTTCCTGTATGAACCAATCGGGAAACTAGAGAGATGAAGCGTCTATTCCTGAAATTACCTCTGAGAAGCACCACCAAGTTTTCGCCTGAGTGATGTGATCGAAGGCGCCACATCTCCGTTTGGTTTCCATTGCTCCTCTCTTGGACTTTTGGGGAGGTTTTTTTCCCCCTTGCCTGGAAGGTAGTTGAACAAAAACCAGATGTGTTCCGGAAAACACAGATTTATCATAACCGGTTCACCAAACTCAACAAAAAATTAAGAATCAGTTCTGCCAAACCGGTGCTAACCGGCTGAATCCCACCACTGGAGCAACCCTATCCAGAACTAAAACCTCCAGATTACGAACCCACAGCTATTCTGTCTTGCTAGGGCTCAGCTGAAGCCTGACCCCCAGACCCACACAGTGTCCAGGAACTATGAGAAGGCAGGTACAACATCACTTGGGTCACCAGGAATGAAGATATAAAGTTCGGTATCATTGGCATAGTGAAGATACCTCATCCCATAGTGTTGGATGATCTTGCCCAGAGTTTTATGTAGATATTAAAAAGGAGCAGAGGGAGCATGAGGCTTGTGGCACTCTACAAAGGAATGGTTGTGGGCTGGAGCTCTCATTCCCTATCAACACTCACTGGGACCAGCTTTGAAGAAAGGAGCTGGACCAGTGCCACACTGCACCACCCAGCCCCAGCTTCCATAGCCAGCCCAAAACAGTACCATAGTCAATGGTATCGAAAGCTGCCAAGAGATCAAGAAGAACAAGGATGGATGCATTATCCCCATCCTGCTCCCACCAGAGATCATCTACAAGTGTGACCAAGGCCATTTCTGTTTCATAATCGGGCCTACACCTGATTGAAAGGGGTTCAGATAATCCTTTTCGGCCAGGGCCCTCTGGAACTGCAAGGCAATCATTTTTCCCATCACATTCCCTAACCTCATAGAAAAGAATCTCACATTTAATTACCTGTTTTGCCTCTCCTCCAACCCCTGTTATGTAACTCCAGCCTTGGAGTTCCAAAAGGAAGAAGAGGTGAAAAGGACTAGAAAAATCCAAGGGATTCTCAGGACTTCCAGTTTTATGTCTTACTACCAAACCTGAAATATGTCTGGGCCAGCTGCAAGTTGGTCTCAATATATTCCTTCCTGTGGCTACACGTCTCATTCTCTGGGTTCTTTCTTGCCTTGTAGTCATCATAGAAATTGGGAAGGTTTATTTCTTTTAGATTTTTTAAAAAATAAAATTGGAGTATTCTGATATCAAGCAAGTCGAATGTAGGCTTTGCCTATTTAAGAAGTGGTTCATAGAGTTTCTGGTTGGCAAAATAAACAATGAGTTAACAATAGAGAAGTCAAATGGCATCTGAGACAACAGCAATATTTCAGTCGCATTTGACTCATTGAATGCTGTAAACCACAGTATATTTATGTGATTAATGGCTGATATTATCAAGTGACTTACGATGCGTGCCCTTATATAGGATAGGAAAAGTATAGGCCCTTTATGCTAGCTGTTTTGGAGTGTGCTTTATTAGGTTATAATACAAAGAAGCAGTTCATAAAAAGAATATTTTGCAATAAAACACTGACTTCTGTACACTCAAGATGGTTGGCCTTTATATAATCTTGGCCTTTAAAAACCTTTCCATAATAGGAATCAATATTGCTATTGCCTCAGTTTTGAAATAAGGGTTTATTATTAAAACTAGTAGTAATAGTAACATTTTACCCATTCACTGTTTAGTCTCATTCAATAGATCACCAAACACCTAAGTCTGAACATAACTGTCAAGCCCCGTGGGCTCGACATGAGCAGGAGGGGGGAGCACCGAGCAGCCAGCCGCCCTGACTCCGCAGCCAGCCGCCAGTTGCCAAGGGCCATGGCCGGACCCACAGCCGGACGCCGAGGCGTGCAGCCGGCTGCCAGATGCTGCTAGCCACCAGACGCCGCAGCCAGACCCGCAGCCGGACCCCGAAGCACGCAGCCGGTGCAGTGGCCTACCGTGTGGCATGGGGGGGGGTCCAGTACATTGTGGGGTGGTCCGTTGGGCCCTGGCCGGGCAGGGTCGACAGCAGCGGTGGGAGAAAGGCTTCCCTGGCGGCGTGTGACATGGCGTGGAGGCATCGCCGAGGGCGGGGCATCCCACGGAGGCTCCGTGGCCTGCAGCATCTTGCAGTGGCGCCCGGAGCAGCTTGCCAGGATGCGGAAGGCCGGAGCAGCCCTGAGCCATCGGCGCGGAAGCTGGCAGGGGGGAGGCCAGAGGCTGGACTGTGCCTTTTCACCTCCACGGATTGGATGCTGGCTTGCAGCTTGGGGCGGAACTGGGGTGGGGGTGGGGGAAACTATGTAAAGTGCTGGGAGCAGTTCACTCCTAGCGCTGACTTTCTTTGGCATAGAGTAAAGCCTGTTTTGTCACCTTGTTCCTGCGTTGTGGATTCTTTGTACACGGACGACGAAGGACATCTGACAATAACCTTAATTCACTTGAAAGAAAATACACAACAAGATGCAGCCTATTTCTCTTGGTACTTTTCAAACCTGTTAATCTTAAGAAAGAAGTGCAAGCATTTGCTTAAGTTTCTTAGCGAAATGTAGGACTCTGTCAGTGCCATCTTACAAAAGTGTATTCCAGAGTTCTCTGGTAAATGAGAATAAATTTGCAGCTTAAAAGCTTTCATTTTTGGCTAACTGCTTTTTAAAGACAAACCAGTGTGTATTTCAAACTCCTGTTGTATTCAGTAGAGTTAATCCCTCACTATTATTTGATTTATAGCTCAACCCTTTTAACTGTATGTCAAAAGACCCCTTTAGAGTTTTAAGGTAGAAAAGATAGCCCATTTGATGTTGCACAAAAGCAGGAAATCTCTCCTCAATAATCTCTTTAACACACATGTATTTTAGGAATACAAATATATAGTATTTCTAGAATTGAGAGATCCTTAAAGCAAACCAATTCATGTTTTTCTCTAGGCTTTTAGCTCATTTCATAATTGAACAATATGTTGCATATATCTATTGATATCCTTTTTGATGATGCCAAAATAATAATAAAACACTTCCTTCTAGGTATAAAATAAAGTGGTTGCATATATTTTTTTAATATCCTTTAGGCCTTGCTTCCCCCCCCCCTTCCATTCAGTCATATTCAATTGAAACGCCTTGGTTACATTATCCAAAAAGGATGTCTTCAGTAAAATCATATGTATACACGTGTGTGTGTGTATTATATATAACACACACACATACACACACACACACACACATGGTAGAGAAAGAGAGAAAATTCATACTTCTGTTCTGTAATACAAATTAAACTGATTTATTTTTGCTTCACAAAACAGCAGCAGTAATTCCAAATTCCTTATGATATATTGATAACCAAAACTAGTGTGGTAACATTAAATGTTCAGGTGCCATTAAGCTATGCTTTTCCCCCAATTTACTCCATACTCCTTTATGAAAATGGGTTTCCTATTCATATCCCAATAGTGTTTTTCTCTAATATTGCGATTTCTAAATGATTTATGGTTAGAACTTTGAAAATTCTGCACAACCAAGTGCTGAACATAATGACTGGGTAACTCTGAAAGTTGCCATCCCAACATATAATAGTTTCTTTTTAACACAACAGATTGTTAGATATTACAGTAGCAGAAAAATGCTTATCCTGGTTTTGGATGTATGCTTAATAGGTAAAGCGGAACATGGATTTTTCCAGAATCGCTTCTCTGAGATTTCATCACTCAGGCAGTTCAGTTCCATTCAATTAAATGGCTGTTTCTCTTTTTCTTGGCTACCTCTTTCAACCAATGCAGAAAGAAAAGGAGACCCACAGAAATCAATAATGTAAAGTGCATGCATGAATGATAGGAGTCAGGCACAAAAGTTGGAACTTTTGCTACTAAGGGAGCAACACAACCATAGGGACACTAAGCATGGAGAGGAGAGGAGAGAGGAGAGGAGAGAGAGAGGAGAGGGGAGGGGAGGGGAGAGGAATTTTTACTATTAAGGGAGCATCAAGCCCATAGGACCACTAAGCAGAGAGAGGAGAGAGAAAGGAGAGGCGAGAAAAGAATTAAATAATCATACAAACTATTTCAGGGAAAAAATCTGATAGGTACAGCATATTTATCCTAACTTCCCTCCAGTAAATTCAAAGAAGTTTGACCAACTGTTTTATCTTCATAATAACTCTGTGAGGCATTTAAGGCTCAACACCTACAAATGAGCTTAATAAATAATTTGGTGTTGAACTTAAGTTGCCCTGGACCAAATCCTACCATCTGACTCTCTAGAAATTACATTACTTCTCCTTCAGTTGTTGTATTAAGGGATAGTGACACTACCATTAATTACAATATCTTTTCAGGCATAGGTTGACTCAGTAAAACCCCAAATTTCCTGGAATATACAGTATCCCTAACATTTAAGAGTCCTCTGTAGGGAATAGGGCTTGATTGCATTTTCAAGAAGAAGAAGAAGAAGAAGAAGAAGAAGAAGAAGAAGAAGAAAGAAGAAGAAGAAGAAGAAGAAGAAGAAGAAGAAGAAGAAGAGGAGGAGGAGGAGAGGAGGAGGAGGAGGAGGAGGAGGAGGAGGAGGAGGAGGAGGAGGAGGAAATCAGAGCTCAGTCTGTCCTTGGACAACTCCAGAAACATTATATCATCTTTGACAAATATGGAATCTTTGACTATATTCATTTGTTTTCTTTGGTGATATCTATTGAATCAGTTTTCAGATATTTTAACCATTACCACAAAAATGCAGCTATGCAGCTACAATTTAAATTCTTCTAAGTGGAGCTTTAGCTACTTTGAAGCAAAGCAATATCTAAATGTTCATACACTATTTCTGGAAACTGTTTTTTGCCTTTTTGGAAAAAAAAATCTCTAATACTTTTGAAACAAATGCTGAGTGTGAAAGTAGTATTCTACGAAAGCTGTATCTTCTAAGATAGCTTTTCTCAACATATCCTCTGGATGTGCATTGAAACTGCAATTACTGGAATTTCTATCCAGCTTGTATTGTCCTAGGAATGCATGATACATATTTGATTAACTTTAATCTGAACAGAAATGGTTTGACCATATGCATTATCCTATTCTTCTAACTCTCACTATTCTTCTAACAATGAAATACCAAATTTAGTAAAATATCATAGTACCAATAAAATAAAATAAGCTGAATTAGGGTGGAGAGCTTTTGCATAGCCAACGGGTTTTCTTCAGTGCAGAGAATGGAGTAGAAAGAAGAAAAGAAGGGTGACTTGATAGCTTCATAACACCTTAAAGATCAGAATTTAGAAGATGGGAGGATATTAAAATTAGGCTTTACCTAGTGACTCTGTTTTTATTCATAAGAGCTCTTAGGGCTGTTGGGATGAAGAAGCAAACAAACAAACAATAAGTATAAGTATTTACTGTATGAATAAATGAAAAATATTTGCCATTTTTCTACATTCTAAATTTAATTTTGTGCTGGCTAAACAGTACATTTGAGGCTACAATTCTATGCATGTTTAACTCAGAAGTAAATGTCAAACTATTTCATATGGCTTGCACATGTATTCTTAGGCTTTTATCCTTATTAATTCATTAGAATGATTGATGATTTTTTATTGTAAGTCTCAAAATAGTCAGGTACCAAAATAATAACTGTGTTTCAAATTAATGCACAAAAGTAGGAGAGGTTATCTAAGAACTTCTTAGACGTTATATTGACCTCTATCATACAAAATAATGTAATCTGTCATAAAAATAATTGGAGAAAATTTTAGATGTGCAAATGCTGATTAAAAAAAAAAAGCAGTCAGTATTATATGATCTGCTGCAAGGAATTTGGGTCTTCTGCATGAAAGTTTGTTGAAAGAAATGAAAAATGTCTGGGCACTAGAGCATGCTTCTGCTTAATTCGTTATATTAAATGAGAGTTTAGTATGCCAGAAGAAACATAAAACTGAATGTAATGCAAATGGAATTCAAAAGAAGTGCTTTGGGTAAATTAAGAAGAGATCAGTCAAAAATGAATGAGCAAGTAATGAATGAACATGGATCAATTACAGAAGCAATCAACCAGTACAATAGTGCAAATATAATGCAAGTTCTACCTATATTTGTTGTGACATGGCCCACATGTGTGAAAATAGTAAAACTTGCAAACAACTCCATTTTCATCACTTTGATTGAAACTGGATCCTGTGGATGCCTCTGATAAGGAATAAATGGATTGAAACTATAGGTTGGATGGGGTAATGAGATCTTAAAAAGAGAAAGAAGAGTAGTTTAAAAAACAAAAGGCAAGGGATAAAGCAATGGATAACCATAGTGGAAGCAAGAATGGTTCCTAAGGATAGAAGAATTTGATGAGCTACAGGAGAAGGATTGGTACAAACTTGTTAAGCTATGTTTTCTTATCTTCTGTGCTTTATATAATGCTGATTACTTTGAACTAGAAGGTAGTTATATATATATCTATGTTCTTAAGAGTTATAAATTCTCAATATAATTTACCAAATATTTCTATTTCAGTATGAAAGATCTGAACGTGTAGCTAAAATTAGAATCCTAGAGGATAATTGGGAATGTGTTCTCTGAAATTAGAGGGAGGGCTCCAAGGTCAGCTGTCCTGCTGGCTGCCAAGATTGAATCTTTCCAATATCAGAGATGAAAGGCAGATCTCTCTCTCTCTCTCTCTCTCTCTCTCTCTCTCTCTCTCTCTCTCTCTCTCTCTCTCTCTCTCTCTGTGCATAAGAGAAAGAATTGAGTAGGAGGTGTGCCAGGCTGGTCATAAATTAATTGGTCTAATGGCCCGGTGGTCATTTGTTAATGTAGATAGTTCTCACGATGGGAGGGGAAGAACAGTGGAAATAGCAAACTGTATGAAGAGCAATAAATGTGTTTCCAGGTTAGTTGTCTATGCTAGCAGAGCATGGCATTTGATTTGTTAAAGTATTCTGACTGTGAAGATCTCCATTTGGACAATAAGATTGCTCTTTCCTATAGCATATCATGCTTATTTGGTATAGAGAGTCCCACATTAATGTCTATGCAATATCTCCAGTGTACTGATGCCAACTTCCCATTCTTTATTTACATTTCCTGTACATATACAACCACAGAAAAGAAATACTGGATCTCTTTCCTTCCTTCCTTCCTTCCTTCCTTCCTTCCTTCCTTCCTTCCTTCCTTCCTTCCTTCCTTCCTTCCTTCCTTCCTTCCTTCCTTCCTTCCTTCCTTCCTTCCTTCCTTTCCTTCCCATAGTTAAAAAGGACACATTTTCTTTCCTAGCATAAGAATAAAGTGGTGGCTTTTTTCCTCTTATTTCTCATCTATTATCTAAGAAATGTATTATTGTTTAGATCCATATTTTGCAGGGGGCTATATAATTTTAATTTCTGCATCTATATTGGCTGGTATCCTGTACTTACAGATGTTGAAATGACACTGAAATGCTTAGAACAAATGGTTAGTGTGCAATATATATATATATATATATATATATATATATATATATATATATATATATATATATATATATATATATATATATATATATTGGCGTATTCGGGTCTTTTCCCGTGTAAGATTGAGAGTGTCTTGGCGACGTTCCGACGAGGTCCCACTCGTCATCTTCAGGCTGGTGTCTTCGGCTTCGTGCTTGTGCGAGCAAAGCGTGATCGGAGCTGCTGTCCTTCTATAAATACTGGAGGGTGTGTGTGGTGTGTTGGCTTTGTAGCTGTAAGCGGGTTGGTTGGCTGTGTTGTTACATCTTGATTGGAAGATGGAATTGATGTAAGCAAATTAGCTGATGTAGCTGTAAGCGGGTTGGTTGGCTGTGTTGTTGCATCTTGATTGGAAGATGGAATTGATGTAAGCAAATTAGCTGATGTAGCTGTAAGCGGGTTGGTTGGCTGTGTTGTTACATCTTGATTGGAAGATGGAATTGATGTAAGCAAATTAGTCAGTTGTTTGGTAACATCCTGTGTGGCTGAGGTGCTGGCTGTGTGCCCATTGTTCTTTTCTACCTGGGTAATGGGCTGTGTGGTAACATTCTGAGCTCTATTGTAGTGATATCCTGAGTCCTGTGCTGCCACATCATGGGAGGTAGGCTGCGTTGTAACATACTGAGCCTTTGCGATGTAACCTCCTGAGTTCTGTGATGTAATGTCCTGAGTAGATGGCTGTGATGTAGCATCACGGGCTTTGGTTTGGCTCCGAGTTTGCGGTCTGGACATGTGTTTATGGCATGTGTCAGTTTGCTTTGTGTGGGGGTCGGCGGGGGGTGCAGCAGTTGGTGATGTCACCGTGGTGTGGATTTTGGATGATGGTTGCATTTCGTCTATGGGATGGGTTTGGGTTTGAGTCTGGTGAGGGTGATTGGTGGTGGTGTCCTGTGTTGTTCTGGGTCCGGTGTCGGTTTTCGTGGTTGGGACTCGTTTGTTGACTAGGGCTAGTTTCCAGATGTCTGGTAGGCGGGAGGTATCATCACGTTTATTCATGTTGTGGGGGTGTTTCTCTATTTTGATGGCTTCCATAATTATTCTCTTGTTGAAGTGTTCAGTTTTGGAGATTAATTTGGTACCTTCAAAATCAATTTCATGTCCTGTTGCTTTAAGGTGCTGGAAAAGGGAGGACGTTTTTTCTTCTTTTCTGACTGCGTTCTTGTGTTCTGCGATGCGTGCATTTATTCTCCTATTAGTTTGTCCAATGTATGCGGCTGGGCAGATTTTGCATGGTATTTCATAGACTCCTTGGTTTTCTAGCTGGATCTTGTCTTTGGGGTTTCTTAAGATGTTGGCTATTTTTTGGTCAGTGCCGAAGGCTGTCTTGATATTGTGTTTGTGGAGAATTTTGCTGATTTTATCTGTGGTGCCTTTGATGTAAGGGAGGAGGGCGATGCCATTGTCCTGTTCTGTGTCTTGGTTTTTGGGGGGTGTCTCCTTTTGGATTAGGTTGGTAACAGTGTTTCTTTGGAATCCGTTGGAAATTAATACATTTGTGAGAGTGTGTAATTCAGTTTTCAGGTGGTCTTTGTCGGCTAGGCGTTTGGTTCTGGAGATGAGGGTCTTGGCTACGGAGTTGATCTGTGCAGGATGGTGATGGGATTGTGCGTTTAAGTAGCGGTTGGTGTGTGTTTTTTTCCGGTAGATGGTGTGTCCTAGGGAGCCATTGGGTTTTTTGTAGATTAGGACGTCCAGAAAGGGAAGTTGGTTGTTTGCTTCTGTTTCCATAGTAAATTTACTATATATATTATTATTAATATATATATATATATATATATTATTCACATCAGTTCTGCTGGTTTTTTTGCAGGAATATCAGTAGCTATATAATTATGAAGACCTATCATATAATCAGTCACCTTTTTTAGTATTTTTTATTTTTCCTAGTACTGTAAATTTTGCTTCAAAATATATACCTTTCTAATAAACTAAACCTGCTTGATTTTTATAGCTTTTTCTTAAAATGTTCAGGTAAGAAATGTTTAATATAAACTAAACTCCATCAGTTCCACCTATTTTACTGAGTACATCATAGATGTGCTAATTCTTTTAAATTAATAAAGATGATTCACTTCCCATTTTGTATAGGCATGCTACATAATAAGAATAAGAATAAGAATAAGAATAAGAATAAGAATAAGAATAAGAATAAGAATAAGAATAAGAATAAGAATAAGAATAAGAATAGAATAGAATAGAATAGAATAGAATAGAATAGAATAGAATAGAATAGAATAGAATAGAATAGAATAGAGCTGGAAGGGACCTTGGAGGTCTTCTAGTTCAGCCCACTGCTCAAGCAGGAGAACCTATACCATCACAGACAGGTGAATGTCCAGTCTCTTCTTAAAAATCTCCAGTGATGGAGTGCCCACGATTTCTGGGGATAAGCTGTTCCACTGATTGATTGTCCTCACTGTCAGGAAATTTCTCCTTAGTTCCAGGTTGCTTCTCTCTTTGATCAGTTTCCAACCATTGTTTCTTGTCCTTCCCTCTGGTGCTTTGGTGAACAACGTGGCCCCCTCTGCCTTGTGGCAGCCCCTCAGATACTGAAACACTGCTATCACATCTCCCCTATTTCTTCTTTTCTTTAGACTAGCCAAACCCAAGTCCCGTAGCCATCCTTCGTATGTTTTAGTCTCCAGGCCTTTGATCATCTTAGTTTCTCTTCTCTGAATTTTTTTCCAAACTCTCAACATTTTTTTTGTGATATGGTGACCAAAACTGGCTACAGTATTCCAGGTGTGGTCTTATTAGGGTTTTATAAAGCGGTAATAATTCTTCGTGTGATCTTGATTCTATGCCTCTGTTTATACAACCCAGGATTGTATTAGCTTTTTTGGTTGCTGCTGCACACTGCTGGCTCATAGTCAAGTGATCGTCCACTAGGACTCCAAGGTCCCTCTCACAGTTACTGTTTTTAAGCCAGGTCTCGCCCAATCTGTATTTGTGCCTTTGGTTTTTCCTGCCTAAGTGTAAGACTTTGCTTTTCTCCACATTGAAACTCATTTTGTTGGATAGGGCCCATTGTTAAAGTTTGTCAAGATCTTTTTGGATCCCGAGTTTGTCTTGGCTACTCCTGCCAGTTTGGTGTCATCTGCAAATTTGATGAGTTCCCCTTCAGTTCTCTCATCTAAGTCATTGATGAAGATATTGAAGAGTACTGGGCCTAAGACAGAACCTTTTGGTATCCAACTGCTTACTTCTCTCCATGTGGATGTAGTGCCATTGAGGACTACTCATTGAGTATGGTTTGTTAGCCAGCTGCAGATCCATCTGGTGGTGATGTTGTCTGTTCCACCTTTTCCTAGTTTACCAAGGAGTAGGTTGTGGTCTACCTTGTCAAATGCCTTACTGAAATCTAAGTATACTACATCCACTGCGTTTTGCTGGTCTACTAGTTTAGTTTAGATGCATTAAACTTAAAGGGGCTTATTTTGGAAAATAATTAATAGAATTGCATTGCATTGCAAGTTATGTAAAAATTATAAATTATTTATTATGAACTGCAAATAAATGAGGAAAGAAGGAAGATGCCTGTTTGCTACCAATATTTTATTCAGGGTATTTGTTTATGGTTCTTTATTTTTAAAGTCCAACCTTATGGATAAAACTAGAAAAACCTTGCTAACACCAGAAACACATCCATCTGATCATCTGAAAGGTATCTGGTCAGGGAAATAGGTTACATGAGATCCCAAATTAAATATTTATGTAAAACTGGGTAATATGAATGACTTCAGCTATTTGATTTAAAAAAAAAATCACTACTATTTAAATCAGAGTTTGGATTCTGTTCACTCTTGCATTGTCAGGGTTTCCTTATTTTATTTCAATATTTCAGAGTTATATATTGGGGTATATCTTGAATGTTATTAACAATGTAAATCAGAAAAATAAGGTGGCTATGAATTATTTCGATGGAAAGAAAGCTTTTGATCATTTTGAATGTTCCTTCATGCTTACAAATCTGAAGGAAATTAATTGTGGGTTAAACTTTCTCAGATGAATATCGCATATTTATAAAGACAAAAAGCCAAGATAATCATAAATGTTTTTTTTAATCATAAAACTGTTCCATAATGAGGAGGACAAGACAAGCTGCCCCCTTTTTTCTTATTTTTATTGGCATCAGAGCCATTGACAAAGAAGATATAGAAAACAAAATTTTAGGAGTTAAATTAACAATTCAAGAACATAAACTGAAACTATATGATGTTGATGTACTTATAGTTAGACAAGGACTCTTTAGAACTGATAATGAAATATATGCAGCAGTATAATTTTCTGTCAGAATATCAGATTAATAAGAATAAAACTCAAACGTTGACATGAAACTTAACTAAAAAGAGCAATACTTGCAGCAAATAAAAAGATCTAATACCATTGCTAAAAAAATATATTTCTGAGAATTTATTTTACAAAAAACAAATATTACAAAATATTGAGATAAAGGTGACTTTTATTGATATTTTAGCAAGTCCTACATGAGACTATTGCAATATGTTTTACCTAAGGCTACCCTTGAGAAATGGTATTTTAAATGCTGTAAAATGCCACAGCTGGACAATTGACTGCCTATGATGCTTTGAATGAATTATGCCTCTTTTGTTTATACAGTGTAGGAACTTACATACGTGATCCATTCGGCATCCAAGACTTTGTTCTAGATGTCTTGGCTGCCCTCATCAATACAGTACTTCCAAGTCAGATCCCTTGGGCTCATGACTCAAATAATGACTATTCACAGAGAGTTTCGCCTGAATGTTGATCCTCATAATGGCTATTGTTTATAGTTGTGAGCTATCCTGAGTCCACGGTGAGAAAAATGTGGGATACATTTTTTAGATACATCAATGATTCTACACAAACATGTTATTAAAGCAAAGCAAACATGTTATTAAAGCAAAGCAATTAGTGAATTTACATATTTTCTATTTTCCATAATTCAGTCTTCCCTAACTTCTAACATACCCTTCCAGTAACTATGTTGGCTTGGATTTCTGGGAATTGCAGCCCTACAATCAGGAAAGAGAGCCAGTTTGGCCTAGTGGTTAAGGCATCAGGCTTGAAGCCAGGAGACTGTGAATTCCAGCCTTAGCCATGAAAGGCAGCTGAGTAATCTCTCTCAGCCCAACTTACCTCACAGGATGGTTGTTGTGGGGAAAAGAGGAGGAGGAAGGAGTATTGTGAGAGTTATTATAAAAATAACTTTAGTTATTATAAGCATAATAACATACATTAAATAAGCATTCCATATGTATATGGAATATACATAAAATAAATAAAGTACCAGATTGATAAAAAACGAACAGCTGCTTAACATAAGGAATCATGGAGGTGGATAGCTGATGCCTCAAGCTTGGAAGTGATAGAACATTGAAGTCACAATTTATGAAGTGTGGAGCCTCCATTATCTTTGTGAAGGTCTCTTCATGGATTTGTAGACTATTATTGTTATCTGCTTGGAGGCTGAAAGACATTACATGCTCTTTGCAAGGCATGTTTAAATAATTGTCACATGTTTTCAACAATCAGATTGTACCTGGTCTTAATTATCATGGTTATACCTAAAGCAGAGCTTTAGGTATAAAAGACATATTAAAAGACATATTAATGTTAATAAACATTTTTGCTTTTTACTTTGCGTATTTAACTTTCTGAATATTTTATCGAAAGGGTAATTTTGAGCTCTCTAAGAGCATTTTTTTTAATCTCTTCATTTTGCAGGAGGAAATGAATAATCTCTAACGACTTTGCATCATAAACATTTCTTATTTTCCAGCCTAAGCTAAACTATAACTGTTTTCACACAAAATTCTTAGTGTAGAGCTTCTGTTACATTAACAGTTCTGGGTTAATGAGTGAGTGCTTTTTATAAAAAAAACATAAGGCATTTATTACAAATATATTCCAGATACTTTTTGCAGGAGATCATGAACTGTTCATAGGAGAAAAAAAAATACCTGAGGTATACTGGAAGCAGGAGAAGGATCGAGACATTAATGGCTAGTCTGTACTATTGCTTATCCCTAAGGGGATCTTTTACAGGTGGTTTCTATTTTTGAAATATCAAAACCTGCTGAATGCAACGGAAAATTGCTCTTAACATTTTTTTTCCACAACACAATTCTTCTTTGATCTGCTGTTCTTGAGGGAGTAAATGGTTGGTTCATTATTGCTTTATTATGACCATCTTGTTTTAAGGAAATAGATGTCTTTTATAGATCTCTTTACATTTCATTTTTAGAGCACTTTCTTCCCTAAAGAAATGATTAATGTGAATACACATTAAAATGATTAAAGTTGCTAACATCAAATGTTAGCATTTGATGTATTTATTTTACATAGAATATATATCTATTACCAAAAATAATGTCTCCCATGATATCTTTTAAGTGCCTAATAAAAGCATATTAAAACTTCACCCAGTTTATATGCAAGTACACATTTTATCTCTTCCTCTTCTTCCCAGTTTTTAAATTCACATATTTTATATCAACTCTTTGTAGCATATTGGCAATATATTGACAATTTATTGAATTGTCCAGTATTTCATAACTTCAAGATGATTATACAGAAAGTGGCATAGCCAAATAAATACATCTAATTACATGTAATGAATTAAATGTTCATTTACATCTAAATAAAACCGCAAATATACCTATCCATTCTGCGATGCCTTTTCAGTGTCAGCAAAGTTATGCAAAGTCATAGGAAATGATCAGTGAAATAAATTACAGCATGAGATTAAAAAAAAGAAAGAAAAGTAAAAATATCTTCGCATCTCTTTAGAACAAGGGTGTCAAACTGCCAGCCCGCAGGCCAGATACATCATAGAGAAATAGCGCCCACCCCATTGCCGGCAATGGCAAAAAAAGTCGTGATACGTCATGACACGTCATGACACGTCACGTGATGTTGCGAATTTGACCCCCCTGCTTTAGAAGATCTCATCAATTCTATCCAACCATTATTTTTTCAATCTTTTCTTTCCTCTCAAGCCATTCATACTTCCTTTGTATATTTCTTTTGCAAATTAGTCCTGATTCATTCTCTCTCTATGATCCTTCCAGCTCAGTATATTGAATACTAACTGCTGTATGTGATCCATTCATCGCTATTTATCCTTGACTCTATCTTTTCTTGTTTTACCACTCATGCTTCTTAATTTTCCCATTTCTTTTGCATTCACCTTGATATTCATTTTTCTCCCATCAAATAACAAAGTGAGCAGAAACACATTTTTCTGTACAGCAATTTTAGCTGTTTTTCAGCATGAATTCCTTCAACAGAGCACATAGTACCCATCGCTTTTTTAGCAGATTTATGTGTCTGAAGTTTCCCTATTTTCCCTATCCATCTTTAATACAATTCTACTGTGATGCACAAATTCATCCACTTGTTCTGTTTTTTTAAACTTTATCCACAAACATCAATTCATGATTCAAGCCTATCATATCCATAAGCTAAATTAACAAATAAACAATAACATTTCTTGTTCCTGTTCATACATTTCCCACTGAACTTCTAAAGAGCAAAAATCTTTCTATTTTGAAATTGAGAAATAAAAGGAAAACAAAGACATTTGGGGAGCACTTCTGCATATGAAAGCACAGCTGGGGAGAAAATATCACTTTCTTATAGTCGGAGGAAGGAAATTAAAAAGCTCTGTAAATATAAGGAGATATGAAAGGCATGTCCAAGAACAGACAAAGACATTTGTAATATTGTATGGTTGTTTTATATCTTATTTAAAACATTTAATTCCTTTAGATGATTATAACTTTTGTTTATGTCTGCATACATTATTTTTTGCCCCCAAAATAGTTCTTCCTAAGCCATGAAAGCCAGCTGGGTGACTCTGGACCACTCTCTCTCTCTCAGCCCAACCCACCTCACAGGGTTATTGCTGGGGGGGGGGGAAATAGGAAGAGGGGTGTGTGTTGGATATGTTCGCTGCCTTGAATTATTTGTAAAAATAATAAAGGTGTGCTACAAATAATGAATGAATGAATGAATGAATGAATGAATGAATGAATGAATGAATGAATGAATGAAATATTTCATTTCTGGGCCACGTTGTTTCTTCAAAGGAAGAACACCTCCCTTTCAATGTATACCTAAACCAATATATATATAAATTCAAATGGATTAGATTAACTGCTGCATGTATTATATTGTAGATAATAAATTGCTGTCAAAAAAGTCTTATTTAATAGATTTATATGCCTTTAATATTTTATACAAATGAAGGTAGCATCTCCAGATTTCTAGTCCAACATTTTAACTACTATATTGCACTGGTTCTGAGGACTCATGTTTACCTTCTGATTCAATTGTTTTGCAAATTCAGTCACCCAGCCTGTTGTGTCCTGAGCCTTGCTGAGTCAATCAGCAGGGCACAAGACAATCTGCAGGATAACTGCAGAGGCTCAGGCAGACCACGTGTTTGCCCGGGACCGGTTGTATAGACCCGGGCAGCCCATAAGTTGCCCGGGACCCAGACAGGCTGTCTCCAGCCTCATGCGCATGCGCGAGGCGGGAGAATGGCCTGCATTCATTGGTTGAGCCTCCCCTTGCAGGGGAAGTATAAAAGGGCATGTTGCCATTTTCTCCTTTGCTTCTGTTCAGTGCAAGTACCAAATAAAGAACATCTTTTTGCATAAACTGCCTCGTCTCCATGCCTGTGTTGAGAACAGAACATTGGCGACGAAGGTGGGATTCGTCGTGGGGAATCCTGAAGAACTGAAGTAGGCCTACTCACCCAGGCCAGGAAGAAGCGTGGCGTCCAGGAGGAGCAGCCGCCTGCCAGCATACATACGCTGGAGGCGGGCTTGGCTTCGTCGGATCCCTTCTTGATTCCTGACGGCGAGAGGCGTGGACGAGGCCATCGAGTTGCAGATGTCCAAGCTGGGCCGTCTGGGCGAATTTGACATCGTGCATCCTGAACACTGGAGCTCGTATGCAGCTTGCGTTGAAAATTACTGTCGAGTAAACACAATCCAGGAAGACGGCCTGAAAGCGGCTACCTTGCTTTGTGTATGCGGGCAAGAGACATTTGAAATAGCGGAGAATCTTGTCGCACCAGCAGCCTTAGATTCAATCGCATATGCCGATTTAAAAAAGATGCTGCGAGAGCATTTCGAGCCCAAGCTCTCGATCATTGCGTGGAGGCATCAATTCGAACAGAGGGACCAACAGCCAGGCGAATCGGCTGCAGACTTCGTCACGGCCATGAGACAGGCCGCACGCCCTTGTGCATTTCAAGACTTGGAGGAAAGGCTTCGAGACAGACTGCTGTGCGGGTTGCGAAGCCGCGAAGTACAGCAGAAACTGTTTGTGAGGACGGACGTCACTTTCCAAGACGCTCTCAGAGAGATCGCAGCAGAAGAAGCAGCCGGAGGCACCGTGAAGGCCTTGCGGTCGTCGAAGAGTCATCCCGTGACCATCCCGATCCACCAGGAGGCCGCCCGTGAGGCTTCGGGGGAAGAGTCCGAGGAGGACAAGGTGGACAAGATCCAGCCAGCGACGGAGAGATGGCGACCGGAGCGGAGGGGGCCACCGCCTGCATCCCCTCGATGTTTCGGCTGTGGAGGACGCCACAGGAGGGTCGACTGCCGGTTTCGATCCGCCGTCTGTCGAGCATGTGGAAGGCAAGGCCACATTGCATCGGCCTGCATGGGCCGCCCAAAGAACAGGTCCCCAGAATTGCCTCTGAAAGGTACCAAGGTCCCCAGCCAAAACAGGGTGGGTTTTTGCACATCTAGGAGGGGGGTGTTCAAGACAGGAATGCATAGGCCCCTCAAGAAGAAGCTCCGTCTTGATGTGAAGTTGCAGGGAGTTCCCCTGGCTATGGAGCTGGATACAGGCTCCGCATTGTCTATTATTTCAATGGACACATTCAATAAGATTTGCTTCCGGAGTGGCTCGCGAGTAAAGCTCAGGCCTTCCAACCTTGTCCTTACTGATTTTCAAAACATGAGAGTAAGAGTAAAAGGGGAAGCAACGGTCAGAGTACACCGAAAGGGTTTCACGGGTGCATTGGATGTGGTCGTTGTCGAGGGGGACAGAACGAGTCTTATCGGACTCGACTGGTTCGAGGCACTTGGAATCCAGGTGACCGGTCTGAACCAGCTGCAAGTGGCTAGTCTTGTGGGCGTCTGCAAGGAGTTTGCAGATGTGTTCAGCTCGGAACTTGGATCGTACAAGGGGCCTCCCATTACATTAAAATTGGATCCAGGCATTACACCCATAAGGGTCAAGCCTAGGAGGGTGCCTTTTGCATTAAAAAGTAAGATTGATGCCGAGTTGGACAAACTGCTCCAACAGGGCATCCTGGAACCTGTGGACTCTAGTCCATGGGAAACCCCCATAGTAACTCCCTTAAAATCCAATGGGGAAGTCCGTATCTGCGCGGACTACAAGTGCAACAGCATGCTTATCCTGTGCCCGTGGTGAGCCACATTCTGGCCTCACTGAAGGGAGGGAAGTACTTCGCTAAGCTTGATTTGGCTCAAGCATACCAACAATTGCCGGTTGACGAGGCGACTGCTGAAGCCCAGACCATAGTCATGCACAGAGGTGCGTTCAAAGTAAAGAGGCTGCAGTTTGGGGTAAATGTAGCCCCTGGCATATTCCAAGGGGTGATGGAGCGAACGCTCCGAGGGATTCCCGGGGTCTGCCCCTATTTTGATGACATCCTCATTGCAGGAGAATCATCAGGAAACTTAGCCGAAAGGCTGAGGGCTGTCTTGTTGAGGTTCCGCCAAGCTGGGCTGAAGCTTCAGCAGGACAAGTGTCAGATCGGTGTGCCATCCACTGAGTTCTTGGGGTTCCGCATCGATGCAGATGGCATCCACCCCGCAGAATCCAAATTCAAGGCCATCCAAATGGCCCCTAGTCCCCAGTCAAAAACTGAGCTTCAGGCTTTTTTGGGCCTCTTGAACTTTTACCATTCCTTTCTTCCAAACAAAGCTGCTGTGGCCGAGCCGCTTCACAGGCTCCTAGACAAACAGGCTCCGTGGACATGGACAAGGGTCCATGAGGAAGCCTTCTCAAAGGTCAAAGCCTTATTATCTTCAAATGCTGTACTGGCTCATTTCAATGAGCAATTGCCAGTGTGCATCGCATGTGATGCTTTCCCTTATGGAGTAGGAGCAGTACTAAGCCATCTCAAGGAAGATGGAACACAGGTCCCTGTGGCCTATTATTCCAGGACCCTCTCATCTGCAGAGCAAAATTATGCCTAGATTGACAGGGAGGCCTTGGCAATAATTCCATGATTTCTTGTATGGACGCAAATTCACAGTCTATACAGACCACAAGCCTTTGCTAGGGTTGTTCACAACCAACAAACAAACTCCCCAGATAATATCGCCTAGGATGCTGAGGTGGTCCATATTCTTAGCAGCATATGATTACACACTGGTTCACAAACCAGGTACTGAGATGGGCCACGCAGATGGCCTAAGCAGGTTACCTCTTAAGCAAATAGAGGCAGACCCTGCTCCAGCTGTACATATTCTGTCCATTCAGGACTTACCAGAATCTCCCCTCAATGCTAGGGATGTGGCTGCAGAAACTGCCACTGATCACACGCTTGCACGCGTGCTGACATGTGTGTTGTCAGGATGGCCTGACACGTGTCCTGGTGCTGAATTCCAGAGGTTCTGGTGCAGGAAGCACGAATTGTCCACATTTAAAGGGTGTATCCTGTGGGGCAACAGAGTACTCATTCCGGCCTCATTGAGGACTAGAGTCTTGCTCTCTCTTCACAAGGGACATCCGGGAATAGTGAGGATGAAGGCGCTTGCGCGCAGCCATCTATGGTGGCCTGGTCTCGATAAGGACATCGAGGCCCAGGTTCAGGGATGTCAAGTGTGCCAGCAATCACGGCCAAAAATGCCCCAGGCCCCTGTACATAGGTGGGAGGAGACACTCACTCCTTGGTCACGCGTTCATATTGATTATGCTGGGCCCTTTCAGGGGTAATACTTCCTCCTCCTCGTGGATAGCCATTCCAAATGGCTAGAGGTTGTTCCTGTGGCCTCTACTACTACTGCCAGGACCATCCAGGTGCTCAGAGGAATCTTCGCTGCCCATGGGCTTCCTGATGTTTTAGTGTCAGACAATGGTCTACAATTTACCTCTTCTGAGTTTCAGGCATTTCTACAAGCCAACAGGATCTGGCACGCCACATCTGCTCCTTTCCATCCTGCCACCAACGGTCAGGCTGAACGCATGGTGCGCACCACTAAAGACACATTAAAGAGAATCACTCAAGGACCCTGGCATCACAGGTTAGCCGGTTTTCTTCTCACACCGCACCACACCATGCACAGCCACTGGAAAGAGCCCAGCTGAACTCCGCTGGGGTCGCAAACTCATCACAAGCTGGACAGGCTTCACCCAGACTGGGTGGCTTCACAGGTGTCGCAGCCATGGGCACCTAGGAGACTTCAACTGGGTGACCCGGTCTGGACTAGGAACTATGGACAAGGGCATCTCTGGGTACCTGCTGTCATATCTAAGGTTTCGGGGGCGCTGTCCTACGAAGTGGTCTTGGATGATGGGCGTGTCCTCTGGCGCCACATTGACCAGCTGTGTTGGCGGCTGCCGGGCCGGCATCACTCCCCTGACTCCGCTCTCGGGGGGGAGGGGGACCCCAATTACGATTGTGGATCACAGTCTTCCCAAGCAGAGGGGTCTCCAAATGTCCCAGATGAGGGTCTGGCAATGCAGGCAGATCCTGACTCTGGCTTAAAAGCAGGGAGTTCTGCCATAGAGGTGGCTCCTGACTCTCGCAGAGGTCCCTGGTTGAGGGCAAATGGCCGTAAATCGGCTACTCAGGGCACCCCTACTGCTGGCCTTGGGCCCGACGGACATTGCTCCCAAGGGGAGTTCCACGGGTTTTCGGGGAACTCCACCCCACCAAGGAACTCGGGGAACTCGACCCCCCCAAGGAAATCTGGTTTGGGTTTAAGGGACCCAGCCAGTCAGCAGTTAGGGGGAATCCCTGAGTCTTCTGGGCAACAAAGTCCTGGTTTGTTGTACGCAGACCGAGAGTCAGCACACCAGGCACCAAAAATAACTCCCCCACATGTCATCACCTCTGGCCCTAACTTTGATCCGCGAAGATAGGGGCGGATTAAGGCCCCGCCTAAATACTTGCAAGAGTATGTGCGGTCCCTAGAGGGAACGTGTTATCAAAAACTAAAAGACCGTGGGTTAATTTGAATCCACGGGACACCAGGTTACCCGAGGGTACTGGGAACAGCCAGGGTAGCATTTGCTGAATGTTACATGGTACTGATATAGCTGCATCAGTGTTGTCCCAGCTTAGGGGGGAGGGGTGTTGTGTCCTGAGCCTTGCTGAGTCAATCAGCAAGGCACAAGACAATCTGCAGGATAACTGCAGAGGCTCGGGCAGACCACGTGTTTGCCCGGGACCGGTTGTATAGACCCGGGCAGCCCATAAGTTGCCCGGGACCCAGACAGGCTGTCTCCAGCCTCGTGCGCATGTGCGAGGCGGGAGAATGGCCTGCATTCATTGGTTGAGCCTCCCCTTGCAGGGGAAGTATAAAAGGGCATGTTGCCATTTTCTCCTTTGCTTCTGTTCAGTGCAAGTACCAAATAAAGAACATCTTTTTGCATAAACTACCTCGTCTCCATGCCTGTGTTGAGAACAGAACACAGCCAATAATAATTGCTTCAGAATAACAATATTGGTTTAAAATAGAGTATGAGAGTATATTCTAAGCCAGCAGTGCCCAACCTTTCTGGCTCTGTCAACCGGCAGTGGTAGCAGCAGTGTGTGTGTGTGTGTGGATGTTTTAGCATATACGTCTGATGCTTGTGCAAATGGAGCTTCACACGCTTGCCTGTGCTTGCGTGGCCCGGTTCCCAATGGGCCACAGACCGGTACTGGTCTGTGGACTGGGGGTTGGGGACCCCTGCTCTAAGCAAAATAGTTTTCAAAAGCATCCAAACTTTCAAAGACATATAGTATTTATTTCACAAAAACTAGATCAATTTTTTTTTATCAATGTCATTCTAAATGAATCCAAAAGAAGACAAGAAACCAAGAGAATGACAAGTATTCCTACTGTGAGATTAATTCCTAGTGATTTGGCAGACAACAGTTAATCAATAAAATGCCGCTATTAATTTAAGTACCATTTTGAGCTGTTAATGTATCAGCTGTGGTCTATGAGTTGAGCTGTTTTAAATAATAGATTTCCTTTCAGAATTAAAGACAAAATACTTGATTGAAGGAATCTTTTCATTCTTTAATATCTATTTTCTTTAGAACTCATCTAAGTATAACTGCTTTGAATTTTATTCATTACTTCAGATATTTAATCCCCATATTACCTACTTAGTTGGTAAGTTTAAAATACCATAATTTCAAATCCCTTATTTGTGCTATATTTTCTTAATGAATTTAAATGAAAAATGTTTGATCTTGACTAGGATTTCAAATATTGAGATAGAAAAAATACAACAAAGACAGAACATTTGATAGAAAAAGGGTAATTCAAACTTAAAATGAGAAAGATTTTAACTCATATTTTTATATTCCATATTTTTGAAACTTAGAGAAACATATGATTTCTCTATGCAGCATGATTCATCTGTTGAAAGAAAAATCTTCAGGTCCAGTCCAAGTTGGGAATAAATAAAATGGAGGCTAAGATGCTGGAAATAAAAATGGAGGCTGCTTGGGAAAGAAGGTTCTTGTTTATTTACTTGCCAGAAACTTCAGTGACACAGTATGTTTCTGGGTTGGCTGACAAAATGGAGTTGGGAGTGGGTGGGTTTTTATACCTTCTTGGGGTTTTGTATTTGAGGTTGTTCCTGCTCCTGTGCAATGTACTTTGACCTGAGCTTGAGTCTGCCCTTTTGATGTTCTAATGGTGGTGAGTTAATCTTATTATGACCTAAAGGTCACGTTCCTGTCCTTGGAGTCTTTGTTTTTCTAATCCCCTCAGCTCCAGCCTTCCTGCCCCAGTTTCCCTGAATGAATGACCAAATCTGCATTTCTAAAAGCTGGCCTGCTCAGTTTCTGCTTGGGGGAGATTGGGGCAGAAAAGCCTTTTAAGATTTTTTTTCTTCATTATTCCTTTTGGGGAAATATAATATTATGTCTTTTTTAATATCCCCTAAAATATTTCCTTCTTTGTGGGGGGGAGGTGCTGACTTCCTACACATCAAATGGAGATATCAGTACAATTCAAAGATTTAGAACATTTATTTATTTTATTCTATTTATTCAATTTCTATAGCTATCTCAGCCAAATGAGTCTGGGTGGCAAACAGTTTTAAAACTGTAAAGCAGTTAAAAGAATTATAAACAATAAAACATTAAAAATATCTCCCGAAAAATACATATAGCAAGTTTAGAATGCTTAAACAGGTTCCAAATGCATTGGGATAAAACTAATCTAATAAGAACAGAAAAAGTTAAATCCATAATTTAATAGTCCTGATATTATCAATGATTAAGTGGTGATGCAATTTGTAATTGATCTGGATAGCTCACAAATAATATTGTTGCAAGCAGACCATCTGGTACCATCCCTCAGCCAAAAGGTGGTGTAGTGGTTAAGGCATCAAGTTAGAAACCAGGAAACTAAGAGTTCTAGTCCTCATGAAAGCTGGCTGGGTGATCTTGGGCCAGTCCCTGTCTCAGCCCAGCTCACACACAGGATTATTCTGTGGGGAAAATAGGAGGAAGAAGGAATACTAGGTACTTTTGCTAAGTTATTTATAAAATTAATAAAGGTGAGATATAAAAAAAACTTTAAAAAATCTAAATTTCTAAATCTAAGAAGAGGTGCAGACAATGCCTGGTTGTCCTTGGATCAGAGCAGGGGTGAGCAATTAATTTTCCCAACAGACCACATGAGAAACTGGGATTGTTGTGGAGGGCTGTACCAATGTAACCCGATTTGATATCCTCAAAGTCCATCACCTCAGGCTGTTCCAGGCAAGGGGTGATTGCTGCACAGGGGCAGAAAGTCCTCCTGCAGCCGCCAACTGACAGAAGGCATGCATGGCAACTGTGCAAAGCTGGATCCAACTTGGCTTCTTCTCCTGCTCCCTGTGGTGTGCTTATTTACATTTGATTTCTAATTTCTCACGTGGGCTGGACAGGGATAGCCAAAGGGCCAGATGTGGGCCGGGGGGGGGGGAATAAAATGTGAATTTGAGAATTGATGGAAAGTTCACATTTGTCACAAATCCAAAGATCAAAGTTCTTTTGTCTAAGCATCATCATCATCCAAGAAAGATGAACTGAGGCTCAGTTGGATGAAAATGTTGCATTAGACCAGGGGTCTTCAAACTTGACCCTTTTATGAGTTGTGGACTTCAACTCCCAGAATTCCTCAACCAGCGTGCCTGGCTGAGGAATTCTGGGAGTTGAAGTCCACAAGTCATAAAAGGGCCAAGTTTGAAGACCCCTGCATTAGACTTTATCATGCTTTTCTGGAGTTCAGTCTCTACTCCCCATTTCTCTATCCTTGATCTTGCCTGTTACGTTTGTACATATGAAGACAGAACCAGTGGCTGGATTTACAAACATTGCTAAATTCTCACCACACCCTTTGGAGGAAGGATTAGTATACAATTGTCACTGATAATTAATTATGGGAAGCCACAGAGTTGGGCTTTTTTGCCTTCTGGTCTTTTAATATTTTTTGAGTTTTAACTTTTTTTAAAAAAAAAAAATTCTTGGTCTGGAACAATAAAATAATCTGAAAATGCTTTAGTTATATCAGATACAGAAACTGAAGGTGTGCCTGTGATTAAAACAAGCCTAACATCAGCAGAGTCAAATGACATTCACTGGAATGGTGAACATTATGGAAAGCACGCCTTGAGTCAAAAACCCTTTTAAAGCCCCGACAGAGTAGCCTGATTCTGATTACTCAGTGTGGATTGGAGGTTAGAGGTGGGTGGCAATTTTCTCTGAAACATAAATTAATTCAAGGCAGGCAGCCTCCACAGTCTCCCTAGAATTAAGCCCTGGGCATATTAATGCCATTATATCCATCCCACGTGGGTCCTAAGACCTATAGGTAAAAAACGACTCTGAGTTGTGAGTCTTCCAAACTGGCCAGTAAATAAGTTTAAGGAGTAGAAAAAGTTGATAAAAAAGAAATTACTAGGAAGCAGAATTTACTGCTCCCATTTTGAGAACAAGCCAAAGAAATTTATGAAGAACTAATAAATCTATTTTAAAATGTTCTGGTAGTTTAAGGAGTCTAAACAGCTCTAAACCTGACCTTCATTAAATGACTACTGAAATATGAATATCACGATAGGCTCATTAAACCAGCTTTTAACTGCCATGCTTTTTATAATGCTCATAGGGCAAATGTTTGAAAATATTAGAAAATGCATTTGAAAGCCCAGAGTTTATGTTTAGGGGAAGTATGCGTAGTTGGTTGAATGTTCATTAAAATGTCTACCTAAATGCAGAGGCATTCATCTTGGTTTAACAGCCAATTTAACAGCACTCCTGCAGAAACTTTACATCGAAACAAAGTGTTTGGCCAACACTTCAGATAACATTTTCACTATTACCAGCACCACCAGTGCCCTGATGTCAATAAACTTTGGGTCAAAGGTCAGATATACACTACAAAAGGCATAACAGGTAAGTCGACTTACAGCAGTTCTTTTAGTGACTGTTCAAAATTACAACGGCACTGGAAAAAGTGACTTAGGACCATTTTTCACACTTACAACCATCGCAGCTTCCCCATGGTCACGTGATCAAAATCCAGACTCTTGGCAACTGACTCATATTTATGACGGTTGCAGTATGCCAGGGTCATACGATTTCCTTTTGTGACCTTCTGACAAGCAAAGTCAACGGGGAAGCCAGATTCACTTAGCAACCGTGTTACTAACTAAACAACTTCAGTGATTCACTTAGCCACTGTGACAAGAAAGCTTATAAAATGGGGCAAAACTCACTTAACAAATATCTCGCTTAGCAACAGAAATTTTGGGATCGGTTATGGTCATAAGTCATAATACTACCTGTATTATTATGCTGTTCCTACTGCAAACGGATAGGGAGAAAAGGGAAACTGATGCTTTTCTGAAAAAAAAATATTCTTCATATTTAGAGTGTAGACTTTCAACTTCTCTCACTGGAAGTGCTGCATGGATTTCACTGGAGAGAATGCTGGATTAAGCAGGTTAAAGATTCCAGCATTGAATTTCAATTGGAAGTGAAAATAACACAGCAGTAGAACTTCATGGCTAAAGTCTGTTTCCATGGAGTTAACAGCCTAGTCACAAGAACAGAATCCCAGCTTCCAAACTTCTGAGTGTTGCTCCAAAGCTTATTCCAAGAGGTTTGCCCATTCCTTTCCAAATTTTAGATTTTTTTCTTTTCCCTTTATGTGTTTTACGATGTGCAGAAAATGTACTTTAAATGAACAATGTGTTCTTCTGTTCCCAAACACATCCCTGGGCAACATTTAATTTCCCTGCAGAAGTATTGTTATAATAATTTTTTAAAAAACGGGTCATGATCCTCACCAGAAATAATGACTCAAACCTACAGAATGGAAAACATTTCTTCAGTATTTTCAGCACTCTTACCTTTAGCAAGTATTAAAGCCAACTCCCAGTTTCTGTGCTCTGAAAGCTTTATTGTGGCCATATTTGTTTGAATTGCAATCCATGCAATGTCAAGAAACCCTTTAGGTTCATAACTGAAACAATTTAAGGCTCTGCTAGGTTATGCTATGAACAAGCATTCATTCTTCAGCCACACATGTCTGCTCTTTTTAAAGGTTTCTTTCCAATGTTAAACTGACAGCATGGATGCTACGTGGTGGACTCTTCACCAATAATGTGGGGTCTTCCAACATTCTTGGAATAGTCAGGAAAAATATTTTGTCTCTCTAGGTCTACCCCACAACTGAAAATTGCATATAGTGGATAAGGAACTGGATTAAGATGGAAAGATTCAAGTTTATTGCACTGGAGCCCACTCTGACTAATAAGTAATGTTATTTACATATTGTGTTATATTCCTCCTAATTTAAAGGCCAACTCACCTCACAAGGTTGTTGTTGTGAAAATAGGAGGAGGGAGTTGTGTTTGATATGTTTGCCACCTTGAGTTATTTATAAAAATAATAAAGGCAGAATATAAATAAATAGCATTAAGCTTGACACATTTAGGAATGTGGCCATATTAGTCTAATTAGATTTTAGCACTATTTCCTTTTGTTGATAAATGTGCACTTATATGCTGCAAAGACAAAGTCTCAGTGTAAAGAAACCTAGCAAGGTCTAGAAGATTATGTTTGATTAGGTAGCAAACTATACAGAAGGGCTGATCATCCTAGGAGGACATTTTAATTCAAAATTAGGTCCCATAATTATCCTCCAGAAAATTGTCCACAGCCACCATTGAGCCAGTGCTAATCTGAAGATGGGATATGTAACTTTTGCATGATACAATGCATCAATACATTGGATTTTCGCCTCTTAAATGGAGCTGCCTCTGGAAATAGACTAGACGCCTAGAGGAACTCTTGTTTTGTCCAACTCAAAAGCATATATGGCCCTCTGTTGAGGACTTTTGAAGTCTCTAAAAGATTTTACAGTGATTGATAGTCTAGAGCAGACATGTCAAACTCACGATGTCACATGATGTCACGCAACATATCGGAACCTTTTCCCCATTACTGGCAATGGGGTGGGCGTGGTTTCCTCATGACACATCTGGCCTGTGGGCCAGCAGTTTGACACCCCTGGTCTAGAATCTACTTCTGTCTTTGTCTCTTCATTTAAGTGCCAAAATGGAGCTGGTAGGACAAAACTGGAAAAAAGACCACTAAAGAGTTGGAGCCACATCTATGAAAAAGAGATCAGGTAACCATTATCTGTAACAGGTATGTATACATATTATTAGTTTATTTATTTACATTTATGGGGTGTCCAGTGGACTCTTGCATACCAAACTTCAAGGAATGTGAAAACAAACTGTAGGAGATTGGAAAGATGATCTTGGAAGAATGAGGACATTGGCTAGAGACATAAATATTTAAAGTGACAACATGTAAATCAAGGTGTGCATGACAACTAGACCAGCAGCTGGCAAGACTATAAAAGACCCAAAATAAAAGAGTTCATCCAGGCTTCTCTGTTGGAATAGAGGACCCTATGTTCTTGGACTAAATGTTTGGCCAATACTGAGTTGCAAGAGCCAGGTATATGAAAGCAGGAATGGGTGGGTTTGTGGAGAATGTTCTTTTTTTGATAAAGCTTTGTAACGTAAAGAACTCCGGGCCCTCAAAATTTGCTGCTGTACCACCCAGTGCCTTAGGGATATAGAGAAAAGAGTTCCACTATATGGCATGTACTTGTAATCCCATCATAAAATCCTGTCTTCTTTATCCCAGCTGTGCAAAATTAGCTCCTTCAAGATGTCTTGCCATTGTCATTTGTTAACAATTGATCAAAGCAAGTAGAAGAAACTTTAGCAGATGCCTGAAGAAGAGACAAAGAAAGAATGCTTGATCCGTGAGGCTATTCAGAACATTGTGTAACATTGGTAGATATCTCTTGCCTAATGGATTTAGGGACAGTTATTTGCTCAGGCAGCATAAGATGATTGACTAAGGCAAGCATAGCCTTAGAAAAGCTTTTGAATGCTACACATCTAAAAGAGACATGTCTGGAAATAACTGCAAATCCACCTAATGAAACTACACCTAAACATTAAGACTGCTGAATCCAGTCCTGTAAAGAGATTGCAAATGCAAATGGTCATTGGACATTAAGTGAGGACTAACTGTACTTGGATTTTGTGCTATATTATTCAGAGAAACAGCACACTCATATTTCATGCCTCCTACCTTGTACTTTGTATTATATACTGTAATTTCTTTTATTAACTCTGCATTGTGATTTGTAATAAAGTTGGATTGACTGGCATATTGCACTTGGACCCAGCATGGCATTTGCTTGGTATTGGCATAATACATTGTTTGAATTTAACCAACAGCATGTATTTCTTTAAACCACAGTTAAGTGAACTATGACTTACTTCAACATATTATTCTCTCAGTTCAGTTCATGTGACAGAGCTGTCATTACCAAAATAAAGCTGGCGTAAAGAATACTATAACCAAGCTGGTGTAAAGAATACTATTATAACCATGCAGCAAACACCCCTAGACACATGCTGCTAGGTGAGTTATGAACTTATGTACCCATCATATTGGCTGCAATTCGCATAACATATTAAAAACAAATTTCAGACATATTTTTAGCTTTGAAAGATGTGGAAACCTAGTAAACCCAGAACAGCGCTTGTCAAACTTGGCAACTTCAAGATGCGAGGACTTCAACTCTCAAAATTCTGGGAGTTGAAGTCCACATATCTTAAGTTGCCAACTTTGACAAACACTGACCTAGAAAATTGAGTTAATTGGGTAAATGAGATTTCAGTTGACCACGGATAAGCATGTCCTATAAACAAAACCATTCTTTTTCCAGCAGAGATTAGCCTGAAGGCAGTTAATCTACCTGATCTGTTTGATGACACTCCTGGAGGAAAAAAACTTAATTTTTGCTCAGCTACACTGGGCAAAGCTGATGAAAAGCAGAGGAATCTCTTTGCTTTTTTAAGTCAGCTCACCTCAGTCCAGGCACCTCCAGTCCTACAATCATTTCTGTATGAACAAGGGCAGCTGTGTTTGCTGAAAAAATAGGAGAAAGGATATTTTGGCTATAATCCAGAAAACCACATTCATCATTCTATCCTTGTGTTTTTTCATGAAGACAAAGAACAGCAGGAATGAGCCAGTTTAAGGGATCAGTTTTAGTTTCATTGGAAAAAAATGAAATTTCAGAAGATTGGAAGAAAATTTAGAGCTTTGCTCAAGACAGATTAAAAGCAAAAAGTGAGTTTAAGATATTCTGGTTTTATAGTTCATAATAGCATTAGCAAATACATCTCCTTTGGATTTGCATTTTTTTAAGCAGCAGGAGGGAAATTTATCTTTTTGGCATGTGTAGATTTTTAATTCTTGATAACACTCAGGTTATCAAACCAAAGACGTGAAGAGAAATAATCTTGAGACTGAAATAAAAAAAAACAATTGTTTCCTTCTCTGCCTTATCTCAATGACATTTCATGTTATTTGGTATAAAAATGTAAGAAAAACATGCACGTAAAATGATTGCTGTTGGATCATCACTTTCCTGTCTGGCTCCAAGTAGGTATCAAATCAGAATATTTGATTATTGTGTCTGAATGAATGTTCTCAAAATAGAGAAGAATCTGGATTGAGTTTGTCAATGTCTAGATGCATCTTTTCATTCTTAGAATGAAGAAATAATATTTACTTTGAAGATAATTCTTTCCATATTACAGTTAGGCTGCTTGCTTGCATCTAGGTTATAAAATGAGTACATCCGATTTATTTCAGTGGGACACTTCTATTGCTCATATATAGGCTACATGCCACACATAGGAAATTGGAGAAAAGCACTTCTCTCTGGCAAATGTGCCCTGGGAGGTTTCAGTATGTAGTTTGCTCCTGCAACTTGGATTAGCTTGTCCAGTTGCTATGGTAGCTAGGCCTGTGCTGATCACTGAGATGTGTTGGGTATCTAAGCAAAGGCCTCCTTTGAATCTCCTCTGTGAAGCACCGATGTGCTCCCCCTCTATTTGGTGGAGAGGGAGATTTGTCGCACATCAACTCTTCATCAAGGCAGTATGCTACATCTCCATGGGGCAAAGCACTTCAAGATAAATCTTTTGTGGTCCCAATAATCCTAGCGATGGCCAGGCCAAGTTCACAGAGCCATGCAAGGGTGATGGTCAGTATAGAAATTTGATAAATAAAACAAAACAAATAAATATTCTCAGACAAAGCCATCATGTGATTTGTTAGGTTTTCACTTCACTATGAAAACTCGGCAACTGTGGCTTACAAACAAGCTATGGTTAAACTGTTGGTTAGCAAATGTACTGTATATGGAAAGATGGTTCTTGGCAATTTGGGAATCAATTCATCTATTGTAATGTATAGTCCCTGCAAATAATACTGAAGGGAGGGATTTATTTTCTGGTATAAGTTACCTGAATAATATATTGCAGGCACAAGATGGGCTGGCCCTTACAAAAATTGGTAGCAATATGTTTGGTCAACACAAAGCATATGAAACTTGAACAGGAGATAATTAATTTATCCTGAAAGACCCAGATAAAGATTTATGCAGTGTAGAAGGAAATGAGAATGTTTCTGTAAAGAGCCCTTTTAAAGTATTTAATAAAAATCTGGAAGAGCATTAATTCTTGCTCTTTGTTGTATATATAGTAATATATGAAGTGCAGGAAAAGATGAGCTTGGGCTCTTGGTACAAGTGGCCAAATAGATATAAAAGTCTTGGTGGAAGTGTTCTCAGGACTGGAATAGAGCAACTGAAGAATACTACTTGGTTTTTTTAAAAAGTAAAACGAATAGAAAGTAAAGGCTGAGGCTGGTGAGGTGAGCAAGAAAGTATTGTTATATAAATATGTCTCAGTAAATCTCCAAGTACCAGTTAATTTAGAAGGTCAGAAGAAAAAGACTCTAGAACAGAATCTCCTTCCTTCCTTCCTTCCTTCCTTCCTTCCTTCCTTCCTTCCTTCCTTCCTTCCTTCCTTCCTTCCTTCCCTCCTCCTTTCCTTTCCTTTCTTTCGCTGCTATAATTTGAAAAATTCTTGGCAGGTTACAATCACAATAAAATGTTCATGGTATCAATACAATTGTGTAGCAGTAAACAAGACACCCCCCGAAATCAATCCACAGATAAAATAATCATAAAGCAATAAAAAATAGATGGCATTGTAACATCTTTGATTTCCTTCTACTGCAATGGACATTCAACTGCTAGTTTTGAGATTTCATTTATGTCTGCAATAAAGATATTAATCTAACTGAATCATGTCTGGGAGTCTTCTGCCAAGTCTAGCAAAAAGTGAATGTAGGATTAAATGCACTTGTGATTTACTGCCAAAATCAGGTGTGATGCCCAAAAGGAAAGAGCAGGTTGCACTATATATTAAAAATATCCACACTGCTAAAATGTCAAATAAATGAATCCAGTGATGGTGATAGTGATAGAGAGCATCTTCAAATAGGTGGAGAAAAAATAATAATTAATTATATATTGATATCTACTATAATCTACTCAGCCATACAAAATATATGGATTATGCTTTTCAAAAGCAAATTGCAGATCGTTCAAAAAAGCATGGATATCTTCATTACTAAAACCCATCTCTGCCAAGCATAATCCTTCTAGGAATTTCCTGACTTGCCTCACTGATAACTTTCTCTATCAGCAGGTATAGGATGGAACAGATTTGATCCCATATGGAAGACTTAGTGAAAAAGTCAAATAACAGGTGCACTGGGAAAAAGAGACTATGCTAGCGTTCTTAAATAGAGATGAACACATACCTTATAATTCAAGAAAGTAGATGTAATAATTCTGAGCAATAAAAAGCTAGGATTCCATGGTAGGAAAAGCTAACTAGAAAAACAGCTTAGCATACCACAAGAGTTCCTTAAAAAAAAAAAAAAGGCTAAAAGCATAGATTTGCCTGAAATGGTAGAGATAACAACAAAACTAAGCTGGCTTGGTGAGGGATGCTAGGAAAAACATAGTGGACTTATCCAGATTAAAGAAGAAAAAAGAATCAGTCTATCAAATATTCCGTAAATATGACAATATATATATCAAAGAAAAGCCAGGATCATCCATTTTCACTTTAGTTTCTTCTTCTCCAAGAAGAGGACATATGTTCACTGAGTAAGTCAAGCTTGTGATTGATAAAGCATATCAAAGAATATCTCTTTACTTTAAATCAGCTTAAACATGCAGGGCTATTTGACTTTGAGAATGTCTGGAGAAATGCCAGACAACTATTGTCACTACCTTCAGGAAATGGAGTAAGGAGATCTTGACCAGTTATTCTGACATTGGTACTTGGGAAGATACTAGAGCAGATCATTAATTTATCTGTAGTCACCTTAGGTCTAGAAACTATTAGAAGTCAATTATTAGAATTGTCAAGAACAAGTCTTGCCTAATAAATCTTATCTCTTATCTCTTATTTTCTGATTTCTTTGGTAGATTATAAGAATACTGGTAGATTAGAGAACATCCTTTGTTACAGGAGGATTTTCAGCAACCATTTGATTAAGTATCACAGGAATATTTCGATAAGGAAAAGAGACAGTTGGAGCTGATTAAGGAGTTAAGGAGATAAATAAATGGTTCAAGAAAATTATACCCAAAATATGCTTACAAGCAGTTCTTTATCAAATTGGAGTGGGATATTTGTGTAACAGCATAGGGGGTAGATTGATTCCAGAGTGGAAGACATGGAACAAAGGATTTAAGGAAGAAAAGAATTATAGTCAGAAAATTCTGATTAAATATGTGAGGTGAGGATGGGGCAAGAGTCCCAAACAGTAAGTACTGATTAAGAACAACAACAACAACAGAAACTAATTACCTAGAGATGATAGGCTCCCTATCACTGGATGTATGGAAGCATCTTTTGTTAAGCAGCCAGGACACTTTAATATGGATACCTCCAATGGCCTATTATTCTGCCTTCAGAGTAAAAAAAAAAACACCCGGGAAGAACTTCCTACATTCTTTATAGAAGAAAGGAATGCTTAAATTAATTTATCACCCCAGGAATATCAATTTTATTATTGTTAAGCTTACACACGTTGTAACTTCTCATAATTTTTCTTCTATATTCAGTAGAATAGTTACAGAACCTACCATAGGATAGCCTTCAAGAGCCAAGGAGATATTTATTTTCATAGCTTGTGATAAATGTTTCCATTAGTAAAATTGCCATTTCTATAAAGAAAAAAATCCTTATGGGCGTCAGTGTTTATTTTTCTTTGATTCTATAAAATCACCTCACATTACAAAGGAGACATATTTTTCTAACTTCCCTCTCCCTGAAATTGGAAACTTATTCTCTTTGTTCTGGCATCTTTACTATAAGAATTGTTTGGTCTTGAAATAGTTGGGGAAGTGGTAGATAATATTCCTGTCAGTAAAACATAGCAGGACCTGCAGATAGTTTCCAAATCCTTAGTACCAACACAAGGTAAAACCTTCTTCAGGTCAGGATTGATTCTGGTTACTTCATGAACATAGGCCTGTACAATAGTTTTCTTGGCAACAGTCCAAAACTCCATGACATTCCCCCTCCCCCCAATTTTTCAGTTTAGTCTGTAGTCCTCTGATTTTTTGGGGGTATCTCATCTTTTAAGATCAGTCAAGGTTTGTTTGGTGTTGCCATTAGCTGACAGATCCAATGAAATCTGTAATAAAAATTATAATTTTAAATAAGTTCTCCTATCCCCAAACAATGGAATGTCAATGTAACTATCTGAATGTTGACCGTTTTATATTGCCTGTTATATTCTCAATATTGAAATTGCTATTTGCATCTAAAAGCCTTAAACGTTCTTGCAATGTTCCACTTGCATTCATAACAGGGTTTGCAACTTACATGCAGAGTTATTTTTAATTATAAACATAAAGATGAATTAATACAGGCATATACCACAGCATGATAATTTTCTGCCTAGTTTCTTATATACAGATATTTTCTCCTGGAAAAAAAGGCATTTTGCATACAGTCTGGGCAACGAAAGTCAACACAGATGACTTGAAAAAATTAAAATATTGTACACATGGAAGTACTTAAACTGCAGTGCTCAATCACAGTAACATTATTATTTTAATTAGATGCAAATTTACAAATGGCCCCAAAAATATTTTTAAATAGCAACAACAAAGGAATACCATTCCTTCAGAAGCAGAAACGTGTGTAGCACTTTGAATGGAAAATGAAGCATTTTCTGAACTTAAAAGTAGAGAGCCACCATGGAGCCAACTGTGCCATTAACTTAATGAAGAAGTAAACTATTCATTAAAAAAAGTCATCAGATTGCAAATTTCATTTAGATGCCAGTAGAAAGTTCAAGTTGGTTATTCAAAAAAAAAAAAAATACAGGCTTTGCCTGAAAGTAACAACAGAGAGTGTAGCAAACAGCTCCTTTCATTACTCAAAGTAATTGCCAGAGCCATGTTCAGGGACAGGTTCTCCCACTTGGGACTTTGCATGAAATGTTAATCCATCCATTTTGGTTCAAGACTATGGCTTAGTTTATGACTTAAGTGCAGTGAGTAGTTAAACATAAATCCTTCTCTGGCATGAGTTTGCCTCCTGGTGACTTCATGGACACAACCCATGTAGTTTTCTTGACAAGACAGAAGTGGTTCACTGTGGTCTTCTGGTATTTTTTTGTTTAGATTCCCAGTTTAGCTAGTATACTACCTGGAAAATTCACATCTGTACACCAACTAAGTACAACTCTGCTTAGATTCTGAAACTAGCAAAGATTCTTTAAGTATTATCACCTGCTAAACAATGATTAGTGGCATATGTCAGTATGACCATTCATGTCTGGTATTTCTTGCACATATTCTAGCAACTCAGCCTGGCCAAACCTGTAGCTAGTTTGTAGAACTCAGGAACTGAAGAAAGAAGATTTTTGTCCGATTCAGGCTCTCTGTTTGTATTTATAAGAGCTGCTTATATTTTGCTTAAGATGGTTGACAATAGTAAAACAAATAAAAAGTAATCTTACAAAGCTCACCAACCACGAACAATACATAAACATTAAAGCCACCAAGAATTAAAAGTCCATTAAAACAGGTGCCCATCTTCACCATTACTGTCCAGATGCTCATCTAAGAAAAATGTCTAATTTGGATTTCTAAAAGTCTAATACAATGGGGGTCCATCTCTTCAGTAGATAAATGATTCCATTATTTCTGGGCAACATAGAAAAGATTGCTCTTCAGATGCCTGACCCTCTTAATTCTCACAGAATCAGGTCTTTCAACATCCTCTTTCTCAAAGGAGATTGAGTAAAATCACTTCAAAGTTATTTATGAACCAAACTATAAAGCTCTATACAGAAAAGGTTAAAACCAGCACTTTGGACTTGGAAACCTTTAGTAACTACTGAACCAACCATAGCACTAGTGGTATGCAGTTAAAATGGCTCATACTTGTTAGCATTTATTATGATTGGTTGTAGTCAGCCATGTGTTTAGACTGGATTTGGTATTTTTGTCCACCTATCATATCCTTCTCAAGGACCTGGAATAGGTAGATGTTGTTGTTTAATAATATTAAAGGTATTGTTGCAGAGTGTAAGCTGTTCTAAGTAAAGTTGCCTTTTACAATTAGCTGATAGTGATTTTGTCAATGCCGATGTTGTTCAAATGGTGCTCCAGATGTTTTGGAATTGCACCCAAGGCACCTATTACTATGATGCTATTTTTGCTTTCTTTTGCCACAGTCGTTCTACTTCTATTTACAAGTCTTTATATTATATTCCAAATTGCAACTTGGGTGGTCCTCTTGTTGACCCAGACTTAGGGGACACTATCAATTGTGAATACATGCAGATGGCCCCGCTATCTCTGGCCACTTGCAGAACCATGAATGCAAGGTCATAAAAGGACAGCAAAGGAAACACCCAATATCCTAACCCAGTGGTGGCGAACCTATGGCACGCATGCCAGAGGCGGCACTCAGAGCCCTCTCTGTGGGCACGCATGCCATGCCCCAGAGATGGCAACCGTGCCTCTTCAACTAGCCACCTGCTAACTCGCCAAGGTCCCATGGGGCCGGATGCATCCCAGCACGGCTGGTTTCCCTCCCCCCTGTCCCATCCCTCCTGGCCTCGCATGCTCTCCTTTTCCCGGGCACGACCCACTGCATCGCCTCCTCAGCTGTCGGCCGGCCGTCCAGCTTGGAGGTGGCTTCTCTGAACTGCTGGCGGCGGGCTGCGGTGCCCCAGAGGGTGCAGGTCGAGGGGCCGGCAGGCTGTGGCTGCTTACGGACACTGTCGGCCCCCATCCGCTCGCTGGCCTCTGTGTGCAGGGGCTGATGATGTCAGGCAGCAGCTGCCCCGGCCCCTGCCTCGCCTTGCCCTGCGACAATGGCACCCCCGCCCTGCCTCGCCTTGCCTTGCCTCACCTCGCAGGACGAGCCTCCTGCCCACTGCCCCACCTGCCAGAGACCCCCTGGATCTCCCCCAACCCTGCCCAGCCCCCACAGGTGTCCCTCCCCACGAGGAACATCGAGGTGACCACACCTACCTTGGCCACACCCACCCAGCCTGCCATGACCACCACAGCCACGCCCACCCAGTGGGCCACGCCCACCTGGCACCCAGCAATAAATAAGTAGGTTTTGGGTTGCAGTTTGGGCACTCGGTCTCTAAAAGGTTCGCCATCACTGTCCTAATCTATCCGGGAACATATGGTGTCTTAGGGAAACACCCAAAAGGGAACATTTTTAGCTACTTCTGCTTTCTTCCTTCTTATCTACAGTGTGCCAGCCTTAAAGGGTGAAGTCTTTATCTTATGTGTGTCAGCTTTGCTGGGTGAATTGCTTATGTAATCAAAGAAGGTATAAAAATAAGGCTTTTCTGATATTTGGGGCTTTTTCTCTCTTTTAGAGAAGCCCGTCTTTGTTCAGCTGAATAAAAACATAAAGCTTGAAGGCAACTTCTGTTTCCTGTATTTTTTTTATCAAGCAAAACCTCAGAAACTGCATAGCATTCTGGGATTCACGGTTTCTGCCCAAGCAGCAGATGGAACCTGTGGTTGGGAGAGCCATTGATCAGTTTCAGTGGCTGCAGCAATTGCACTGATTTCTGGCAATTGTCACTCATGCCTTCATCACATGATCATTGTAATGCACTCTACTTGGATCTTCCAAGATTATTCCGAAACTATAGTTGGTCCCCAAAGCAGCAGCCCGGCTACAATGCCACCCAGAATCTATTGGAGTTGGTAATGCATTCAGACAAATTATTCAAACAACCCTGTTTGGTTTAACGCTTAAGGCATTAAACTAGAAACCAGGAAACCATGAATTCTAGTCCTGCCTTAAGGACAAGCCAATTTAGAGTCTTGGCTTGAAATCTAAGGGCACCAGAAACTTTATGTTTGTTTATTTTTGTTCGAGAGTGATTTTAATCGTCTGGTTTGGTTCACGAAAAGTGTTTTTTGTGGTTCATGTCTTGGTTACAGGGTGGGGATGGGCTATTGTGCTTTGTGTTAATGGATACTTTTAATCTGGACTGTCTTGTTTAATTTTTATGTTTTTAATTGTTTTGATTTTATATTAAATTTTATATTAAAAATGTATCTGGAGTCCAGTGGAACAGGTGGCTAAATAAAAATATAACAAATAGTAGTTATAACAACACGATTTTTATGACAATTCAGTTTGCAGTTATCATTTAAATGTAGTAAATACCTAAAGTGATTAAATTCTCTAATATACATTTACATATTTAATTTTCAACAAGATAGTGGGATTCGTTATAGTTAAAATGCTTTCAAAATAATTCAAAATGTCATTCCAAATGGATTGCCACCACACCTAAACCTTAGCTAATTAAAAGCCAGTGCTACATTTTAAAACAGTTACAGATGTTAAAAAATTGTGTCACAAGCAAAAGTCCACACTGCAACTAGAAGCTGTGCATTTCTCTTGGGCGAAAGTGTTAGAAAGTGATTCTAGACCAATTCCCTTGATGTCTGCAGCTGAAGAGAGATTTTTCTAATTTTGCCTATTACGCAACTGACAAAGTCGCACTACGCTGTAGCCTCAGTGGCTTAAGCACACATGCTGGATTACAGCCTTAAAAACAAGTTGGAAGCACAGCAATTATGTAAATGTTGGCTTCTTTCTCAGTTCTAATTGGGCACAATATTTTAGAGAGTATTATTAAGTCACAATTAAGCAGGGTTCAGTTCTGTGGCTAAATCTCATGGGAACTAAAATATTAAGGCAATGAATGCCCAAACAATCTAATGTGTTAACGGACACTATTTTTGTCCATTAAAGAATCTGATCAAATGGATAGACTGGTATTACATTATGAAAAACATTGTTTGGCTAAGGCTGAGTGTTTGAGTAACTTATGGAATGATGTTGTAGACAAAGACAATGTTGCATTAGGAAAATATTTTGTCTTAAGGTATGAATGAGCTTTTCATCAGGGGTTTATCAACCATTGTTTATTGTCTCTTGTTATATGCAAACCAGGTAAAAATAAACTATGGTTTAACAATAGTAATTTTGCCACTTTCTTTGAGAAACCCAAGCAAACAACCTGTCTTCAGACTGCTAGAGTTAACTATTGCATAAAATACAGCAACAGCCACATTTTAAATGGTATCCTGGCTATAGCAGGATACTATAATTAAGAGAAACTTGCCTGACCTGTTCCTTATTAAGTCAAGATTTGCTCATTTGAGCACAGCTAATGGCTTGACTTGCTTACAGGATTAAGCATGGCATAATTACTTTGAGAACATGTGGAATTTTAATAATTTAGGCTATTTACATGATATGTTTGCCCATAGTTAACTAAGCATATATGCAACCTGATTTTCTGGATTTCATGACACATTGGCTCATAAACTAATCTTAGAGGGTGAGTTTGCTCAACATAAAATGTGGATGGGTAGTTTATGCTTAATGTATTAATGAAAATAATCTTACCTTCACTTCAATATAAAATAGAATAAGTTAAAAGGATGCAAGGAAAAACTTACCAGTTAAACATGGGTGGATATAACCTCTCTCCAGCCATTTCAAAGTCCTTTCAACTATTAAAACAGTTTGTGAATATTGATAATTGCTCTGTGGAGTCCTTGATGCTCTCCGAGTTTGGTTGTTCATTTGTAACATCAGTACAATACAAACTGTGATGTTGCTTAGTCAGGCAATGAAATGTTTACAAGAAAACAACGAAACTCAGACAAAACAAAGGATTCCATAGTTTAACCTTGAGCTACAGATACTCTCTTATATTGAAACTGGTCATTGCAGTTAAGTCCAATCTGAAATCTATCCCAGTCTTTTTCCATACTGAGTCTATCTGGGCAAGTTTTGAGAGTGAATGATAGGCTTCAGTATTTTAGTTTAAATAACCTGAACAACTAGTAGACGAGTCTCAAAAATAGCACTGATAAACTTAAAAGACCCTGTCTTACTGATAGAGCTGTGCAGAAGCATCTATTTCTGTTGATTCACATAATTCAGCAGCTTATGCAAATCTATTGATGCTGTTCACACATCTTTGTTAGCCTCTGTTGAAAGAAACCCACTCCACTTGCCTGCATAAGTGGTCCTTGTCATGTGGATGTACAGCACAGTATGATTTTTCAAGATGTGACATTCTTGCACTAGGAAATGGCTGCTCTGAGAAAATAAGCTATCCAGATTCCCCAAGCATTTGTATTTAAAAGATACACATGTACTTTGAGGTGTATTTCTGTTTCAAAACTCACTATTATTTAAGCTGGAAGAGAAGTCATTTTGATTGGCTTTTAAATGCAAAGGAGGGGGGGGGGAGAGAGAGCTTTAAAAAAAGCATCTCCAGTGTATCCCTTGTATTATCAGTGGGGAAGAATGCCATCCTGAGATCATCCAAAACTCTTAACAGCGAACAGAATGCCTGTTTATTTTTCATATTGTTATCTGATTGTCCAGAAATGTGTTTCAGTTTTGGAGAGGTGCAGAAGAAGATGTTATGAGCAAAGAGACACATTAATGACTCCAGCAACAACAGAAAAGAATTTTCCATGACTGAAATTGATAAAACAAACTGAAGGATTGGTATAATTCTCCTTAGAATGAGTGGATGATCCAAACAGATGCCCTGAGTCCTTACTTGTTGCTCAACTTTTGACTGGAAGCAGTGTTTGCAGTCCCTTTTCTGTTTAGAGGCACCCTTCTGTATCTTATCTGGACACCTTGCTAAAATGTCATATGTTTGTTTCACTGTTTCCCCATTGAATGGGATTCATCAGAACATAGTTAAATTAAAGTAACAGAGATGAAGGTCTTAACTATTCAGTAAACTTCTTGGATTCACTCTCCATGCTCCCACTGCTGTCTACATGTTATACTCTCTAGTGTAGACATGGTGGCACGGAGGTTAGAATGCAGTACTGCAGGCTAATTCTGCCGACTGCCAGCAGTTCAATACTGACCGGCTCAAGATTGTCTCAGCCTTCCATCCTTCTGAAGTCAGCAAAATGAGGATCCAGATTGTTGGGGGCAATATGATGATTCTATAAACCACTCAGAGTGCTGTAAAGCACTATGAAGTGGTATATAAGTCTAAGTGCTATTGCTAGGGTAAACTTTAAGCCTTTTCTACTTTCAACCCCATGTTATTATTAGTAAGCTATTGCTTCTTTCTGCCCAAGCCTATTCTCTTCCCCAAAAGTTGGTTGTAAAAAGAACAAACAATAATAATCACGAAACACTTCTCCATTAGTTTTCTTTCTAATATCTTACCTTGTTTTCAGCAATGTAGGTTCATGATTTGTTTATAAGGACTGGACATTTTACTCATGCCATTTTAATCCCACTGCAAGTTGGTAGTGCCAGTGCCACCTCTTGTGATTTTTTTTACTTGCTAACAGAATGCTACTATAGCCCTGGGATTTCCTGATGATTTTCATCAAGTACTAACTAGTTCTGACTGTGTTAGCTTAGGAGGATTAACCTAGAGTTGGCTAGATGGTCCCAGCTGCTTATTGACTCCATTCGATTACCAGCTTGTTTAAAAGATACTTCCTGCATCAAATCACCAATGATTAGCCTTATATCAACACTTATGGCTCAGCATGTGCTTGCAAACATTTTTTTAAAGGGACAGCTGCCACAATGAACCTTTGCAGATACTTCAACAATCTTAAACTGAATTTTGCATTATGAAAGAAAACACGGGAGAGTAAATGGGGGCATTGGGAACTGATGAGTAAGAAAGGGGTTGGAGACTTTTAGAAGGGAATAGAGGTAAATAGAATAAGGTGGTTTTTTAAATAAATGGTTTTGGGGGAACAGAGCTGCAGGAGATGGAAATGCTGTCACGAATACTGAAAACACATGTGCTAATAGTTTTGTTTTGCTTGTTCAGTAATGAGCAAACCACAGTGTCACAAAGGAGTTTCTTCTCAGAGTTCATTGATCTTTCAGTGCATATTTTCCTGCCACACATTTCCTGTCCTGGGCATTACCTGGTTCTTATCAGCTTGAATATGGAAGGCTTAGACTCAGGCTTAATGTTTGCTCAGTCTCATAATGTACCATATGCATTTTCTCCCTTCCAACAGCTTAAAAAGCAAAATGGGAAGGAATAGCAAGAAATTCCCGATTCATGCATTTCACTATTTTATTTGGTTTTTTCTACCCCACCTAGAAAACATCTATAAATAAATATCATGTATTTCAGAAAAAGAGGAGTGTCAACTGAGATTTTCCCGGCATTCTGGTTATTATTGGCACATGACATCCTGAGTTTGTTGGCTTCAAGACATTTTCTAGGGATAATCTATCCAGTCTACAAAAACCTGGAAAAGCAGTATGTTGTGTCCTGGGCCTTGCTGAGTCACTCAGCAAGGCTCAGGAACTCTGCAGATGGTTGCAGAGATCCGGGCAGACCACATGTTTGCCCGAGACCGGTTACAGAGACCCGGGCAGACCACGCATCTGCCCGGGACCCAGACAGGCTGTCTCCGGCCTCGTGCGCATGCGCGAGGTGGGAGAATAGCCTGCATTCATTGGTTGAGCATCCCCTTGCAAGGGGAGTATAAAAGGGCTTGTTGCCATTGTTCACTTGCTTCTGTTCAGTGAATGTGTCAATAAAGAAACATCTTTTGGACAAACTGCCTCGCCTCCATGTCTACTGTGCAAACAGAACAAGTAGAAGACAGCAAAGGTTGTTTAGCTATTTGCTGGTCAGGTGTATTGGTTGTCATCTGATGTGATTTTGGACTCTGTCAGCCAATCGGTTGGTTGACCATATGGATTTGGTTTTCTTGTTCATTATATTCCACAGGTTGTAAATTGGGCAATTCAGTGAAATTTATTTTCTTACATTTTCTGTTATTTCTGGAGTTTAACTTCAAGATATTGAAGATAATCTTCTTGAATACAGTGTTGGATGACATTTTTCCTGTTGATTTTAATAGTACAGTTGATGCATCAGTAGATGGTGCTATTTGTTTCTCTATTAAAAGTAAGTCTAGCTTTTTAATAAGTAATTGACCAAAGCCTCAGAAACATCCCCCTGTAAGGTACCAACATTTCTAGTTAGAAGAAATCTGAAAGTAAATCCAGGATATTTATTTGTTTGATTGTTTATTTGATCTTCATAAAGTAGAGCAGTTTGAGGGGTCCTTGGTGCTCTCAGAGCTTGGTTGTTGTTTCTTGCAGATGTTTCATTACTTAAAGTAGATAACATTATCAGTGCTCACATTTGGGTAATGAAACATCTGCAAGAAAACAACCAAGTTCAGAGAGCACCAAGGACCCCCTCATTTCAACCCTGGGCTACAAATATTCTCCTTTATCAGTAGAGCAGTTTAATAATACAATTCTAGCTTCTGATGATCCTTTAATAAATTGAATATAGTAAATAATATGCTATTGATGCTTATGTAAGATAATATAAAGATGCAGATATTTCTTCGTGGGATGGAGGTGAACTATTGGAGGGAGAATACATCTGATTTTACTGTTAGAATTATATTTTGGAAATGAATAAGTTTTTCTAGGGCTGAGTTGAAGCATACTGTGTCCCATTCAAACTCCCACAGCCTTCAGGCACTGGGAAAGAACTCTATGGCATCCATCAGATAATCTGGGATGGAGATGTAAAGCTGGGTATCATCCACATACAAAGAACCCCTCACCCCAAACTAACAGATCCAGTGGCTTTATCTAAATGTTAAACCGAGGAGAAGAAAGAACTGAGCCTTGCGGCACCTCACAAAGTAGAGGCCATGGATTAGATTTCTCCCTCCATTAACATTGATTGGAACTGACTCTGAAGGAAGGAAGAGAATCAATACAACATGGTGCCACCCAACCCAATTTCACAGATAGAAGGATAGCATGCTTGATAAGAATCAAAACCATTCAAAGGTCAAGAAGAGCAAGGGTAGATGCTCCATCATCTTCCAGCACCATCAGAGTGCAGTTCCAGCACCATTCAAGAGTGCAGTCAATGCTATTTCAATTTCTTATCCTAATCTGAACTGGGACTGAAAGGGGACAGATAATCTGCTTCTTCCAGAGTCCTCTGCAGCTGCAGTGCAACTTCCTTTTTAAATAACCTTACAGGTTACTTAGGGTATTGTCTCTCTTTGGTGGTGTCTATCTGTCCTGTTTGACCTGGCAGGACAGGCATCCTGTGGGTCCCACCTGTGAGAGAGCATCACCTGTCAGGACCCAGGAGAAGATCCTTTTCTGCTTTAGCACTTGCCTTCTGGAACATCATCCCTCCCAGAAATAAGGCACACTCCAATCTTGCTGACCTTTTGCAAGGCACTAAAAACTGGCTTTACATTAAGCCTGATTGTATGGGACTGTTGCTAAGTGTTTATGTGTTCTCAGCTGCTATCATTACACTATTTCTTTTGTTTTTAAATTTGGTTGTTTTCCTTGTTTTTACCTTGTTTTCACTGTTAGACTCCCTGTTATGTATATGGGGTATGTGGCCTATAAATTCGTTAAATAAATATAGCAACCTTCCTGAAGAAAAAAAGATTGGAAACTGGACAAAAAAAATGGGTTGGATTCCTAGTGTTCTGGCTCAAAAGAAGAGACCATGTAGTGTGAAACCAAAAAGGAAGGAAGTCAAAAAGTATCTTCTCAGCACAAAAGTGGAAAACAACTGTCTTAGGGAAGGCAATAGAGTTTAAAGTGACCTTCACATAATTGATTCACGTGTACCATGCATTAATTGCTCCTCTTAGGAAGTCAGGAAAAAGAAAAATGTGAAGATGCACACATTTTAAGTAATACATGTTTCTAACTGCTAAGTTTTAGTGCTACCCAGCTGCTGGTTTTGTCCCTGTTTATGAAATCATATACATTAAGTTGGTATCATATATCATACATAAATGGTTTAACCTCTGCTGAAAAGCAGAGAATAATGTATATTATACTGTAAAATTGCAAATCATTATTACAGTAATAGGGAAGGTGAAATTATCCCTAAAGACACAATGCCTCCTATAGGGATTCAGAAAGATAATCAATTATTTTATACAGATACGTTCACACATTGTCCTAACTTATGGTGTGCTTTAAAAATGGTTGGTTGACTAAGTCCCAAAATAACAGACTACAGTAAACCATAATGTAATTTGTCTGGATCCAACTTAGCTTGATGTGTAAATCCAACTATTGTGCTTGGTTTACCATGATTTATAATTTAGCATGGTGGCTACATCTATCAATTGCTTCATCAATAAATCATGATTAAACAAACCATAGCTAAATTTGAAATGTGAACCAGCTAGACAGACAGACTTTTCATCTATTTAGTTCAATTTTATATATTGTGACAGAGTTTCTAGGACAAGTGTGAGCTGTTTGTCACACCCACACTTCTTTTATACCTCACAAAGAATCCAGAGATTTACCAACATTTACCAGCAAAACTTCTTAATTTCAGAGACACAAATTTCAGCCCTAAAGGATAATGAAAATAAGAGTGGAAGTGGGAATATAAGGTCTATGGAACATGAAGTACTCTAATTCCAGCCTTTAAACTTCTCACAATTCCAGAAAATGGCAAAAAAGATGTTCAGCCCTGTTGTTTCTGTGGACATGATCCTGTAACAGAAGATTTCTGGTCACTTGGAAGTTGATTGACAAACTATATTGCAACTCATAACTGAAGAACATTGTCTGAAATAACACAGAGTTGCTAGTTATACCAGTTTTTATGGAAAAAAAATAAAAAACTTTCTTTATTTCCGAAACACTATGGCTGTCTATGGCTGTCTATTTGATTTAATAAGGTTGGTTCCTATGATATTACACATTATTGGAAGCTCAAAATTAAGAAAATCTATACAAAACAAGATGTGAACATTTGTTTTCTTTACATGAAACAAAAATACTTAACAAAAACTTATCATGTAAACTTTAAGGTTAGTCTTCAGAATATGGTAGGATAGTAAGCCTTACTAGAAGTTGGCTTAATATCTTGTCTTGTTCTAAATTAGTAACTTACTTTTCCATGTTCAGATAGTTAATTCACTTTCATATTTATTAGATTTTTGTGCTGCTCATCTTGTCTAGAATCTAGAAGAGGATAGCGTTCACAATAAATCTTGTGAACTAAGTCATGGCTTAGTAATCTGAGATACTCTATATTCAGTCAAACTAGACTCACATTAAGATGAGCTGCTTCTCTCTTGAGTGCTTAGCATCAAGCCTCTGCTATGCATCCCATTTCTTTTGATAGCAAAACTGGTTTATTGAGAAATGCCATTTCTTCTCTCCCAGTTCTTTGCTCAGATCAATTAATCTGTGTTACTAGTTTTGGTTAAACCATCAACCCTGTTGGCTAGTTCTGAAGTATGTTGTAGTATTCATTTGCTTATTTTATCCCTTATGTATTACTGTAGTTTAAATTATCTTTGTTTAATTGGCTGTTCCCTGAATGAGTAATCCTTGCTGATAACCGTTGTGAGAATTGAGAGACTTGATGTCCGCATATCAGCAAATCCAGGTTGGGAATACCAATTGTAGGGCAAAATATATGTGCAGCTTTGCCTAATATGCAAATGGGAACTCCAGAGTAATCTTAGCTTTTCTTGCAACAGTAGGGCAAAAGTGATTTCCCCTACTTTTTCTGAGTTTGATCCTGAAATCTTGCTTTACTAGCTGTGTTTGGTTTGATCATGCTATGTTGCCAACAATGGTTATGAGTCTGAATTAATGCAATAGCTGTTATCTTCCAAGGAAGACAGAACCATCTGCTTCTTCCTTCTGGTTGGGAAACTTCTACCCAGGTCTTTATATTCATCAGAGATCAGCAGTCTTGTATTATTGATCTCTTTTAATCCCCCATAGCACTAATGCCATAGTTGTGACAACATCTTGTTGAAGTTGACAGCTCTTGAACAATTTAGGCAGGGTTGAACTTAATTAACGCTTAGATGAAAAATCACCAGGAAATCCCAGAACTGCAGACAGAACAGAAAAGTAAAACAATATTGTAAAATAAAATTCTGGAGAAGGCAGTGGAAACCATGTTTATATCACTGTTAAGAAAATTATATGTTTCTGTATAATTAACAGAAATTAGCAGTTAAGCTTAACTCAAGGAACACTTTGTTTTATTTAAATCTCAATGTTCTGAGAAATAGGCATGAGAAAATCCAGCTAATTCTTATTTTCTGTTATTTGGAAATAAGTTCTAGTTCACTCAGTAATAGCATTGTATGTGAAAGTTACCATGAAAAGGGTTGCCAGTTTCCATGTACTCTTGATATCACTCTTCTAGCTATTCACCATTTTATTTTTGTTGATTCCTCTGAAGGGCTTACCTTTCCAGACTTAATTTCATGTTTTTATAACTTTAAAACTTCATGTTTTTTTTAACCTGAAGATATATTTGGATCTTATAGTTGAGCACACAGAATAATGGGGAAGGACTGTTATCAGTTAAAAGGACAGACTTTAGCAGGGAAAACCTAATGATCATGAGGCTACACATTATGATCCCCAACTAATGTACTTGGCCTTTATAGTTTATCTGATACCAATAATCCTTCCTGCTATTGTTTTCTTTACAATAAAAGTGGGTGAGAAAGAGACAGAATGCATATAGATTTTTAAAATGTGCATTACATTTGTTAATATAATAACCTTGTTACTGTATTACTATATTCCTTGTAGATACCCAGGAAATGCAAAGAGCAAAGTCTCTTGTAAAAGCAGTCTGTAAAATTTCTCATCTGGATAGGATTTGGCATATTTTGAGAACAACAAATAATGGTTGTGAAAAAGTTTCAGAGGAGGGTGGGAGAAAAGGAATTCAGTGCATCTGTTAATTGTTATGAAATCACACATTTTTCTGATCTTAATATTTCCAATGGCCCTATGCATGTGCTGACGCAGACCAACATCCATATGTACACAGAATATTCCCTGTTCTGAGTATTCCTTTAAGTTTTTACAAGTCACCCAAGCTGCAATCTGTCTGATTGTGTGATAAACTAAAAAGCAGGCTGGAATGATGAACTTTGAATTTTTACGTGGACTTTTGCAGAGAATCTTTAAATGTCAGCAGGAAATGAACTACTTAGAAACAAATCAGCTGCAGATTCAGTTTTAGATATTTGTATGAACAAGGTGCTGTGAGACATGCCATATCTACATTTGGTGAACAGATGTGGATGGAGCAACATTGGGTTTTGCTAGCATACATCTACTAATAAATTATCTCCCCGGTCTCTGAGGAGAGCTTTGTGTGTGTTTTTGCAGACATACACATGGGCATACAAAAAATATACACATGTATTTATTTGAAAACAGGAAAACTTCAAAACACTTAGTTTTAAGCACAAATGTTTAGCCATGCTGTTAAAATTTCAAGATGATTTCCTTTAGCTAATTTCATTAGCTGAACCAGACTTTTCTGACAGAAATTTAACAAAAGGTCCACATTCTTCGTTTGTGATGGCATGAACTTGCAATTGGCCAAATATAAATGTGTGATGTTGCAGAAGTAATTGCTGTCATTATTAAGAGAAACCAATATTTAGATGGGTTTTTAAAAGCAACCTATTCATAAAGAGGAGTCTATTAATGAGATTTAATAGTCTTCCTCCACAAGGCATCACTCCACGTGTTGGGGGTGAACACTGGAGAAGGCAATCATTCTCATGCTTGGTTTCCCCAACCTTGTTCTAGGTCTTAAAAACATAATAGTAGACTAGAAAGAGATTTATTTCATCCCATAAAATATTTATATGATTTAAATTTAATCACACATTAAACATTCAGTGCTCATTTCTGGATCTGTAATATTTCACTTCTGAGCTAAAGGAACAATTGTATCTCTTCATCACTAGGCCCTCTAATTACATGGAAACCTGGCTCATATTTATTCTTACTCTTTTAACTGAAGGGCAACCATTTTATTATTCTCCCAAGCTCTGGGTATGCAATTCAGTGGCCTCATATTGAAAACTGGGATCAGAACCACATGCTTACCATCTCAACTCATGGCATTATAAACCAATCAGAACTGCATTGTCAAGATTGCATGAAAGTATAAATGCCATCTGTTAATAAGGCTGCCGCTTTGTTCACATCACTGCCTTTAACTCTGTCTTGACTCTCTGTAATATCACACAAATCTGATCTTGTAGCGCCCTGATGACTTTGTGCTCATTATGTGGGTCCTGATAAGCTGCAAAACTTTAAACATAAACTATTAAAAACAGTATTGGAATAGTAACAGTTGACCTTCAGTTCCTCTTTCTACCTCCCTGATTCTCTGGTCTTTCAAATCAGTAATAACAGACCTTGGAAAACTTCAAAATAATGAATAATGATGGGATGGCAAAACACAGCTGAGCTCCCCCAAGATCTAATTTCTCAATAAGGTTTCAAACATTTGTCACATTTACAGTACCTCAAAAGATGTTCCCTTCCATTTTTTAACAACAACAAAAAGGAAGAACCAACAATTACTATATATTGCCATTTTGAAATTTCCAAACTTTTGCAGTTTGCTAATGTATTGAAGCATTTTGATCACTAATCAGAATTCTTTAGCAAGCTTTCAGGATTTTCAGTTTTCATTATTTTAATGTAAATCTATCAAAGAGTTGTTTACCAAATTGTATTTGGGGTATTTTCATTCAATTGTATACCTAAAAATCCTCATAAAGAATATAAAAAAAGAAAAGTACTATTTTTTCTACTCATCTAAAAGTACAAACACATATTGGGGATTATGACAAATATTCATAAAGATTACAAAAAATCTTGAACTTTTAGATTCATGTAACATTGTGAAGTTGCAGTCATAGACTTGCATGAAACAACTAATACAAATTCCACATTTTAAAATGTTTTAATAGAATTCATTGGCAGGTAGATCCTCTGCATATTGATCTGGAAATAATTTTCTTTGAATTCAGAGGGATTGATTCCTAAATAAAATGAATATTGCAGTTCTTAAAGTTCCAGTTAAAATTGCAATTCTAAGAATGTGAAAAGGGAAGGAAATGAAATTAACTTCTGGTTAATTTATGTTTCTGAAACTAAGTTTTGCAAATAGATTTTCTTATTTTCAGTAAGAGGGATTTTCTCTTAATACAAATAACCTTATCAAGGGGATCATGCACATACAAGGTCAAGCTGTGCTGATTTAATATGATTTAAAACATCCAACCTGTTTTATATGCAATGTACAATATATTGCATTGATGGCCTTAACATGAAATATATTCTTATTTTCCTGATTGATTCATTGTGTGCCATCAAATCAATGTCAACTTTTATTAACCATATGCTGATGTAATTGAATCTATCCATCCTTCTGTTAGTTATCTCTTTTCCTTCCTTCCACCTTTCCCAGCATTTTTTTAGAGAGCTAGTTCTTTGCATAATGGGTCCAAAGTAGGGTCATCTGAGTCTTGTCATTTGTGCCTTGAGTGAAAATTTTAGATTTATTTGTTTGATGATATTTTTTTTTGGGGGGGGGGGTTATTCATGGTATTCTCCAATATCTCCTTCAACACCAAAGTGGTATTTTGGGCATATTTTTTGACAGCTAGTTTGTTTAGTGTAGATAGTTGTTCCTAAAAGGCAGAAACTATCCAATACTTTAGTATCTTCATTGTCTAAGGCTGGCTACTATACATATTTCCATAATTGATCTTTTATTTTTAATTTTAGTCTCATGTTTTCACTGCTCTCCTGGACTGACATTACTAGAGCTTGCAAATCATATTTATTGTCAGCTTGCAAAATAGTGTATTCAATAACAGTGCATATTATTGATGGTTCTTCCTCCAATTTTAAAACTATGCTCATCTTCATCCAATCAAATTTCCTTGAATATCTCTTTAGCATATAGCATTTTTCATTATGTTTTCTGATTGTTAATTTGTGTTCATGGATGCATTCTGTTAGTCATCTGCCTGTTTGTCCTATGTAGTGGCTGTTGTAGTCTTTACACTGTATGTTTTAGATGACTCCTGTTTTTTCTTTTGGGGCTGTTGGATCTTCTGGTTTACTTAGAAAGTTTTGGAGACCTTTAGTTGGTTTGTATCCTATACTGATGCCATGTGGTTGTAATAGTCTGTTGGTGGTTTCTGAGATGTTTTTGATGTATGGCAGTGTTATCCTTTTACAGGTTGGGTTGGTTGCACTATATTGGGTTGAGTCATCAGGCATGGTTTGATGAAGTTGTGTGGATATCCATTTTGTTGGAAGATGTTAAATAGATAATCTGTTTCCATTTTTTATACAGCTTCTCTTGTAGGAGGTTGGGTTATTACTTTGGTAGTGGAGCACTAGATTGATGTGAGTGGGTTGTTTTGGTTCACTTGTTTCTAGTTTGCCATCATAATCTTTGCTGATAAATATATCCAGGAAGGGTAGTGTGTTGTTATTTTCTTCTTCCTTTTTGAATTGGATTCCTTTGAAGATGTTGGGTATTCTGTAATTGGTCCTTTTTTAAAATTATGGTAAAGGTGTTGTCTACATACCTGATCCATATGTTGGGTTGTATGTCTATAAGTGTTATTTTACCAATTTTTTACCTATTTTGACCTGGTCCTGCCTTCTTTTGAATTGTTGCCCCTGATGGGCTATCAATGGCCAAGTAAAATCTTGAAATATTATATGTGCACCTGCTTTAATTAAATCTCGTCCAAGTGCTTTATGAGACATGAAATACTGCTGAATACCAGATACTAGAAACAAATAAATAAAACGTGTGTTGTCCTGCTACCTTTTTGTAAACTTTCTAGAAGTATCTGACTAACTAGTCTGGCTAATCTAAAGAAAAGAAGAAATAGGGGAGACATGATAGCAGTGTTCCAGTATTTGAGGGGCTGCCACAAAGAAGAGGGAGCCACATTGTTCTCCAAAGCACCAGAGGGCAGGACAAGAAACAATGGTTGGAAACTGATCAAAGAGAGAAGCAACGTGGAATTAAGAAGAAACTTCCTGACCATGAGGACAATTAATCAGTGGAACAGCTTGCCTCCAGAAATCGTGGGCGCTTCATCACTGGAGATTTTTAAGAAGAGGCTAGACAGTCACTTGTCTGAGATGGTATAGGTTCTCCTGCTTGAGCAGGGGGCTGGACTAGAAGACCTCCAAGGTCCCTTCCAGCTCTATTCTATTCTAATTCTAACTATGGCCAGAAACTATTTATTGCATTGGATAGACCTATGATATAATTCAGCAGACTGTATTTATCAGCCTGTTTTGTTTGGGTTAAAGCATATAATGGGCGTCACATTTTTTTGTCTTTGTCGCTTCCCTTTGAGCTTTAGACAAAACAACCTGCATGGTAGCTTTTAGTTAACCTGATGAGATGCTAACTGGGAGGTATAGGATTTATATGGCCAATATTTCTATCTGCCAGATTAGACAAGTTTGTTTTAGCATTGTGTTTTAAATTAGCGTGATTACTCCTGCTATTTTTAAGAGATGTTAAAAAAAGAAAAGAAAAATCTTTTCTTAAAAAAATACTACTAGATCAGATTTTGTAAAATCAACAATAATATCATACAATTTAAATCAAAAAGACCAAAGGCAAAGAGTCTGTTTTCTCTGTGTTATGTGTGTTGTAGAAGAGGGTTTTTTGGGTGGGGGGGGGCAGTGAGTATTAGTTGAGCCAGTCTGTTTCACAAATAATAGTGTTAAATGTCTGATTTTATAATGCTTTCAATAGCACCATTTTGTTTCTATCCAGAGAGCTGATCTTTTAAATTCTCTGCTAAGTAAGGTTGTATTGGGATAGAAAAGCCTATATGGTAGTAGCTACAATTGAACAAAACATACAGAATATAATTTTGAATAAGATGGAAGGGAAAAATACTAAATTGGATGCATTCCAGTGGGCTTAGGTAATTTTAATTCAAACTTTCCCCCCTCTCCTAGATCCATCCATTACTAGTGAGCTCTGCCCACCTTTGGGGGGAGCCACCTCTGGCATGTTACTCAAAGACTGAGGGGGAAAAAAAGTTGTCCATTTTATTCCACAAGAAGAGGAACATCTCTTTACTTAGGGGAAATGAATTTATTATAATAGGTGATGAGAATGTCAGCTTCAATTATCTGTGATCAAATACGGCATTTTGTACGGTTTTAAGTTTGCAAACTGTTTTTATGGGTGAATCATGTACATTTCGGGTATACAATATTACGCAAAGGATAAGAGGATAAACTCTATAGAACTTCACAGGAAAGATGATGTTCAGTTCCTTAGAAATGAAAGGTTGAATCCAGTAACAGTATTCTGGAACAATCCAGAAACTTGGTCCTCTTCAGAGACTCTGATCTCATCAACAACAAATTTTCCCCTACAGCTGTCACAGCTCTATCTAATCTAGCTATATTCATATACATCACTGAAGGGAGACATGCATTCATAATCACAGGCTTGCTGAAAAAAGAAGTACATACTTTGCTATGTTTACAAATCATTTTCAAATGAAGAAAGAAACATGTGATGAGTCTTGCTAGATCAGATGAGACTTACTAATTCAGACTCTAGCACTGCTGATAAGGCATAATAATGCCTGCTGTTCCTGACTCTGTTCTTAGAGACTTAGTCCCCCACCATTTGGGCCATGAAATGCTGCCACTTCATATAGGAGGACAGAGGACAGAGAGTTGAAGGAAAATTTGGTGCCATGGGCAGGATGCTCTGCTCTAGATAAGCTAAACTTTGGAAAACAGAACTGACTAGCTTCAGCTTTGCTTGGCAAAGGGCTAACAACTTCTTGCATTTAAGACTGTGAATGCAGTATGGCGTGGCATAATTTTCATTGCTTGTACTTAGTGTTTTGTTCCTGGAAAAATTGATCCTGCAGCTGGGCTTGACAAACACTTTCTGTCTTGCCCTCTGAACTTGGCCAGGCTTTTGTTTGTTAAAAAAAAAAACTTTAAACCCAGACTGTATTGGAACGATGGTCAATTTATGACTTTGGATTGTTAGCAACTTTGCCAGAGTTTTCTAGGCCAAGACATATTTGATACCAACCTCATGGAAAATCTTCTCCTATGATATGTTGGTAATGCTATGCAGAAAGAGAGACAGGGAGAACTGAATCTTAAGGAATTTTGGAGGAAAAACTCCATTGGGAAAACAAACTATCTTAGTGCTGTCTTTCTTTAGAATCTTTCCTCCAGAAACATGGTGTAATGTACTGAGTTGTTAAAACAGCAGGTGCAAGGCGTGCACCAACGGTGCTAGCAGACCACGTGGCCTGCTAGCTAGACTGGGTGTCTGAAATCCCAGGAATGCATGTTTAGCGCGGGAAGAACTCGTGCATCTATTGGTTAACAGTTCCCAGGCTCCTAGTATAAATGGGTGGAGTCAGTTTTGCTTTCTGTTCTGGTGTGTGTGTGTGTGTCATGAATAAACTAAGTTCCTTTACCATTGAGTCTCTTCAATGTCTACCTCCGTAAGAACAGAACACATTGCAAAATGGTGTCTACAATTCTCGGTCCAGAGAACGTGAAGGATCAACTATACTAAAAGTCTCTGAGAAGTTTAGGAAGGTGTAATAAAAAACGAAAACAACACCCTCTCTCATAATGTAGACTAACTTTCCTCAACCTAGATGAATTTGAATGACAATTGCTAGAATTCCTAGTTAACAGGCTGGGAATTCTAGTTGTTATTATCCTCACACATCTGGGGGCCATCACGTTGGGGCAGGATAATGAACATCCAGTATGTTTTCAAACCTAGGTCTGAAATCAGATGAAAATTGCTCATACCATATAGCCTGGATTCCACCCCCCTAAAAGCCCAGATCCATATAGGCCAGTTAGTTAGTGGCTTAACACTCACATTTCCTAGTTTCTGTTTCTCTAGATACTACTGTGCATTAATGAAAGAATAAGCCAGGCATCAGAAACTTTGCAAAAAGTGGACTCTAGATTTTCCATGGAAAAGCTGGTTCCCAGGAACTTGATCAAATTTGAAGTTTGCTCAGATGAATCTTATATCTATTGTAGTTGTAAGAATTTAAAAACTGCAGTCAGAATTACTCCATGTGATAAATCTATTAAAATATGAGTTGAGAAGCAAAATTGATGGGCTCTGCTTGAACTGTATAATTAATTTTTTGAGAGTGCCAATTACACTGAAACTGGAAAACCCAAACTCTTACTTGAGTCATTATCCTTAATTCCACAGCATTTCACATTTTACTGATTTACTGAAATCCTTTATAACTCCACACTATTTATTTTGGACCTCCCAAGTTTGACTTTCAGAAAGCATATATTAATCTGTGTTGGGGTTTCTTTAAGCTTAACTGTAAATTCCAACAAGTGTTTAATTTATAGGAACTAAACAGGAAGGTCTTGATAAGCATAAATACAGGCCTTGGGAAACAGCATTGGGGGGAACACAATCATTATGGCCTCGAAAGATTACTAGCTGGCAGGAATTGGAGGCAAAACTAAACAAGGTCTTTCTTTTCAGCCAGAAGGATCTTGTGATATGGAAAGAAAAAAGCAGTGATTACTATATTCACATATGCATCACAATGCTCCTCCAAGCACCAATGAAGTAACTGAATGTATCTTTTACTGCAAGTGAAAATCTTTGCTTTTTTAATTAGAATGATCTTTGCTCCAAATTCCATTTTATATCAATGTACTTTATTTTTAAAAATTCACGCGTTGCCCCTTATGGGTGGTATTTTTCTTCCTCAGTCTCAGGTCCTCTACCAGAGGCCTAAGAGTTTGAGGGTTCTGTGCAAGATCTTAGCTGTTTCTAGAACCACACTCTTCTGGACAGAGAGTTCTGATGTGGTTCCTGGGATCTCTTGGAGCCACTCTCCCAGCTTAGGAATTACAGCCCCAAGAGCTCCTACCACCTCTGGTGCCACTTTGGTGTTTACTTTCCACATCTTCTCCAGTTCCTCTTTCATGTCCTGGTACATCTCCAGTTCCTTCTTCCTGTTTTTGCTGTCACTGCATCTATCACCACTGATGTTTTTTGGTTCTTATCTACTACCACGATGTCTGGTTGATTGGTTAGTAGTTGCTTGTCTATCTGGATCTGGAAGTCCCACAGGATCTTAGTTTTCTTATTCTTCATGACCTCCTGTGGGATCTCCCATCTGGATTTAGGAAGGTGTAGCCCATATTCTGGGCAGATGTTCCTGTACCCAATGCCAGCTACCTGGTTGTGCTGTTAGGTATATGCAGGGCAGGGCTGAGTCCCAGCTGATCTTAAGAAACACTTTCTTCCCCTTTTGTATAATTGTGTCCTTGAAATGAACAATGCAGATGCCCCACTGGAAGGCAGGGGTCCAGAAGCCCAAGCCAAAAAAGCCAAGTTGGGTGGGGAGAATTCTTAGAGACTGGGGGATAAGGGTAGGAGTGAGGCTATTGCAACAGCCTTGGGTGAGTAATAGCTGGTAGGAAGATCCTAGCCCTGACTATAATTTCAGCAACATTATCCATGCGCTATCTCTGGTATTTCGTAGAGAAAGTCTATATAGGGAGAAGGGAAAAGATTGCCTTAACAGCAGCATAGCTGAAGGCGAATTTAGGCTTTCTGTATGCAGGAGTTTTGACAAAAGCAACAACATGAGAATATGTCCCTTGACAAAGGTGAATGAGATATCTCCATACTTTGGTTAGTGGAAACATGGGAAGATAGGTGATCTGGACTGAGGATAATGTTTTGCCTTCAGGCAGCACCTATCTTTATTATTTTGTAATAAAATCATTCCTGAATAGCAATTTAATAGTATCGAACTGAAATTCATCACAGTCCTGGCAAATTTTTACAAGCCCAAGTTCCTATTGAATGTGGGAACAGAAATGTATTAAAATTCATCTTTGGCATTTATCAGCCATATTTTGGCTCATATAAGGATTATGGGAGCAAAGCTCTTCTTTCATAGTACTTGAATAAAAATATTGCCTGTGTAATGCAATATTCTTAATGCAATCACTTTGTTATTATAATCTTAAACTAGGAAGATATTTTTTTTCTTTGCAGAAAATTCTGTAGGGAAGGGCTCTTGAATATCATCAAGTATGCTAGTTCCCAGGGGTTTTCAGGATAGAAACTCCTGATAAGGATTGATATGTTTGAATCTCTAAATCAGTGACAGATGTTCAAAGCCTAGAAACACTTTGGATAGTGAGATGGGCAGCATGTACATTTAATAAATAAATGACAATATTGGCAGGTAGGCTTTGAGGGATCCTGTCAGGACCAGAGCGAATGGGGTGATAATTACAATAAGTGTACAAACGAAGTACATTTTTTTCTGCCTTCCAAAGTTCACGTCCTGGTAATCGAATACTACAACATTAATTCTCTATCCTTTGTAACCTTCCCTTTGTACTTAGTGTATATATGCTACGAGAGGGCAGGGCCACCCATAGTTATACCCAGCACATGCACATGGAAAAGCTCTTGAAGGTGCAACAGGCATGAATCAGTGGCTCTCAGATCTGTAGAATTCAGAAAGAAACACAACAGTAAACAAATGTCAGAGATGGAAAAACAGGGATTTTTTTTCCCCATGCCAGAGATGCAGTTTTGGACAAGGTGTGCCTATTGGGCTAGTACAGCAAATTATATATAGAACTATGATGGCTGAAAATAGCATTAAATCATCACTTATTCCTAATTACTACCTAAAGTAGAGAAAATAACAGATGATTCTCTGTTCCTGTAATGTGCTTAAATACTAGGGAATGAGATGATAATGGAGATTCTACATTTACTTTTATCCTGTTGGCTGGTAATTATCATTGTTTTCATCCCAAGATCCTGACTTTATTCTTTCAGAGGGAAAGGAAAGGCATAGAAGATTTTCACTATTTTCTTGTCTAATTTAAATACTGGAATCTGTTAAACGAATATATACCGAAAATGCATCCAAGATTCTAGGTCTGGATCTTTTCAAAATCCAGATAAATATCTTGGTCCCAACAGAAGGACATTATTGGATAATACCTGGAAATGTCAGAAAGGGGATAGCTGACTGACTTGCATATTGTCATTCCCTCCAAAGTGACAATGCCAACAGTTTCTCTGAGAAACAAACAGGCTATTTGTCTATTGGAAAGATACATTTGTCTCCCCCCCCCACTCCCCATAAGTCCTCAGAAATAATAAATGATCCAGAGAAAGCAAGATAATTATACAGTACTGGCCACCCATTGGGTGGCTTTGCTATGGTGAAGATACCACTTATCCACTGATGATGGCCCACCATTGTGCAAAGCTGCCACCCATACTGAGGCTTTGCTCAGGATGAAGGAATCATATCCACCAGCTCTGAGCTAATTCTTAATGCCTGATAAAGAACATACAAGAATGCTGACAACAGGAAAGCAGAAGACTGGTAAGAACAAAGCCACAGGAGTTGCAGAGTCACTGGGGCGCTGTCTATCTTGTAAGGTCATGGAGAAGAAGGACTGAGAAGAAAACATATGAGAACTGCCTTTTCAGGGGGACAAAAACGGGAAATTATGAATTTTTTCCTAATAGGTAATATACTGGGTGCATTAAAACAAAACAACAAGTGATTCTATTGCCTTCATTATAATAGGTTTGTGGCTAAACATGAAAGTGTTCCTCCAGCAATTAGTTAGCAAAACAAACTGTTCATTGTTTCTGTCCTGAAATCATTGCTACAAAATTTGCAATACAAAATTTGGCCAGTCAACACAATTGCCCAGTGTAAAGCTTATTTACATGGAGTTAAATAGATTTATTTCTGATCCAGATAAATAATGCTCTGAAAACAATATGCAACCAATTTTCAGATTAATGGCTAGTCATTTAGCACATAAGTAACTGTAACTTAATGAACAGAAGCTTAAAGTGTTATTTTACAAGATTCTTATTCTATGATACAATTGTTGTATATTTAAGTGCAGTATTACAGAATTGGGTGAGGTAATTTAGTAAAAAGCAGATGGAATATCACTGTGATTTTCTTCTTTTACCTGCAGGTTCTCAGTTGTTGTTACATAGAAGCATTTTTCAAAAAGCATTAGTTGACATCATTGTGGTGGTGATGATGAAGATGATAACCAGGTCCCCCCCCCCACAATATCATTATCTTATTAACTAAAAGATTTCAAGTTGTTTTTCAACTGAATTGTACAGCTTATATATTACATTAAAGGTGAAAAGAATCTGAAGTGATTTAACTTGATTTGATTTTTTGTATTAAAAACCCTGACATTTTAATAGGAGTGTGTAGATTTTTTGTATCCACTGTAGGTCCCATTCAATACTGTGCTATAAAAACTCATGAGCAGGTCTAGTTGGTAACAGCTATTTTGTCTGTCTAAGATCAAGAATGTTTATCATTCTAAGATATCCTGTTCATAAAAGGACATTTAAATAACCAATTATTGTTTTTTTAAAAACAAAACTAGCAGGAATATTACTAATTTCCTTCCTGTTATTTCGTAGCTTCATGATATATGCAGAAAAAGGCATGCTCTCTTAAACATCTATTGCTAAATTCCTATTTAAGTAGAAAAGGGAATGGCCATCACTAAGATCATGTTGTACATCAAACAATTGGGGCAGAGTAAGGAACTGCCATAGGCAAGTAATAGAAGACAAATTTAGTTCATAGGTGGATAGAGATGATAGAGATAGATGATAGATCAGGGGTCTTCAAACTTGGCCCTTTTATGACTTGTGGACTTCAACTCCCAGAATTCCTCAGCCAGCGTGCCTGGCTGAGGAATTCTGGGAGTTGAAGTCCACAAGTCATAAAAGGGCCAAGTTTGAAGACCCCTGTGATAGATGATAGATGATAGATGATAGATAAATAGATAGATAGATAGATGATAGATAGATAGATAGATAGATAGATAGATAGATAGATAGATAGATAGATAGATAGATAGATAGATAGATAGATAGATAGATAGATAGATAGATAGATAGATAGATAGATAGATAGATAGATAGATAGATAGATAGATAGATACAAAAATAAATAATATATGTTTCTTTGTTGTGGTTAATTTAGAATAAAACCCCAATAGATAATACTCTCTGTGTGCCTACATTTTGGCAGGAGAATTCAAGTAGGCATTTTGCCAAAAAGTACCCACTGGTCTTCAAAGAGACAGAGAATGTGGGTAGCTGGAAAGCAGAATGTTTATGATGGATCAGAGACAAAAATGTCCAGGCTTGCTGCCATAAGAAAGAAGTGGTTGGGGATTGGGGAAGTTTGCAAATCCTATGTGATGTATGTGTGTGTGTTGTTGTTAAGGACTGGGTATTAAATTTTAAAAAGTTGTCCATTGCAAAGTTGAGTGGGTCACACTGAAAGAATTTAATATTCTGGGTTCTAAGCAAAGCTTCAACTTCTTTGAAGCAGATTCTTCCAGCAGCTCATCCAACAGGTCAACCCTTCACAGTGAGATGTTTTGGACTACAATTCCCATTATTTCCAAGCAGCACTACTATGCTACATCATGGTTCAAGATATCTGAGAGAAAGCTGTTACAGAATGAGCAATTTCTATCTGTAGAAAAAAAATATGTGTTCAAGTCAGTCATAACTCCAGCAGATTGCTGGCTTAATCTCTGTAGGGTTTTTTGTCAAGATTTTGGGAAGAGGTTATGAGGGTTTGAGAAAGAATGACCTGGCTCAAAGTCAGTCAGCTCACTTTGTACCTAAGGAAGGTTTTTTCATTTTTTTCATTTTTTTCATTTTTTAAAAAAATATTTTTATTTTTTTAAAACAACAAAACATAACACACATAAACACACAGTGTATACTCCTTTTTTTTTTTTTAAACAGCAATTTCGTAACGGTAATCTTCTATTATTTACATTTTCCCCCCTTATTCTTCTTTAAAAAATATTTGTCCTTGTTGTCCCATTGTTTCTTATTTCCATTTTCTTCCTTCATACTATACTTCATACTAAGAATAATACATATTATTACTATACATTATTATACACACATTTCCCCTTTCTTGACCTTTCCACATTTATTTTCATTTGTTATTTCTAATCTCCAACCAATCATACCACTTATTCCATATTACATAGTACTCTGTGTCTTCCTTTTCTTTTATCTCTTTTGTTAATTTGACCATCTCCGCACAGTCTAAGATTTTCCTTATCACTTCTTCCTCTGATGGTATATTCTCATTTTTCCAGAACTGTGCGTAAACTATTCTTGCTGCCGTTGTTATATGTAAGATTAAGTACCGTGTTTCTTTACTATATTTTCTATTTAAAATATCCAGCAGGAAGATCTCTGGTTTCCAGTCTACAGGTTGATCTATTATTTCTTCCATCCATCTTCTTATTTTAGTCCAGTATTTTTTCGCAACTGGGCATGTCCACCATAGATGATAATATGTTCATCTTCTTGGTTGATCCTTTTATCTATTAATAAAACCATCATAGAGCAGTTGTGGCGCAATGGTTAGAATGCAGTATGGCAGGCTAATTCTGCCCACTGCAAGCAGTTTGATCCTGACCACCTCAGGGTTGACTCAGCTTTCCATCCTTCTCAGGTCAGTAAAATGAGGGCCCAGATTGTTGGCGGGCAATTTGCTGACTCTAGAAACTGCTTAGAGAGGGCTATAAAGCACTATGACGTGGCATATAAGTCTAAGTGCTATTGCTATCACTCCAACAAAACACTACAGCTGATGTATTTCACATTTTCCAAGGGGAAAATATAGCAATCTTGTGGTATTTTCCATGGAAATAAAGGAAAAATAATTCTAAATGGTGGAATTTTCATGTTGAATTCAAGGATGCAAGTCATGTTTTAACATCCCGGAGAAGATACCATCTATGACAGCGGACACATTTGTTGGGACATGATATTAAACTGAAAAAGTCCCATTCAAGAGGGTGAATTTCATAATGAAATAGAATTTTTTGTTATTTGTACTTTGTTTCCCATTCTTCCTGTGGAGTCAGAGAAATAGGCACGTAAAAGCCGAGAAGTTTATACACCGAGCCAAGTATGAGAATATTGTTTTCTTTGAGCTGTCTGCAACATGGTTGGGTCTTATTTAAGACTACCTCTTGGCTGCTCAGCTGCTGGGTATTTTCATTTAGAAGAGAACATCCACTTCATACAGGCAGAAGAATTTTATTCAAAACTCAAGTTGAAATGCTAGGCAATACAAAGTCATCAGTTAATTAAGAAACTCCTGACAGTTGTAAATTGTTCCCTCATGCTGAAGAAATCTGAAAACAGTATATTGTGGTACATCTTTCTCCAGCCTCTTTGGGTGTCTTGGAAACTCATGAAACAAACACAAACCTTTCTCTCTACTGCATGATTGCTCCAAAATATTGCCATTTTTCTTTATAGCTTAAATGCTCAGAAAATATTTCTAAACTGGCATACAAGATCTAGAGCAGGTAGTTGGCAAGCAAACATTGAAAAGCAATTGCCCAAGGAAGCAAGCCCATATATTGTGAAATATGAACACAACTTAATGAAATCAAAGTATCATGATGTTCACAGGCATCACTGAACATGATTTATAAAGTACCTGAAAATTGTTTGGGAACTTGAAAGAATGGGCAGTGTTCTTCAAGGCAACTTGTGATGACATGCATTGGTGACCTGGTTGCAAGAATGTTATGCATGTAGCTGCCTGTAAATTGATATGAACCAATCACAACTTTAGCCTGAGTGACACAGATGACCTACAAAGGCATAGTCCAACTGATACCTCAAGATGGCTTGGAATTAGAACTGGCCATGCTACCTGGGAATAATCAACAAGAAGAAAAAAGCTGGGCAAGAGAGCATTGGCTCTGAATGTGATGGAGCACCCATGATTTATGAAGGCAAGCTGTTCCACTGGTTAATTGTCCTCACTGTTAGGAAGTTTCTCCTTAATTCCAGGTTGCTTCTCTCTTTGGTAAGTTTGTAAATGACCCTTTACAAGCAGGATCTGATAAATGGGCCAGGTCAGATTCTATTTATGCACATGGGTGGAACTCTGCACTCCCCCATTTTTCAAAATATTACAACATCAGAATAATACAATGAACTAAAGCCATCCAGAGCATCTTAAGCCGACCAAAAGTCCCAGTAGCTCAAGAAGAAAAAGCAGGAGTCTTCTCCAAGGACTGTAACAATCTCTACGGAGGACAGATAGGTAGAAGACTAGCAGAGCACATCTATGAACACCAACTAGTAGTCAGAAGACATGATGAAAACTTCTTAAACTCGCCACACAAGGACAGATTTAACCATAGTTTCAACTAGAAAATGATTAACAGCTTAGATCAAGTCAAAGCCAAAATTTTTAGGGAATTCCTGGAAGCTTTGCATTCAGGAAAATCAATCATCATAGAGATAAGTCATATGTACACACTATTCAAAAGTAAGAATAAAAAAATCTAGGATGGAAACAAAAAGACTAGAACACTCAGATAAGTAGGGATCAACACCAGGCAAACAATCAGGCAGAAAACAATAATCAAGGATCATTAATCAATCCATTCTGCATCAAAATTGACAGGGCAAGCTATTATGTATTAATAGGCAGCAAATCTACATTTGCTTGCTCTAACAATGTTACCTAATTGGGTCATGAAACATCTGCAAGCAAATCACCAAGACAGCACTAAGGACTCCACAAATTGGAAGAGTGAGGGAAACTGTTGAGTCCAATTCCCAACTCACTGCAAGAGTCCAAATGTATGAAACAATATGAGAGTTGTCTGCTTAAACACATTTGATAAAAAAAAACCATCCTTGATAATTAGTTCCACATTGAACTGTTCTTACAGTTAGGAAGTTCTTCATAACATTTGTCTATAATATGCCCTGTTGTAATTTAAAACCAATATTCAGTGGGTTGCCTTTGAGATGACAGAGGGCAGATCTTAATCTTTTTCTTTTTTTTGTGTGTGAATGATACCCAGAAAAATATTGGTGGCCAGCGTAGAACTCACAAAAGTGCTGTTTCTGGTGCTCTTAATGGCATCTGGATAGCTGGAAAGTAGCAGCTGAAAAGGCTGTGTGTGGAAGTCAGTTGAAAATGTGCAGGCAAGACATAGTTGTCCCCCGCCCTCTCCAATTTTTGATTCTGCTGAATTGTCCTACCTGAAATAATTCAAAAGAATTCCACAATAAGCATATCCTGTATACGGAATAAATCACTTGCTTTTGTTTTGTGCAGACCTTAGCAAAGTTTTTTTCAGTTGAGGTCCTACCTGTTCCCCAGCCCACTGGATGGTTTATCCATTCTTTTAATTGACCTCTTTTGGGTAGGAATTAAAGCTAGAAATGAAACTGGGAGGTATCTGGGGTGCAAACAGTTCCCATTTCTATCTTTAAATTCCTTCTAAATCTCTCCAAACACCACAGAATTATATTGCTTGAACTTTTGACCAGGGGAATGCACTGTTATTCAGATTACTGTATTCAATAACTTTGTCATTGTGATTATTCAAGAACACCAGACAGATTAGAAAGTAGACCATGATTACTTCACATCTGGGGCTGCAATCATTCTGGGGTGATTGGGGATGTTTTGAATGACTACTATCAGCACGGATTGCAGAAAAGAGAAATATGTGACACTCCCATCCCCCATGAATAAAACCATCAGACTGCCTAATTTGATATAAGTCATCTCAATTTTGAGCAAATTTTTTGAAAGTGAGGAATAGTTGCAAAAATTTGTGTTTTGTTATATACTGAAATCTCCTCCATTCTTCTCTAACATGTCTCTTTCTGTCTCAGCATTAACCCAAAGAGGGGATTCACTGAAAACTGCACCTACAAAGAAAATCAGCAGCACACTTCATATTCATTTGGGAAGAAATGCTGTTTTGTTGCCAAAATTTATAAATGTTTTAAAAATAAATACTGTATGGAATGAGCATCAATAGCAATGTAACTGACCAGTCATTCATTGTTAGAAAGAATGCATTATTAAGACAGTAATGCTAAGAATGCACTAAGAAAGTTATTATGGTTATTGCTCATAAGTATCAATATAATTAGTAACATGTTTGTAATAGCACTACCAATAGCACTTAGACTTATATACCGCTTCATAATGCTTTACAACACTTCTAAGCAGTTTACAGAGTCAGCATATTGTCCCCAAACAACCTGGCTCCTCATTTTACTGACCTCAAAAGGTTGGAAGGCTGAGTCAAGCTTGATTATGTGCTATTAAGTCATTTTCAATCCAGAATGACCACATACATTGGTTTTCTCCATGAAAAGCTATCCCTAACCTGCTCTTTGATTTTTAAGATTAAATTTAACTAAGATGAAACTTAGTTAAAAATCTTGATTTTTAGTACTGGGGTTTGCAGATTCTTTGCATTTTCAGCTATCAGGGCAGTGTGATTAAGCATAGTACAGGTTGTTGATATTTCTTTGTCCAGTTTGAAAGCCATGCTTATCTTCTTCCAATCCAGCTTCCCTTAATATATATTCCTCATATAGACTGAATAAAGAAGGAGAAAGTATGCAGCCTTATCTCATTCCTTTGCCAATCCAGAGCCATGTTCTGTCCATACTGACCTATATATGAGTTTCTCATGAGGACAATGAGATGTTCTGGGATTTCCATCTTTTGAGCGCCTTCCACAGTTTGATGTGATTGACACAATCAAACATCTTTCTATAATCAATAACGCCCATGTGACAATGAATTTTTTTGGGTATTCTTTGGCTTTCTCAATTATCCAGTTTACGGTACATCAGCAATAATATTCAAGTTCCTTAGCCTTTTCTAAAACCAGCTTGAACTTCTTTTCATGTAGGACTCTATTCTTCATTGAACGATCCTGAGCAATGTGATATAAAGCAACCTAAATATATACTTGACACAGCGATGCAATTCACAGTAGTTTCATTTTGTTTACTGAGAGAAAATCAAAGCAGCAATATGCCCTACTTTAGAATATCATCTTACAATTGCTGTTTAAGCAAGGAAGCCAACAGTTAATCTAATCAGAAAGTGTTAGATATTTTCTTCTGTCTAAAAAGAAAAAGGCATTTGCAGTAAGAGTTGTAAGAAAGTTAAGTGATGAAGTGAACGAATCTTTGCTTGCCCATAAACCGTACTATTGTTTTAATTGTTTAAAATTCCTCCGTGTAATGTCTCCACTCAAAGGTATTTTAATGTAACCATTTTACAGATAGAGAAAAGTGAGGATAGGTGCTAACGCCCTGCCCAAAGGCAATTAGCAGCGAATCCAGAGTTGAGCTTTGTTTGGAAAGCAGGTGTCTTGTGGTGTCACAAGAGGTTATAAAGAAGAAGGCAGAGTAAAATTGCGCATCTTAATTTATTGTGTCCTTTGCTTTGGAGATGCCTCATTTACAACTAAGGAAGAAATATGGTAATTGAACTGAAACACCTGGCAAACAGGATCCAACAATAACATTTCCTCATTTGTCAGAGCTTCTCTACATTGTTTGGTGGAGGAACTCTATGGTAAATCTTCATACAATTAAACTTAATGGCACTATTTCAAGTTGAAGGCTCACAGCTCATAATTTAAGATGACACTTTGGAGTAGTCTACCAGATATTGCAAAACTCTCAGAGAAAAAGCTAAAGTATGCAGGACTAGAGCCCCAAAGGGTGGACAATACTTTTTTCTTCTTCTGTTGTTCTCCCTTTCTACACTGAGCCTGGGCTGGTGTGATAAAGAAGTCTGTGCTTATCAGAGGACGGGACTAATCTTGCATAGTAGTGGTAGGTGAAAAATGATGTTCCAGCAACAGTTTTCTGATAACATTTTCAAAACTGGTTTGCCAGGCCTGGGTCACAATGCCCAGAGAAGCCATGGGGCTGCCCAAGGCTGGCTTGGTTTGGGGACACTCCCAGCCCTGAGCTGTCAATCAAAGACCCCCAACTGGACAGTGATAGGGAGACCCTGACGGAGAAAGGCTCCCGGGCTGAGGGGGGGGCACCACCTGGGGTCTTCCCCTGCTTGCACCCTACACTATTCTCCTTTGTAGAGACGTTAGCAGGAAATGTGTCATTTTAAATAATGTTTCTACTTGTAAATAAATGGTATTTTTCTCCCCCCCAAAAAAGTGGTTTGCCATTGCCTTCTTCCCCAGGCTGAGCATGTGACCCAGTTACCCAGGTGGCTTACATGCCTAGAGGAGGATTAGAACTCAGGCTTCCTTAATGCTTTAACCCCTAGACTAAACTTCATTTCAATCCAATTTTGCAGCAGGAACAGTTCTGTAATATCACTGCTACTTGTCTGGGGGATCCTAATGAATGAGAACTAATTGTTTCAATGAGCAAGGGCAGTCCTAAGAGTCCAAGTAAGGGAAAGGTGAGGGAAAGATGGCAACATCTTGGGAGCAGCTCAGTTGTCGATGCTGGGACAGGCCTTGGGTGGGAAAGCACATCCCTGTGAGTCACTTTCCCAACACACACAGGGAATCATAGGCAAAAAGTTGCTGAGAACTTGCAGGACCAGTGCACCTGTTCAAGAAATAGGCAGGCCTTTGCAAGGTAAAGTAAACCACAAATTCACTGACTTAGCTTGGTGTGAAGCCAGACCTTGTGGTTAATTTATCATTCACTTTCACAGGGAAGGCTTAACTATGTCAGTTAAAGATCAAATACAACCTCTGAATCCTTTATAGCTGGACCAGTCATTTTTTGTTAGTACAGGTAGTCCTCGATTTATGGCCACAAAATTTCTCTTGCTAAGTGAGACATTTGGTAGGTACGTTTAGCCCCATTTTACGACCTTGCTTGCCACAGTTATTAAATGAATCACTGCAGACGTTAAGCTAGTAACATGATTATTTCCCCATTGACTTTGCTTGTCAGAAGGTCAGAAAAGGGTCAATGACCCTGGGACACTGCAACCATCATAAGTATGAGTCAGTTGCCAAGCATCTGAATATTGATCTCATGACCACGAAGATGCTGCAATGGTTGTGTGCAAATAGTCATAAGTCACTTTTTTCAGTGCCGTTGTAACTTTGAACGGCCACTAAACAAACTGTTGTAAGTTGAGGACTATTTGTACTGAAGCCCCATCTCCTGAATTTAACAAATTATCATTATTGTTGTTGTTGTTGTTGTTGTTGTTATTGTTATTGTTATTGTTATTGTTATTGTTATTGTTATTGTTGTTGTTGTTGTTATTATTATTATTATTATTATTATTATTATTATTATTATTATTATTATTATTATTATTATTATTATTATTATTATTATTATTATTATTATTATTATTATTATTATTATTCACAGGATTGTTAGGTAACTGTCTAAAGCAGTGGTTCTCAACCTTTTCTTCACCATGGACCCCATTTAAATATCTTTTGTGGCCAGGGATCATGGCCATGGACCCCCAAGACTTATTTCCAAATTTAAATCATAACATTTCTTCAAGCTTTCACGGAACCCCTCCCCCCAGGGGTCTGTGGACCACAGATGTAGGGATCCTGATGTTATTCATTTGGGCCTCTCAACAAAGCAGGATTATTAAGACCATTTAGAGGGGCCTGGCACAAACGGGGCTGTTCCAAATGCTGAAATACTATCTTTCCCCCTCCATCCTCTCCTGTCTCTTGCTGCTAATGTCTTCTGCCCTGATTGCACTATCAAACAATGTATTTTTTGCCCTGAATTACTGTATAATATGAACCTATATGCATGCAAACACACATGTGTATGTGTTGTACAGACAGCCTCAATGAGCTGGATAAAAACAGCAATAGTCTTCAAGCACCAAATGAAACTAATAAGCTGTGCCCTAATTTAAAGTTTAATTAAAAATCTTACTTCATCATTGGTTGCCTTGAACTAATGAAACATTCCAGCATTGCCTTATTTACCCACAGAATGCCTGTTGTCTTCCCAGTGTCTTCCTCTCCCACCCTCTCAAAGATAACTTCAACAATAATGATGAAATAATAAGCAGTGATTTGTTTGCAGTTGTTTGTGGGCAGTTTCTCTTCCCTTTTTTGAGTCCTTAGCTAATTCTGTCCTCTCTCACTTCAGTTATGGGGCAAGAAAGAACTATCAGCAGCTAATCGTGACAGCGCAAGTGTTATTGATTAAGAAAGAAAAGTTCAAATGCCTGTTCAAGTCAATGGACATGCTTCTATAAGTATACAGGTAGTCCTCGACTTACAACAGTTCATTTAGTGACCGTTGAAAGTTACAACAGCACTAAAAAGTGTGACTTATGACCGTTTTTCACAGTTACGACCTTTCCAGCATTGCCATGATCACTTGATCAGAATTCAGATGCTTGGGGACTGGTTCCTATTTATGACCGTTGCTCTGTCCCAAGGTCACGTGATCACCTTTTGCGACCTTCTGACAAACAAAGTCAATGGGGAAGCCAGATTCACTTAAACAGCTGGGTTACTAACTTATCAACTGAAGTGATTCACTTAACAACTGTGGCAGGAAAGGTTGTAAACTGGGGCAAAACTCACGTAACAAAGGTCTCACGTAACAACAGAAATTTGGGGCTCAATTGCGATCATAAGTCAAGGAGTACCTGTACGTAGATATGCCAAACACTTTGATTCTGCTAAATGTTATTGGTGGATGAGTGAACGATATACTGCTTTTGAATATGGAGGTTTCATTTTGATGTCAAAAGAAACAAGCCTATACTGTAGAACCTCTAGTACTGGCAGCTTTGAATTGTAGGAGAAATTAAGTTCCTTGATTTCACTAGTGGGAGTATCTCAGTTGTAGGATAGATCTCTTAGCATCTTCTGTTGATTTACTAGTGGCATCCATAAATGAACATGGAAAGCCTGGTCTCTGGAATCCCAGCAAAGATAAATTCTTATTCATTTGAGCTCAGTTTCTGATAATATCATGGATATGTCATGTAGTTTCATTGGCAACAGTGTTTTGTCACTATCTTCTAGCACATTGTTTTGAATTTACATATAGCCCTGGTATTCCTAATGGTCTCCTGTCCAAGTACTATCTACATCACAGGTGTCAAACTCGCCATGTCACGTGATGTGTCATGACATATCGTGACTTTCCCCCCCTTGCCGGAGCTGGGATGGGCGTGGCTTCTACGTGACGCATCCGGCCTGCGGGCCAGCAGTTTGACACCCCCGATCTACATGAAACCTTGTTTAGCTTTCCAAGATCACCCACAGTTAGTTGGTTTACTACTAAGTTACATTGATAAGATGGTTATATTGGGAGCCACCTCTGAAAATGTTTCTGAAAAGACAGCTATGTAAGTAGACATTTGCTAGACTGCTAATTGGGAACAGAAGTTATATGCATATAGACTTGATAATTTGCCCCAAACAGTGGCTTCTAATCCATGTTTAGACCTAATACTGATCTAAACTTGATAACTTTTCAACCCTCATTCATCACCATGCAGGTATTTTGAGACCTTGAGATCCTTATCCAAGTTTTTCTGTTATCTAATGCACAGAGAAACAGTATTGAGCAGCAGACCTTTTAAATCGTGGCATTAATTTATTTTAACATGTTAAATATATGATGGTGTTTTAATCTTTTATTGAAAGTCTTTCTAATAATATATTTGAAGGGCGAGGTACAGATTAAAATAACTAGTGCTGGGTTCAGCTGTGCTAATTGCCCATTGCTTTAACCAATCCACAGCAACTCCTGCATGTAAAGCTGATGAGTCGTATTGCATATGCACTCAGTTATATGCACATGGTAGAATTAACTAGACTTTCAAGATGCAGCAGTTCATAAATATATGATCTGGCTTTACTGATAAATGTCAGAAGATTCCCTGATTTATTTTATCTTGATATAATTTTGCTCATGTATTATACTGGGTGTGTTAACCAAGCAGTTCTTGATAACATACTATTCCTTTTCTGTCTGGAGCATTATGTCATGTATTTCATCATAATTAAGGTCTCCACCCTCATTTTCATCTTATATCTTATATAGTTTATTTATTTATATAAAGATTTCTAATCCACCCTTTTATTGCATGCACATCATATAGGGTAGGTTCAATTGCATAGATTCAACATAGAATGCAATATATGATGAAATTGGATTCAGTTCCATTGTAGCTGTAGGTGCCATTATTGTTATTATTGCTTACATTTAATACAAGTCCTTTCTCTAGATGCCAACATGTGGTACTGCATGCCAGATAAAATAATCAAAGCAGAAAAATATACTAAAACAACATTTAGCTTGCAGTCCTTTAGCGTAAGGTGCAAATTTAATGGAATTTCCAAGAAATAGTTCTAATCTTGGATCAGATGAATTTAACCTCAGAAAATCTTGTTGGCCTCTTATGAGAAGCTCTGGTGCTGTTTCTTTGGTGCTGGAAAATTGGTGTCTGAAAGGGCAAAAGAACATATGCTGAGGGGTGTGCAAAAGAGTGTAGGAGGCATCAGATTGACATTTATTCTGCCTCGTAGTCATGCCACCTAATGATTGTTAATACAGGCCAGTTTGTGATCCAGTTTAGGTTAATCCTTTCTCACTGATTTAAGCATGATAGATTTCAGTTCAAGATCAGAGAAAGGCAACAAGGAAAGGAAAAAAAGAAAACCCCTCTTCTCTTGCAGCAAGGATTCAACATATTGTGGAGGCTTGAATTACAAAATGTGATGGAAGAACAGGTAGAATTGGTCTTTAAGACAATATTAAAAGGCAATTCAAAAAGCCAGATTAAAGACGTTTGACCTAATCCCCGGTTCAAAGCAAAAAGCAGTTCAAAGCAGTTCAGTTCTGGATTTAGGAGCATCTCTTGAGCTGGCATAATAGTTCAGAGAGACTCTTTGGCTCTGATGACTACTTTCAACAAAGTCATTCATGTTCCTTCTTTATTTCTCCTTTCTACTTCCCCATATTAAAGACCAGCTTAGATTCAGATCTTCACCATATGCACCAGGTTTCCCCCCCCCCATAATTTCTACATATCACGTACAGTTGGTACAATTTCCTGATAGACTGCTTATGGCTGTGACTCATATATTAACTCATGCCTATTCACCGAATGCATGCACAAGGTGAAAGTGGTGATTTTAAGGCAATCATAAACAATGCTGGACACTTTGCCTGTTATCCCAGACATCCTATGATAATGTTGTGATTCTCTATGTGTGAAGTTATGGATCCAGATCAACAGGTTGTCATGGTTCCGACTAATGAACTCAAACAAATCAGAACTCCGAGGCTTGAAGCTTCCTCAAAGAACATGTTTATTGGATACATAATATTGGCACGATCAAAAGTGAAACCAACTCTAAAATTCCCACATGGATTCTGTGTAACTAAATGTAACACTTCCCATTCCCTTATTATGCCATTGATCACGCTACCCAATGAGGGCATTTTAAAAGAAAGTATTGCATTTATTTTATCTTAAACTAGTCTTTACTCTTATTCACTCAAGGTGTTATAGCAGAATAACACCTTGGGCAGCCAGTAACTGTTCAGAAGCATGCTAACTAATTCAGGTCAGAACCTAGCAGATTCTCTTGCACAACATGCAAACCTTTGCTTACCCTTACCCTCGTTTAGGTTTTCTTATAGTTTAGCATGATGTGTGAACCTAGCTTGTCTATTTAGTTTCTGGTTTCACCTTCTGTTAGAACTCAGAGAGTGGGTTAAGTTTACATATTATGCGAACATAACCAATAAAAACCTCTATGGAGATTATCAGTCATCCAAGTCATGGTTATCTCAAAGGTGCTTTTTGAAAAAGCAACTGGACTTTGTTTTTTCCCTTGAGGAAGACTTCTCACTTCTTATCCAAGAATCTTCTTCAGTTCTGACATTTCTCTGCAATTCTCAGAAACCTCTTGGATCAGAAAGGCGAAAATCTTCCTCAAGGAAAAAACGAAGTCCAGTTGCCTTTTCAAAAACCACTTTTAAATAATAAAAATCTCATTTCTTAGAAAATCATCTCTTATTCTCAATTACAATCTGCATTACAGGAGTGTGCATTAATATACGCTTGACTGCTACGAAGCTGTGTTTTGACATGAGTGACCAAGCAATCCGTTCCTTCAGGCAAATGACTTATCCCTCTATGCTGACAGCACACAATGGTGGATCACTCAGTCAGTCCTTTCAGTCTGGGAAGCTGCCACTCCCTGCTATTTCTTTTTGTTTTCTCAGGAACTAGAAGGAAAAGGAGGGGAAGAGAAGGGGGGAAATCTGCAGTGATAGAGTCAGGTCAGCACCACTGAGGTGGAGGAGATTTACTTTACCCCATCCCTTTCTGCCTCCTTTTTAAACCCTTATGAGACAAGGAGGTGGGGAATGTATGGATAAGATGGCAGAAGCCACATATTTGAGGTCCTCCAGGATTTTGTTTTCTTTCTGGGAACACCATGACACAATATAAATGGACAAGGGGGAATTAATATGGCATCAAAAAGTCCTAGGGCTGTTTTGGACTATTTTTGAGTTGTTATTGTTTTGATATATGGAGAAAAAAGAAGAGGAGAGAGAGAGAAAGCACAAAAATAAACAGAGAAAGAACAAAGGAAACAACCCAAACACATGTTTTATATTGAAAACAATCTGGGTTAATAGCCAACATTAATTAAGTGGAGGAAAGGGTGTTTGTACGATATATTAGCTCCCCTCCCCTTGTGACGCCATGTGCTTTGGAAACAGGTCAGAGGCTTGTTTTAGTGATTTCTGTTTTGCATGCAAAGACAATATGGCACTGTTAAAAACATGTTCATTTTCTCTTCGGATGAGACTTATCTACACATTTTTAATAAAAGAATGTAAGGATCAGAGATAGCATAATTTCATACTCCTTTTTCCAGTTTTCCATGTATTTTCAAAGGTGGAACAACTTCTTCAGTCTGTTCAAATATTTCAGTCTTCCTCCTTATGGAAGATGTTCTCAATATTGCATCAGTTTTCAGGTTGCTAGGTTAATCTACTATGCATTTAAACATTCTATTTAATTGCAATTTATGTACATCTTTTTCCATTGCACCAAAGAAAATTGTATGATGTCCAAATGCATGTCTAAATAACATTCTCAGCTAAATGTTTATCTTTCTGTTTAGTATGGTGACTTCCTGATACTTTGGCAACCTCTTTGCATCAGAACAATAGGTTGATCCCTGCTACATTAGAGCCAGGTATTTTATTCTAAGTGGGTATCAAAAGGCACAGCTGGATGGCTGCATTAAAGGGCTATCCATCAGTCCTTCAGCTGTCAGAAAATAATGTCAGTATAAAATTTGTTGTCCTGATTATGGAGCCATATTTTGTCATAGTAACAGAGCTGAAGACTAGTATTGCCCTGTTCTGATATGGGAAAAGGCAAGGAAAATGACATTCATATTCCTGCAGTTGCATTTCCCCTCTCACCAAATATTGCCTACCTCAAACACTCTTTCCAACATGGGATAGATCAAGATAGGGTTGGCACAGACTAGTGTTTCAAATAGTATGTTCAGCTTCCTGTCAAATTGCCTAACAAGCAGAATTGTACAGTTCTTTTATCAATCAGACTATTTCTCTATACAGGTCTAACATTCTTTTGAAAGAGTACTAGATCTGGGTCCAAACATAGATTGGGAAACATATGGCATGGAAAAAGGCCAAAGCATGAATTGGGCAGCAATTAATAATAGTTGAGTGTGATCCTTAGCTAAGACTGCAAGACTTTTGAACCTAATTCTATCCTTGGGGCTGCTAACACTGTGAAACTAGAATGGAGTATGCAAAATGTGTCCTCCAAATCAGGAAAAATTAATAAAATGTATGGACTCACGAAGCTCCTTGTTGACAGCAATAAAAGAAAATATTTAATGAATCCATTGGTGACAGAACTAGCAAGATATAGTTGGCAGAACCTTTTTTTATTTCCCAGCTTAATCCAATTTTTGTGCAGCAGAGGGTTAGTAAGAAAGTATTAAACTTGTATAAAAATAGGTCTAAATGTTCTTTCAAAGCAGTGTTAACCCTCGTTAATAATGAGCCTATGTAATCCTTGTCAAACCCTTCAAAAATGAAGGTCTTCATTATGTGTGACCCTTGCAGAAATCATGTGTCTAGGCTCTTCTCCAGCCACAATGGCCTTGGAGGGCACTGCCCAGAGGCCCTTATTCACAGCAGCCTGCCACGGTCAGTTTTTCCTGGGTGGATACCAACTCTGCAAGCAATTACATCATTGATTGTATCCATGAAAATTAATTGTCTCAGGAGAAGAGGGGACAACTCTATTTATGAGAAATGATTGAATTGCCTCTACTATGGCCAGGAGATGAGATGAAGCCAGTGTCATAAGGACATGGCACACTGAACTGAAGCAGATTTGTGTTGTGACTGGCAACTATGAGATTGAGCTCAAAATTAATGCAGATGGATTTTGGCAACACGGAACATTACTCCCCTTTTTGTATTAGAAGAATGTGGAAGATAATGTTTTCAAACAAAGCAATCCTCAAAGTTTTCCTACTAGTTTCCTTGGAATAGTATTAAAGAATGCCTCATTATAAAAACAGAGTATATCTCTGAAATTACATTCAGTGATGCTCCACCCAAGTTCCTCCTCAAGCTGGAGTGAGGATATTAACTTCAGCACGGCAGGGTTTAGTCCTGGGCTCTGTACTTTTCATTGTTTTTATTAATGACTTGGATGAAGAAATGGAAGAAACATTAATCACATCTGCAAATAACATAAATTTGTGGGATAGCGTATATCCCAGCAGTTGGAAATAAAAGCCTACATGAACCTCATAAGTTTGTGAAATGGTTTGAACATAACATAATTGCATCTAAACAAATACAAATGCAACATTCTTCAGTTACAAGACAGAAATCAAGTGCTCCAATATTAGACCTGGCTAGATAATATTATATACTGCATGAAAACCTTCTTGGAATATTAATTGATTCCACTTGGCATATGAGTCAGCAATACGGCTACAAAGAGAGAAATACAATTTTAGGTTGCATCACAAGAAGTAGTTTGCAAATAAGAGGAAATAATAGTTCCGCTTTGTTCTGAGTTGTTCAGATTCCATCTCAAGTATTGTGTTCCACATTGGGGAAGGATGAAGACAAGTTGGAACAGATTCAAAAACTAAGAGAAATTAGAAGAAGTGAGAATATTTAATTCTGAGAAGAGCAAGACAATATGTCTACTAGGTTCTGAAAACATATTGCACAAAGGAAGGCCTTTCCCCCCCCTGCCATACCAATGAAAATGCAGAATAATTAATTTAAGCTACACCCAGGCAGATTCCAAATGTAGATTCAGAAAAAGAAAACAGAGAATTTCAATAGTAGAACCCAATAATCTGAGAGACTCAGAGTCCTAAAAAGTCCATTTCAATCCAAGATTCTATGCATGTAATAATAATGCAAAACCTGAATGCAAAGGGATGCCTCTAATCCCTTGAAGCCTCAGACATGGTCCTCTAGCCCAGTGGTTCTTAACCTGGGCGATATCGCCCCCCAGGGGGCGATTTCATTTTTCAGGGGGGCGATGGAACGAAAAGGGGCGACGCGGGGGCGAAGGAACGAAAAGGGGGCGATATGGGGGCGATGGAGCGAGAAGTTTTCAGGACACTTTTGAGCCTTCCCCTGCGGCTCTGAGCCTCCTCCACCATTTGCAGAGAGAGACAGAGACAGAGAGAGGCACTTGCGCTTCCCTTCTCTCTCTCTCTCTCTCTCATGCAGACTTGCCCCCTTGCAGGGCTCCTGATTGGCCCTGCGCCCGGGTGCCCCGCCCCCTGGGAGAAGCGCAGCCAGGAAGTCCCGTCCGAGGTGCATGTGGCCGGGGAGCCGCACGGGGAAGTTCCGGGATCCCTGCTGGGAGCGGCCCGCCAGAGCCTCAGCTGAGCGGGCCAGCCCTCCCGCAAGGCACGGCCCCGAGAACAGCCCCTGCGATCCCCAGCCAGCGGGACCGCTGGCCCAGCTGGCTGGGAAGGCGCGCCAGAGTCCCGGCTGCTTTGTTGGCGAAGAATGTGAGGTGAGCAGAAGATGGGGGGAAGAGAGAGAAAGGGAGGGGGAGGCATTTTCCAATCAGCAGCAGAAGAGCCCTGGCTGGACCCGCGGGAGCACCTCCTCTTGGGGCCCAGCGCCGGCTTCCTTGCCCTCCTCCTCCTCCTCCTCCCCTTCTTCCTCCTGCTGCCCCCCGGGCGGCAGTCCCAGCTGGGCCGGCGGCTAGCGGGGGCATCACTCCATGGGCCGTCCCCAGGCGGCCGAGCTGGCCACACTGTCAAGTCCCCATGGGCTCGACATTCACGGGAAGGGGAAGCATGCTCCAGGCGGCAGCCGCCACACAGCCTGTTGCACAGCCAGACGCCGGTGGGTCGTGGATCACTGGGAGTGCTGCGCAGTGCAGAGCGGCCCCAGCTCCTCTAGCATGACGGACCTACCGGCGGCACAGGAGGCTCCAGCATCGGTCCTGGCGGGAGGTGGATTGTTGCCCCAGTTCCGACCGAGGACGCCGGTGGTGCGGGAGAAGGTTTGGCGATGCAGCCGGCAGGGGGGGCCTTCTGCGGATGCCCCGCAGCCCGCGACTTGAGCCCGGGGACGCCGGCGGCACGTGGGATGGCCTGCCAATGTGACCGTGAGCCGGGGCGTCCCCGCAGGCCTGGCGGGTAGCGGAGCTGGGTGCATCCAGTGGTGACGGGGTCTGGCGATGCCCCAGCCGGGACTGCCGACCGGATCGGCTTGGGGAGACGCGCTTTACATAGTCTCCCCCCACCCCACTGTTCCGCCCCAGTCAATTGCCCAGCAGTTGAGATATGGGAAAAAGACTGGAAATAAATTATTTACATCGATATATCCTGATGACAATTTTAAAGAAAACAAAAAAAAGTGTTTGCATAAATTGAAGAATTATTTTCTATGTTGTGATTGAGAGGTTATGTTGGGGGAGGGGGGCGATGACAACTTCCTCATTGGCTCAAGGGGGCGATTCATTCAAAAAGGTTAAGAACCACTGCTCTAGCCCTTTGAGAGGTTTCTATCAAATCAGAAATGTTAATCTGAGCCAGAAGGGCAACATTATTAAATACATGGAAAGAAATCATATAATTAATCTATATGATTACATAATTGTGTATTTAATTAATCCACAGAAGATGGCAGCATCTATTTCACTTTGGCTGATCTCAAAGACTTGTCAGGTCTAGCAACCAATTGGGTGAGAGACCATCAAGAAATCTCATGTCTTTGGGCTAGACTGAGAAGTCGAAAAATTATCCTTAAAAAGACAATGGCAAATTACTTGCCTGGTGTTATCAAGAAAACGACATACCTCCAGAGAAACTTTTAATATTTTTATTAATACATTGTTTGTTTATGAAAGTCTATTTCACCTTTTTGTTTATGATTTACACTTACTTTTGGGAATATAGCTTCCCTTCTTAAAGACCAGACCAGATATGGATCCTGGACCCCAAATATATAACTCTTACATTAGTCGTATAAAGTTATTTGGCCCTCTACACAAATAGGATGGAATGAAATGGAGCACAAAACTGAAAGAAGCTATCCCTGAAGCAGTAACGAAGACCACAAATAGGACCACATGACCCTTATTTCTGAAGCAATGAGACGATTTCTGTGTAATCTTACTACTTGTTGATAAGCAAACTGTTTACCATGAAAAACACCTGAGGTGGAGCAGGATAGCACATCCTTAACAAGAGGACAGCAGTTTTATAGGAAGAGATATGGATTTATCTACTTTTCTACAAATATCTGAGCTGCAAAATTCAATTTTTTTATTGCCATATACTAGCTACCTAGACAAAAGTTTAATTCATTATTGCCATTGATTGATTCATTTAATGTATATGGCCACCCAACTCAACAAGTGACTCTGGGCAGTGAACAACATTAAAAATAAAGTAAAAGCAATGACAATAATAGAAGAATTAAAATACATGGCAGACAAGAATAAACCCTACACCATAATTAATAATATAACCAAGAAATGGATCCCTGCATACACTTGGGGCCCAATGTTCAAGTTTGTCAAGATCCTTCTATATCTTAAGCCTATCTTCTGGACTGTTGGCTATTCCTGCCAGCTTGGTGTCATCTGCAAATTTGATGAGTTCTCCATCTATCCCTATGTTTCGTAGGTTCTAAAAAAATATTGCACAAAGGAAGCCCCTTTTTTTCTGCCATCCCAAGGAAAATACAGAACAATTAATTTAAGCTGCACTCAGGCAGATTCCAAATGTAGATTAGGAAAAAGAAAACAGAGAATTTCAATAGTAGCTCAGTTACAAAGATAGCAACTCCATCACTCTTTATAATGCTGGGAGCTCTGTAGTCTTTTATACATTTAGGTCTAAAAAGCTGGTCTCATCTAGCAATAGGAAGTTGTGTTCCATCTTCAGAAAATGTATTCATTTAACCTCCTTTTCATAAGAGACCTGGTGATGCAGTGGTTAGAATTGCAGGCAAACTCTGCCACAGCCAGGAGTTTGATCCAGACAGGACTAAAAGTTGATTCAGCCTTCCATCCTTCCTAGGTTGGTAAAATGAGGGCCCAGATTGTTGGGGACAATATGCTGACTTTGTAAACTATCTGGACAGTGCTGTAAAGCACTCTGAGTCAGTATATAAGTCTAAGTGCTATTGCTATTTATCTTTGCTTCTTTTTTCTATCTCTTAAATGGTGCTTAGTGATATGGTGGGGTATAAAGTATGTCTTAAGGGACACTGTGAAAGTTTTATTGAGGGTTATCTAGCTAGAGAGTTTACATGGCAAAAAATTCCAATCCCATTCCAATCCAATCCCAATATATTGATTGAAATGATGCCTTCACTATTTAGTTCAAAAGAAGATTTCTCCAAGTAAGCACATTCTTTCCTAAAGGATATCTAACAATAAGTGAACATCCTGTAGAACATCCACATTGCATTCTAGCTACCAAATAAAATAATTGATTCAGTTGCCTTACAGAAAGTGTAATTCATTCAAGATATGTGTATTGCATATACACAGATAGAAAGGAATTAGCCAAAAAGTAATTGAGTAATCTGTGGATTAAATAAGTACTAGTTCAATGATTATAAAGTATTTTACGCAATTAACAAATGTCGACCCAATCATATAATCAAATAATTTACAATAAAATCAATACTGCAGAACCACAATATTCTAATCCAAATCTTATCAATTGGATGGAATCTTGGCATCATGAAAATGGAAGATAGCTCATTTATGCATAAGCTATTTATTCATATGAAATAAAATGTAGCAATTTTATTAAACATAAAAGAGTATACCTAGAAGATAACCCCAGATGAAAAGTCAGTGGCCAGTTATGCTGTCTAGTCATTTCTATGCAGCAAGCATGCAATCCAATCGTTTGGGAATGTGGATTGTGAACAGTGATATGTAAAGGTCTCATTTGAATTAGAAGATTGACCTTCCCTGGTTGAAATCTAAATCTCATGGACATGGAATTATAAAGCAATACTCATCCTCTCCCACACTTAACAGCTGTCTGGGGCTATGGAGTTTCTGTCTGCAGCTATCTAAAATGAAAGAATTTGGAATGAAACAATTGATAAGGAATTACTTTGCTAAAGACAACAGGGGTTATTTGACATAATTAAATGAGGGCAGATGATGCTACTGATTGGTTCTTTCATCCCCAAAAGTTTCAAGACTTCTAATTAAGTACTTTTGTTGTGGGAAAGTTGCTGCTGTTTTATATCATAAATAATTAAAAGCTCTGGCCACACCACACATCCTGTTTCCTGACTGCAGAAAAGAAGTAATGACTGTTTAAAAAACAAATCAAACCAGCCCATACCTGTTTGGGCAAACATTCCTGCAATATATGGAAAGTCCAAGGAAACTTGGCAAACCAACTTCAAGTATCAGTATCATTATTCAGTAAAAGAATGATTTTAGAGTATGAAACTTGAGATGTTCAAAGAGACAATGGAGGCCCGCAAATACCTCTTTCCCCTATCCTCCCTCTCTCCTTCATGTTTCACTACCCTTTGTGTCAGCTAATTTGGAATGGCATGTTCAGTACAGGAAAAGCCAATGAAAATGGCGCACAAGAGAAATTTAAGAAGAGCTGTAATTCTCCTGGGTATTTAGGCATTTTATTGTGCCCCACCGACTATTTTGCTTTTTAAGCACTTTCAGCAGGGCAGTGATAAAGGGAAGGACTTCCAACTGTGCTAAGAATTGCATATCAAAGGATAGCAGTGAGGTGCATTGTTTCCCCTTGGTTATGGCACATTTCATCCCCTAATTTGGCAGAAGGGAGAATGTAATACAAATTAAAGGAAGACAATGGCTAAATCTCACTAGAAATCAAATGTGCAAAATGCAGAATTTTAAAAAGGAATATGTTCAAACACAGCAGCACAGTAACTTGCAAAGGGAGTTAATTTTATTTATGCCTTCATTCATGTTAATATACACCAAAGCGTCTTCTCTTGTATGCAGTTTTGGGATAGGAGGGTCATGTCTTCAAATAATTATTATTTAATATAAGGCCAGGAGTCTGTGATCCTTGCAAAAAGCTCCCAAGATCCCTCCCTCTTGCTAGGTTGTACAAAACAATTTGGAGTTTTGTTCATTGACATCTGGAGGCCACTGATTCCCCACTTCTAACTTAGAAGGACAATTAATACCATGCCAGAGGGTAGTAGTCACTTATCAAATAAATTTAGATGAACTGAACATAGAGTGTTTATATTTTCAAAAAAGAGGGAGAGAATTTACAATAGTTTCTTTGTTTCTTTAAAAGAGCCTTTCTGCAAATCAGGGTAAGACCTAATCTGTATGCCTGGAGGCTTCTTATTCCATCTAATAACATACAGATAGGACACAAAACTCCATTCCCTCTTTTTTACTCCCTGGTTTTAACTAATTTAAAAGAGCTTTGACATGTGAAGCTAATGTGTGCCTGTGTGTGTGTGTGTGTGTGTGCGTGCGCGCGCGCATACAGAATTCATTATTTTATGTAGCTCATACTCATAATATTGAGATTTGCAGAAGCCCATGCAGATTTGATCTATTATGAATGCTTGTTCTAGATTTGTCATCTAGAAACTATTCTTTGAAGGTTGTTGATTTATTTTTAGATCCATGAGGGACCTACATAAATATTCAGAGCTGTCTTTTCCTTGAAAAGGGAGGAATCCATGACTTCTAAATTCATATTCTACAGAGAGTTCATCTATCAGGGTTTTATGCAGTTTAAAACCTAATACACATGTGGAATCATAAGTTCTGTATACTGATCATCAAAATGTTTCATTTTTCTCTATCTCAGAAGGCCCTTTCATCAATGCCATTGGGTTACTTGGGAAGGGAGCATTCCATAGTGTGCTCACTTCAAAAAAAATCTTTCTAAAGAAATTTACCTGATTTCTACTGATTCTAGCTTTTCAAGGCAGACCCAACCAGGAAACCAAAATTGTGCAGCCCAAGGTTTTTTTGGGGGAAGGGGAGGAAATTGGTCCTTCAATTCAGTTTTTTTAACCCTTGGTGGCTGCCTGGACAAATCACTGCAGCTTTCTTGGTGAGATTTTTCAGAAGTGGCTTGTCACTGCCTCCTTGCCAGGGTTGAGGCTGAAAGAGAGCGAACTGGAATTGTGCCAAAAACAGGATTAGAATTCAGGGTCTTTCAATTTCTAGCCTGATATCTTAACCACTACACAAATTGGCTCCTTGTGCAAGCCAATACTACTTTTATTATAAGAAGGTAGTAACAGAGCTCGCAAGTTTGAATGCACTCTCCCCCCCCCTTTATCTATGTGAAAACTAGGAAGGATCTTGTCTGATAATTTTTTTTCTGAAATTATAGTTCTGTCCTGGATTCAAGTTTCTTATATCATTATACCATTGCCTTGGTAATGGCTCTTTCTTATGTTCCTCAAGGTTATTCCTTCTGCCCTATTATAACATCTTAGTACATTTTTTCAGTCTTAACACCAATTATTGTTCCATTCCCCATCTCTGCTTTTTGGTTGTTTTTTTAAAAATGGAATTTATATTTGGTAATAAAATAATAATGCTGTATTTATTTCATGTTTCTATTTGGCTGTATATTTCTATTGACTGAGTCATAACTTTTCTAAACTACTCAGAGGGATTTGTTGAATGATGCAAAAATGTATGCATGCGTCTGTCTGCGATTGTATTTCTGTTGTCTCCATTATACTGCTTTCCAAACAGGAAACAAAAAATAACTTTTCCTTGTGCCTTAAAAATTTCACAAAAATACACCTCCCTAATCAGACTCATATTACAAGATATGCAGCCAGTTCCAATGTGTGTTGATCTTGAAACCCAGTTGAAGCTAATGTGACTTATTTTCAAATAATGTGAATGTACAGAGGATTGCAGCCTCAAGTTCCATTAGAATAGGGGTGTCCAACCTTGGCAACTTTAAGACTTGTGGGTTTCAGTTCCCAGATTTCCCCAGCCAGGTAGTTGTGAATTCTGGGACCTTAAATCCACAGTTTAAAGTTGCCAAGGTTGGCATTAGAAGAAGTGAAATAAAACAATGAAGAATAAGAATGGGGAAGCTGATTATATTTTCTTGTTGACAATATATAGGTGTTTTTTTTAATAAAATCCATCCCCTACTTTTGCACTGCTAAATTTCTTATCGAATTTGTAGATTATCAACCCTTATTTACTTTTCCCCCATAGGTACACCTTTTAGATGCTGGTAAAAAACCCCACAATATTTTATTCTCAACTGTGCCCTTGAGATGCTAAAAGGTAACAAATAGCTGGAGTTTAGAGCAGAGTGATTTTTAAATAGGATAAGATCTTTAAAAAGAAAACAAAAGATGGAATGTTTTCTTTGAAAATAGTAGATGAGCAGCCTTCATAAAGAAACAGAGCATTACAGGTGCCCTTGTTATTTCACTGAGCCCTTCAGTTTTTCACATTCTTAAAATTTCTCCCACAAGCGAGCAAGATTTCAAGAGGATCATTTCTCCTCACTTCCCCCACTCTGAGATGATTTTAGAAACAAAACAAAAAGAGGAAGAACAGAATTTTGATCAGAATTTTCTTCTTTAAAAATATGGTGATTTAAGAATTCTAGACATGACAAGTCTTCTTCCTCTTTTTGTCAAAATTCAGGGAAGGTAATTGTTCTGTTTCTTGCGTTGGTAGGCATTGAAGAGGCAGGATTCACAAACAGGTACTTCTTTATTTTCAGCTAAACAGAACTGAGAACAAAATGGCTCTGCCCCTTTTTATACATTCACTCTGGGGCATTGTCAGCCAATGAATGCAATGTATTTTCCCACTCAAATGCATCGTAGTCAGCCCTTGCAGACAGCAAGTCTGACCCAGCAGGCCACGTGGTCTGCAGCTCCCTGCACCTGTTCAGGGCAGCTCCCTGCACCTGTTCCCAATTAAGCTCAGTACATAACACCCTTCCCCTCCTGGTTCTTTAGCAGATACGTGCTATTTTACAATACTACAAGCGTTCCCAACAATATACATTATAACAGTCAATAACACACAACATTATAGGTCTTTCCTTTACAAAGGAACATCCATAAGCATCCCAATCGCAATTAAATACATAAGCATTTACACTTGCAATGACAGAAACCTCACATAGTCCCTTAAAAACTTCAGTGGGCCTTTGGCCCATTCCAATCGTCTCGGAGCTGCTGCAAGCACCCGATCTGCAAGCTCGCCTGACAGGCTCGTCAGACCAGGACTTTGGGACTCGTTCGATACGGGTGAACTCGGATCGTGAAGGCTGGCCTGTTCCGGTAGACCCGAGCCTTTTTTCATTTGACTTTGGCTGGCCTGTTCTGGTAGGCCCAAACCAGAGTTCCGCGGTGGAGTGGAATTCCCCTTACCGGCATAAGAAACCGGTTGGGAGCACTGTCCCGTTGGCACAAAGCCTGAGGTAGAAGCAGCATGAAAAGCCAATTGAGCACAATGTCCCATGGACGTAGTGCCCGAGTCAGGAGCTGCCTCGTTGGCAAAACCCCCATTCGGTGAATGCAATGTCCCGCTTTCGCTGAGTGGCTGAGATTCACGATCAGGATCGGGATCCTCCCCCCCCTGAGAACAGAGTAAGGAGTGGAAGAGTGGCTAGGTAACCTCCATCGCAGCTGGTCAATGTGTCTATGTAGCATGCAACCATCCTCCAATGCCACTTCGTAGGAAAGTGGCCCAGTAACCTTGCAAACCACAGCTATCACCCACAGTTGTCCTGGTCTATAATTACATGCCCAAACCGAATCACCCATTTTCAATTGCCTCGGTGCCCTCAGCTGTGACACCTGCGATGCAACCCGATCTGGGTGTAATCTATCCAACTTGGTGATAAGACGGCGACCCCAGCGGAGCTCAGCTGGGCTCTTGCCCATGGACGTGCACGGTGTTGTTTGGTGGCAGAGGAGAAAGTCTGCCAACCTGTGGTGCCAGTTTCCCTTGGTCATTCTTTTCAAGGCTTCTTTTGTGGTGTGAACCATGCGTTCCACTTGACCGTTTGAGGCTGGGTGAAATGGTGCCGAAGTAGCATGCCTAATCATATTCGCCCTCAAAAAGGACTGGAACTCCGATGAAGTAAACTGAGCTCCGTTGTCGGAGATGAGGACAACTGGGAGGCCATGTGTGGCAAAGATGCCACGAAGAACCCTAATGGTGATGGCGGACGTTGTAGTGTACACTGGAATGACTTCCAGCCACTTAGAGTGACTGTCCACAACAATGAGGAAGAGCTGCCCCTGAAAGGGGCCGGCGTAGTCAATATGAACCCTCGAACAAGGAGCATGTGTGGTTTCCCATCTATGGATGGGAGCTTGTGGCATTTCTGGCCGGGACTGCTGGCAAATGTGGCACCCTTGGACCTGGGCCTTGATCTCTTTATTGAGCCCAGGCCACCAGAGGTAGCTGCGCGTAAGCGCTTTCATCCGGACTATGCCCGGATGTCCCTCATGCAGAGAAACAAGGACTCTAGTCCTCAGTGAGGTGGGGATTACTACCCTACTTCCCCACAGTATACAACCCTTAAAGGTGGATAACTCATGCTTCCTTTTCCAGAAACTCTGGAAGTCAGTGCCAGGACACGTGTCAGGCCATCCTGTGAGCACCCAATTCAACACGTGTGTTAGCGTGTTGTCAGTAGCTGTTTCTGCAGCTACATCCCCTGCATGGAGGGGAGACTCCGGCAAATCCTGGATAGACAGGATGTGGTTGGCCGGTGCAGGATCTGGCTCTACTTGTTTTAAAGGCAATCTACTAAGGCCGTCTACGTGGCCCATTTCTTTACCCGGTTTGTGAACCAGGCAATAGTCATAAGCAGAAAGAAAGATTGACCACCTTAACATTCTGGGGGAGATGATTTGGGGTGTCTGTTTGTGGGTAGTGAACAACCCCAGAAATGGCTTGTGGTCAGTAAAGACCGTGAAATGGCAGCCATACAAAAAGTCGTGAAACTTCTTGATGCCAGCCACAATGGCCAATGCCTTTCTATCTATTTGCGCGTAATTGTGCTCAGCAGCAGAAAGAGTCCTGGAGTAATAGGCTACAGGGACGTGTCCCATCAGCCTTGAGGTGGCTTAAGACAGCCCCAATCCCATAAGGGGATGCATCGCAAGCTATGCTAACTGGCAATTGCTCATTGAAGTGAGCCAACACTGCATTAGAAGACAACAAGGCTTTGACCTCAGCAAAACTCCTCTCGTGGACACTTGTCCACTTCCATGGGACCTGTTTGTCCAAGAGCCAGTGTAATGGCTCTGCCACTGTGGCCTTGTGAGGGAGGAAAGCATGGTAGAAATTAAGGAGTCCCAGGAAGGCTTGAAGCTCTGCCTTCATTTTGGGACTGGGTGCCTGCTGAATCGCTTTGAGCTTGGATTCAGCAGGGTGGATGCCTGTGGCATCTATGCGAAACCCCAGGAATTCTGTTGAAGTGACTCCAATTTTGCACTTCTCTTGTTTGAGCTTCAGCCCCGCTTCGTGGAAATGCCGCAAAATGGCCCGGAGCCTGTCAGCCAAGGATTTGACTTGTTCCCCTGCGATGAGGATATCATCAAAGTATGGGCATACGCCCGGGATATTATGGAGCGTGCGCTCCATGACACTCTGGAAGATGCCAGGGGCTACATTAACCCCGAATTGCAACCTCCGCACCTTGAAGGCTCCCCGGTGGGTTACAGTTGTTTGGGCCTCTGCCGTGGCATTGTCCACCGGCAGCTGCTGATAGGCCTGGGCCAAATCTAATTTGGTGAAAATGCGACCTCCCTGTAGAGACGCCAGAATATGGCTGACTATAGGCACTGGATAGGAGTGCTGCTGAAGAGCTTTATTAAGCGTACATTTATAGTCCGCACAAATGCAGACTTCTCCATTGGCCTTAAGTGGCGTGACGATGGGGGTTTCCCATGGACTGCTATCCACAGGCTCTAAAATGCCTTGTTGCAATAGCTTGTCCAGCTCAGCATTAATTCTCTGCTTGAGAGCAAAAGGCACTCGCCGAGGTTTAATTCTAATGGGCGCTACTGAGGGATCTAATCTCAGGGCAATGGGAGGCCCTTTGTATGCTCCTAGATCAGAGCTGAAAACATCAGCAAACTCTTTGCACACCTCCGAAAGGCTTGCCGTTCCCAAACTGTTTAACCCAGTCACCCGGATGCCTAGCGCATCAAACCAATCGAGTCCAATCAGACTCGTTCGGTCGCCCTTGACAACTACAATGTCCAAAGGGCCCTCGAAATTCCTGACCTTCACCCCCAGTGTGGCCTCCCCCTTGACACTGATTTGGGAATTCTGGAAGTCTGTTAGGATAAGATTCGACGGCTTGAGCTTAACTCTTTGGCCGCTTCTGCAGCAGATTTGTTGCAGAAATTATGTTGGGAAATTTGTTGGGAAATTATGGACAGAGCTGAACCCATGTCCAGCTCCGTGTCTGAGGGGACCCCCTGCAGTTTGACTTCAAGATGAAGCTTTTTCTTCAATGGCTGGTGGGCACCTGTTCTAAATACGCTCCTTTTTGACACGCAAAAACCCACCCTATTCTGACTGGGAACCCCGGTACCTTTCCGAGGCAACTCTTCTGATGGGTGTTCTTTTCTGCGACCCAAACAAACGCCGGCGATGTGGCCTTGCCTGCCACATGCCCAGCAAGTTGCAGTGCGGAACCGGCAGTCGGCCTGCTTGTGGCGGCCTCCGCATCCGATGCATCGAGAGAAGGAAACTGCCTTGTCAGGATGCCTGTGGGACCTTCTTTCTAGCGGTTGCTGTAACCGATCGACCTCGTTGTCCGACATCGATTCTTCAACCCTCTCAGCGTCCTCTAGATGGACTGTGTCTGAGCAAGGAGGGTTCCTGGAAAGCCGCAAGGCCTTAACAGCTCCTCCTGCTGCTTCTTCGGCCATTATCTCCCTCAGCGCATTTTGGAAGGAGACAGTGTCTTTGGCAAAAAAGTTTTTGCTGAAGTTCTCGGCTTTTCAGACCACAAACTAGCCGGTCTCATAGCCATTCTTCCAGGTCCTTAAATTTGCAAGGCCTTGCAGCTTGTCACAGAGCAGCAATGAAATCAGCAGCGGACTCCCCAGGACGCTGGTCCCACTGTTCAAAAGCATATCACCAAGTGATGACTGATAGCTTCGGCTCAAAATGTTCTTTGAGCATTCTTTTCAGCTCCGCGTAAGCAATGGACTCCAAGGGTGCTGGAGCAACCAGTTTTTCCGCAATATCAAAAGTTTCTTGACTGCAAACGCACAGCAGCGTCGCGGCCTTCAGCCCATCCTCCTGAACCTTGTTGACTCTGAGGTAATTTTCCACCCTAGCAACGTAGGAGCTCCATCATTCTGGATGCTTGACGTCAAATTCAGAAAGACGACCAATCTTTGCCATGGTGTAACTTTGGCAGCCTTTTCAACGCCTCGTGCTGCACAGGCTTCCGAAGGGGTTCCAGGACGATTCCTTGCTGCACTCTCCTCCAGCATTTCCATACTGGCAGGCAGAGCGAAGGAGGTTGGAACGCTGTACTTCTCAGCGCCTTCTAGGCTTCCCGTGGTGAGTCAGCCCTTGAATTTGCAGCAGCACGATCCTACCTTCATCGCCAATGTTCTGTTTTTTGCGTTGGTAGGCATTGAAGAGGCAGGACTCACAAACAGGTACTTCTTTATTTACAGCTAAACAGAACTGAGAACAAAATGGCTCCGCCCGTTTTTATACATTCACCCTGGGGCGTTGTCAGCCAATGAATGCAACGTATTTTCCCGCTCAAATGCATCGTAGTCAGCCCTTGCAGACAGCAAGTCTGGCCCAGCAGGCCACGTGGTCTGCTGACTGTTCAGGGCAGCTCCCTGCACCTGTTCCCAATTAAGCTCAGTACATAACAGTAATTCCAATTATTCTATCCAAATTCATTCCAGGTTTTGAGCAATCCACTGTGGACCTTCTGTGTGCTTCTCTTTCACCTCACCATTACTGGTCCTGCCTCTTTGCTTCCCCCCTCCCTCTGGATTCATTCATTCTAGTTTCCTTTCCTTCCCATACTTGATACAATTGAGTTGATTTGTTTCATATAAAAATTGAGTTTTGCACAAGATGTTCATTTAAAAAAAAAAGAAAACAGTATTTTTCAATTTTCAGTACTGAGGCAATTACAGTCAAGCCTTATGACTCTGAGTTGTTTAATACTCATCAAGCAAATTTCTGTTGTAACTTCTTATTTAAATTAAAAAGGAGTTTTTAAATTAAAAAGGAGATTCAACTTCTAGCTTATTGGCAGATAAGCTAATTTCTCAAAAACTATAGGACCAAATAATTGACTTTCTAGTGGTTTCAAGATCTGTACACCAAGTTTCTTGAGCTAGTGGATATAATGGCTTATAGATCTTACAATACTGTTTTTCAAACTTGGCAACTCTAACATATGTGGACTTCAACTTTTAAAATTCCCCAGCCAATATGCTTGGGATTGAAGTCCACTCATCTCAAAGTTGTTGTCAAGTTTGAAAAAAAACCTGGTCTAGGATATACCAAAGAATTTTGTTCAATTACATACTATATAATGTGATCCTACAAGGATCTTTCCTTCTGGATGACAATATGTTCATTTCCATTTCAAATAGTGAAAAGCTAGCTCTGATGTAACGAGGCACCCTTATAAGCATTTTGCTGAATGGAATCCTAGATTCAAAGGTTCTGTCCTTGTGGCTCTTAAGAATATGCCATCATACTTAAAGCAGAGATTAAATTTAAATAGATCTTGCATAAGACTCTATAACAGCTTTAGTTTAGGTATGCATAGCATGGGGAGTGTCCTCTCAAACTATATCTGGTCATAAAACCAAGCCGAGCAAGGCAATAAAATCCTTAAACTACCGCATTACAGGGCTCTACTTTCCCTCTTGAAATTCATACCATTCGCATTAGATATAATGTTTATTGTCTTAAGGATCATGCATGAATTAACTTATTTAGACTAAAGTAATACCAGGAAGCCATAGTCACACATGGGCACCTGCTTAGTCTCATGGTTAAAGAAGGGGAGGGGGGGGGGGAAGAGAGAGAAAGAGAGAGATTGCTTGCCAAGGAAGAATGAAGGCAAGACAAGAGAGGGATAAATGGACATAAAGAAATAAATGGATAAATGGACATAATGGGATAAATGGGATAAATGGACATAAACATGGAGGGAAGATTAAAGAAGAACTAGAAAATCATTTAAGGGAAGCCAACAACCTGAATGATGATGATGTAGAAGTGAACTGGAATAAATTTAAAAATGCAATAGTAGAGGTAACAAACTCAAAACAGAGAGAGGGGTACCACAAGAAACAACAGTGGATGACGGAGGAAATTCTTCATCTCATGGATGAAAGAAGATCTTATAAAAATAAAAACAAAGAAAAATACAATGAATTGCAGAAAACAATTAGAAGAAAAATTCGACTGGCAAAAGAAAAGTGGTTTGCAAAGAGATGCAAGGAAATAGAAGAGACAGAACGCATGCATGATAATTTCAATTTACACAAAAAAGTGAAAGAAGCAGCAGGCCTCTACAAAAAGAAAACCAACAACTTAGTTGACAAAGAGGGGGAAAATTATCTTAGATGAGGATGAAAAACTAAAAAGATGGAAGGAATATATTGAAGAACTTTTTGAGGACACTAGGGATGATATAGATATGGGAAGTATAACAACTGGACCAAACATCACTATGGAGGAAGTTGAACATGCAATAAAAATAGCAAAAACAAGAAAAGCCACAGGACCTGATGATATCCCAGTAGAAATTTTAAAATTGCTGGAAGACAATGGGAAAATTTTTTTACTGCAGCTCTTCAATCAGATATACGAAACAGGAAAGATACCAAATGATTGGCTAAAATCAACCTTTGTGACAATCCCCCAAAAAAATAAATGCAAAGAAGTGTACCGAATACAGAACAATAAGCTTAATGAGTCATGCCCTGAAAATATTCCTGAGAATAATTCACACAAGAATATACAACAAAATTGAAGAGCGTCTAGGTAACACACAATTTGGTTTCAGAAACAATCTTGGTACACGAGATGCGCTATTCAGCATTCAAGTTCTTGTACAGCGTTGTAGAGATGTCAATCACAGTGTTTACATGTGCTTCATTGATTTTGAAAAAGCTTTTGATAAAATAAGACACAGCAAACTATTAGAAATCCTGAAACAAGGGGGACTAGATGACAAAGACATCCAAATAATAAAGAATCTGTATTGGCATCAGGTAGCAAATGTGAGACTAGGCCAAAAATACTCAGCTGATGCAGAAATAAGAAGAGGGGTCAGACAGGGATGTATTCTGTCTCCACTGTTGTTCAATATCTACTCTGAGTCAATCTTCAACGAGGCACTGGAGAACATCGATGCTGGCATCAAAGTAAACGGTGTTTGGATCAACAACTTAAGATATGCTGACGATACAGTTCTGCTTGCCAGTAAGTATGAAGACCTTCAGCTCCTCATCAACAGAGTCACCGAAATATCTGGAAAATACGGCTTGAAGCTTAACACCTCAAAAACCAAGATCATGGTTGTCAGCAAACAACCCGTTAATTTACCACCAATAAATTCAGAAGGAATACCATAGAAAAAGTTGAAAGGATCACGCACCTCGGTTCTAATTTACATGAAAGCTGGGACATGACCGCTGAAGTAAAGACAAGGATAGAGAAAGCTCGAACAGCATTCTTCAAAATGAAAAAGGTCTTCTGCAGTCACAACATAAGCCTAAGACTGAAAATCAGGCTTGTCAGATGCTATATTTTTTCTATCCTGCTCTATGGAGTAGAGAGTTGGTCTCTGACAGAAGGCCACCTGAAGAGACTAGAAGCATTTGAAATGTGGATTTACAGGCGGCTGTTACGTATAAGCTGGGTTGACAAGATCAGAAATGAGGAGGTGATAAGCCGCCTGGGAAAGCCAAGGGAAATCATCAAAACAATTAAAAAACGAAAGTTAGAATATTTTGGACATGTGATGCGACACCCAGAAAAATACGGCATACTCCATTTAATCCTCCAGGGAAAGATTGAAGGCAAACGAGGTCCAGGCAGAAGAAGAACATCATGGCTTCAAAATCTAAGGGACTGGTTTGGACAAAACTCAGCAGCACTTTTTCGTGCGGCTGCTGATAAAAACAGGATTGCCAACATGATCGCCAATGTCCGATAACGGATATGGCACAAGAAGAAGAAGAAAGAAATTCACCACAAGATAACTATCAGGCAGGCTTCTGCTTTCAAACGTGTCTATCATGAGCCCTTCTGGCTCCCAATTCTTCATCAGTCCAGGATCAGACCATCCTAATGCGAGCAGCCTTCAGAGTTTCTCATACTTCTCCATATCCCCTCTCCAGTGGTGGGATTCAACTGGTTTGCACCAGTTTGGCAGAACCGGTAGCTAATTTTTTGTTGCCCAGGCTCAGAATGGACTTCCGGAAGTGGCATCCACACAGAGAACCGGTTGTTCACATATTTGAATCCCACCATTGCCCCTCTCATTGGATGGTTGTGAGCAACACCACCTTCCTCCAGCAAATGCCCATGAATACTCTCCCAAAAGCTTAGAGTTAAACTCCTAGCCTGTAAGAGCTGCCAGTTGTGCCAATAGCAAAGGGGAAATAAGAATCCAAGAAGCCTTAACATGGTAATGAACTCTCCCAACTTGTGACAGCATGGAATAAGCAAGGGAATTCCTTTTCCACAAAGCTAAATGAGAAGGTCCCTTCCAAGTACTTAATATCTTCCATAAACAGCAGTTGGTTTTCCCTGGCCAATTCCCAGGCTGAGGTTACCTGCGTTGTGACTCAGAAAGAAAAAAAAAGATTGAGTGACATTGTTTTTCTTTTCCTTGACGTTAGGTGAGGAGAGGCAAACAAACTCAGTTCTTTAGAAACATCAATCTGCACTTGAAACAATTCTGTTCTAAATCTATTGTGAGAACAGGGTAGCTGAAGGTAGCTGTTAAATTAAAGTATATAGCCTGCATTATTTTGCCCTGGCCTCTGTCAATTTCTACCTTAACAGTATGAGTCAAGAAATACACAACTTTGGAGGGGTGTGTGTCAAGGCCAGATTTAGCATTTTGGGGGAGCAGAGAGTCACAGTGTGGATGGAGCTAAAACAGACAAAGGGAAGGGCTGATATTTCTTTCAGGGAATTTAGAGTGTGTGTAAGACAAAGTGATTGTGTGAATATGTCTACTTGGGAGCTTATATTGCCATTTTCATCTGTTTCCCACTCACTATGGTAAAAAATTGTGTTGTCAATTTTCAGCAGCATCTATAGAGAGAGAGATCTGTGAGTTGCAAAGGCCCTACAGGTAGTCCTTGACTTATGACCCCAAAATTGAGCCCAAAATTTCTGTTGGTAAGCAAGACAATTGTTAAAAGAGTTTGGCCCCATTTTACGATTTTTCTTGCAACAATTATTAAGTGAATCATTGCAGTTGTTAACTTAGTAACACTGATTGCGAGAAAGAGCTTGAGTTCTGAAGCACCTAAATCATTCGAAGAAGGGCAATGGAGAGAGGGAAAGAAAGAAAGAAAGAAATTCAAATGAACGTAAACAATGTCATCAATGAAAAAGTGGCAGCTTCATTGTAGCCTTCCTTTCCAATGCACAAAAACAGGACTAGAAAACAGATATATGTGGTTAAGGTTATTATTGATTTGCAGTGTATCAAATATTTTGAAGGTTGCTAGTAGGAAGGAAAGCCATGCAAGGTGAATTTTGTTTGATGATGTGCCATCAAATTGTTATCTACTCCTAATCTTTTTAGCTAGGTTAATTTTTTTATAGTATTGTATTTATATTATTAGTTTTTTGTACAGTTTAACTTTTAATAATGTAAGCCACCCAGAGTTATCATGTGGTAAGATGGGTGGCTAATAAGTTTTACAAATAAATAAATAAATTGACCACATAGATAGTTTTTCTCCATGATGATGTATCTCTGATCTGTTCTTTCAGGTCTCCCAAGAGTGCACTCATTGCCCCTCTGAATCCTCCTCTTCTTTCATTTCCTTCTACTTTTCTCAACATTTGAGTCTTCTCCAGAAAGTTAAGGCTTTGCATAACGTGTCTGAAATAGGATAATTTGAACCAGGTCATTAGTGCCTCAAGTGAAAACTCTGGGTTGATAACTTCAATGATCCATTGGTTTGTTTTCTTGGTTGTTTACAGTGTTTTGGATTAAATCATTGGTGTGTCTAGTCCAGTATAGTAACCAGAAATTCCTGAGCCTTTCCTGAGCCTAAGAAACTGGACTTTCATATTAACTGTAATATGATATTTTCTTTCTTTCTTTTTTTTCATATTAACTTTCATATTAACTGTAATATGATATTTTCTAAATGCAAAAAATAACTGTTGTTATGACCTTCCGCATGCAAAGAGGATGCTCTGACACAAAGTCCTTCCCAACATCCAAACATTAATTATATGTTGCAAGTATGCTAAGAGTGAAAAACTCCTTCCTCCACCTAGTGTGCTCCAGATGTATTAGGCCTCAGTTCCCATAATCCTCCAGTTAGCATTGTCTCTAACACATCTGGAAGGCTCCAGATTGGAAACGGCTGAGGAAAAAGAATGAAAATAATAAATGAACCCAGCAAAATGTGCACCAAGTGTAATATACTTTCCCTTCCACCAATATAGTTCAGCTTTTTTTCTCTTTTGAAAATATGCTTGACTGATGAATGAAAATGGAGTACAGTCTTTACAAGCATTTCATTAATATATGTCTCATTTATTCCAAATAAAGGTTAAGAAGTAAAGGCACACAATTGTGATACTTAACTTTGAATTTCCCCCCTTTCTAGGAACTGATTATTTAAGGTTTAAAAAGAAACTTAGACAAAATAATGGGTCTTGATATCTATTCTTTTTTCTCATGTAAACAGATAAATGGGACAAAAGCTACAAGAAAGTTGGCACATTTCTTTATGGCCATCAAGTTGGATCACGTTTGGCTCCACATCATTCAAACCAGGGGAAAGCCATAAGTTCCAAGCATGGAACACCTGACCAGAAATGAACAAAATAAAGGAAAATCAAGAATTTATAAAAGTGCATGATTGTTTTGCTTAGGATTCTGTTACATGGAAAGATTTGTAAGAGTCATTTTCAAAATGAATTTGAGGTTTGCTTCTTATTGCTCAAAATTGAAAATATCTTTCTCCTATTGTCCTTATTTTTTTTCTATTCACTCGGTAGGAAGTCACTGTGATATTATTTATATTTCTCAAGTTCAATATTTATATGTCATGTTGCTTGAATTACTTTTAATTAAAAAGCACAATTATATTTTGGAAAGTATTTGTAATTAATATTTGATCAGGAAATCAAAATTATATACATTGTTCTCGTGATTTCATATGCCAAAATGTTTAAAGCTTTCAGGTGAGCATGTCTGTGGATAACATTGGGGTTAGAACCCACACATAACATGTGTGATCTCATATGATGACATGGGTGCCATAAATAAATATGTAAATCTTTAAAATAGCTGAAGTGTTATGAGACTCTCTCAGATCTGAGCTTTAAACATCTATCTATATACTAGTTAAAGTAAAGTTAAATAATTTACTAAAACTCTTGTGTCCTTTTGATTGTGTGTAACCTTCAGTTGGGTGAAATGGTGCATCACAATGCAAGAATTTTTGAATCAATATTCCTCAAATGGGTTAACTTAAGGAATGCATTGAAAATCCAGGATATGTGGGCTGAAATTGGGCAAAGTGGTGACCATTTCAGTGCTGCCATGCTGCTGCACTGCTACATTGCCATGGTCAGCTGTGGTCATGTAATCATCATTTCCAACACTCTCTTCCAGCAAAAAAAGTCAATGGGAAAGCAGCAGGAAGTTGGAAATCACTCCTGATCCACTGTTTTTCTGCCCACTCATTGTCATTCTGTTGCTCTGTCTAGGTCAGGGGTCTTCAAACTTGGCCCTTTTATGACTTGTGGACTTCAACTCCCAGAATTCCTCAGCCAGCATGCCTGGGGTTGCCACAAAGAAGAGGGAGTCAAGCTATTCTCCAAGGCGCCTGAGGGCAGGACAAGAAGTAATGGATGGAAACTAGTCAAGGAGAGAAGCAACCTGGAACTGAGGAGAAATTTCCTGACAGTTAGAACAATTAACCAGTGGAACAACCTGCCTCCAGAAGCGGTGAATGCTCCAACACTGGAAGTTTTTAAGAAGAGATGGACAGCCATTTGTCCAAAATGGTATAGGGTTTCCTGCCTGAGCAGGGGGTTGGACTCGATGACCTCCAAGGTCCCTTCCAACGTTATTATTATTATTATTATTATTATTATTATTATTATTATTATTTATTATTATTATTATTATTATTATTATTATTATTATTATTATTATTATTATTATTATTATTATTTATTATTATTATTATTCATAAAAGGGCCAAGTTTGAAGACCCCTGGTCTAGGTAAAGAAATATCTCTGAAATGATGATCCAATGTGCCACATATTGTCTTGTGAGATCTCATGTGAGAATGCTGAAGTTGTACTAGATTTCATCCAAGAATGCTGAAAAGGTACAAGATTTGATGATCTCTTCAAATTTCAGCTACTTTTCTTCAGTGGGAGGGAGGGGCTACTTTAAGCCTTGGTAGTCATCCTGACACCAATGGAAGCTGTAGAGTTCATACCATATAAAACTGTATGTCAGTACTTAAATGGAAAATTAAGGCGAGCCAACTTGGGTGGAATATTGTGTGATGTTCTAGCTGTTGCTATATGCATTCTCTTCCCATCAATGGGATCCAATGCACAGGTGACGTATGACCTGCACTGTGACGTTGATATTAAATTTCCCTTCATAGAGGCTCTAGATGTGATTATGATCTGTGGGGGAAGGCTATCATTTCTCCCTCTTCTGTACAATTCCACTAGGCTCTTGTTTAATCAAAACCCTTAGAGAGGGTTTTTTTTGAGAATCTGTCCCGAATAAAAACGATAACTGTGGAGTCCTTGGTGTTCTTTGAGCTTAGTTGTTTGCTTGCAGACATCATCAATGTAAATGAATGTGTGGCTTACTCCTAGTAATTATGATTTATACACGGTTTATAAACTATGGTTTATTCATTCATTCATTTGTATCCTGGCTTTATTATTTTTACAAATAACTCAAGGCAGTGAACATGTCCAACATACCTTCCTCCTCCTGTTTTTCCCACACCAACACGCTGGGCTGGACTGAGAGAGAGTGACTGGTCCAAAGTCACCCTGCTGGCTTTCATGGTGAAGGCGGGATTATTATTATTATTTTATAATAAAAAGGCACTTGAAAAGCATTCATAAACTGAACATTTGTTTCTACCATTTATGGCTTTTGTATAACTGATTACATCCCATACGTATGGCTATCCCCTTTCTTTCCCTACCTCCCCAGTTTTAAAAAAATCTCTGACTGTACATCTGAGTACACTCATCATTACTTCCTCCGTCTACGTGATCCCTGGCACACAGGGATTACACATCTTGCAGCTGTGTAATGCAAAATGTGTGAGAATAAAAAGTTTTCAGTGCTTAGATTCTTGCAGTACAAATGAGTGTTATATTGTCGGTACAAGTATCTTCAGATATCTTCAGTATTGTATATTTTCAACTTCAAAATAGGCACTGGTTCTTTTTCACAACATGTAGCAACAATATTGATTAACTGTTGGATCAATTGATTGAGGGCACTTGTTTTCTTTGCAGTAGGCACAGTCAATACAATCAAATCTTCAATAACTATCACTTGTACTTTTTTTTCTTAAGACAAAGTATATAATGATGAAGTGTCTATCAAGTTAGGCAATATTACTGTTTTTTCCTCCTTCCATATTTAACAGAATAACAGAGTTGGAAGGGACCTTGGAGGTTCACTCCCCTGCTCAGGTGGGAAATCTTATACCATTTCAGACAAATGGTTGTCCAATTTCTTCTTAAAAACCTCCAGTGTTGGAGCACCCACAATTTCTGGAGGTAGGTCGTTCCACTGATTAATTGTTCTGCCAGAAAATTTCTCCTTAGTTTTAGGTTGGCTCTCTCCTTGATTAGCTTCTTATAAAATAAGAAAATAATAATTGTTTTCTTAAAATAAGAAACCAATTTCTTATTTTCAGGTTGCTAATAAATGTCATGCTCAGATAAAGAGGCCTAGTAAATTCTAACACTTATTTGCTGCCATATGTTTTTCAACCAGTTGTAAATGCCAGTAGGAAACATTTACAAACAATGCTACTTTTGGTTTGCCTGCAGAAAGGGAACATCAGCGTGCTGGGTTGTTTTCCAGAACAGTAGGGAGACATGCCAAATAGCTGGTATAAGTAGCCTCCTTAATCCTGCCTGTGACACTTCATCATCAGTATAAGGCTTGCTAAGGGTAACCAAGCTTGGGCATGAAAATACATGTGGCTGAAACATTATGAGTCAAAACAGAGAGTCAGAAATTCCTTGTAATGTCTACCTTGCCAAGCATTACTACTGTGAATCCATCCCCTTGTTTGCTTCTGATGGCGATTTATTTTATGTGGGGGGAAACATTCACATTAACAACAACAACAACAACAACAACAACAACAACAACAACAACAACAACAACAACAACAACAACAATAATAATAATAATAATAATAATAATAATAATAATAATAATAATAATAATAATAATAATAATAATAATAATAATAATAATAATAATAATAATAATAATAATAGAGTTTGAGGTCTTCTAGTCCAGGGGTTGGCAACCTTAAACACTCAAAGAGCCACTTGGACCCGTTTCCCAGAGAAAACACTGGGAGCCGCAAAACTCGCATGCGCGCGCACAAACACACAAGGGGAGGGAGCTTGATTGAAGAGTTTAATTAAAAAGAAATAGAGGCTGCTGTGCATGAGTTCTCTCTCTCTATCCCCCCCTCTCCCCCCTCTCTCTCCCTCTCTCCGATCTTCTACTCAGCTGGCAAGCTGGCTTCACACTGTTCTCCAACAAGCTGACACACATTCTTATTGGGCTGGCTCTCTCCTGCCCTTCCTGCTTCCTGCTTCCTGCACAGATGCAGCAAAGGCAGGAGCCCCACCCAATAAGCTTGTCAGCTTGTCCGAGAACAGCGTGAGGCCACTCTCTTTTTTACACACACACACACAAAGAGAGAGAGAGAGAGAGACAAGCGCAAGTGCCTCTCTCTGTCTCTCTCTCTCTGTCTCTCTGCAAATGGCAAAGGAGGCTGGGAGCTGCAGGAGAAGGCTCAAAGAGCCACATGCAGCTCCGGAGCCGTGGGTTGCTGACCCGTGTTCTAGTCCAACCCCCTGCTCAAGCAGGAAATCCTATACCATTTCAGACAAATGGCTGTCCGATTTCTTCTTAAAAACTTCCAGTGTTGGAGCATTCACACCTTCTGGAGGCAAGTTGTTCCACTGATTAAAAGTTCTAACTATGAGGAAATTTCTTCTTAGTTCTAGGTTGCTTCTCTCTTTGCTTAGTTTCCATCCCTTGCTTCTTGTCCTGCCTTCAGGTGCTTTGGAGAATAGCTTGACTCCTTCTTCTTTGTGGCAACCCTTAATTCTCACACACATTTAGGAAGAATCCCTGTGGCTCCCCCCTCCCCATTTCATAGATCATATATTAATTAAACATCTTAATGCTTGTTCTGTGTGGCTAAATCATTTTGAGTGTTTTGTGGAACCAAATATTTGGACTCTAATCTGTATATCTCAACCTTGCTTGAAATTTTAAGCAAAGTTTCATATGAAAAGCTGTGGAAAACAAAGCAAAGCATTTCTATAAAATTTAACCAGTATGGTCCTTTGGCACAAATCCAGGGGTATTCAAAGATACAAAAGAGAAGAAAAAGGAGCAGTCCCACTCAGAAGTACGTTTTAAGAGTGTTCGATGTGGCTCATTAAACGAGGCCTAGGAGAATGTTTAAAACTATGAAGGAAAATCATAGCTATGTTTTCATTGTCCTTCAATTTCTGCTTTTTAGACTAACAATACTGGAAAGGAAACCAATAGAGGACAATGTAGTGTACCTAGCTATGAGTCCTTGGTGCTCTCTTTTTTACATGTTCTCTTCCCCCCCTTTTTCTATATTAAAATAACAACAATGAAATTAGCAGCAAAGCAGAGAACAACACACCTGCCAATAGCTAAGAGGAAAGGAAAGTTCAAGAAAGAGACAGAGGAGCTAGTTCTGGCTGCTGACCAAATCTTAAGAATAGAGAAAGAACTGGAGAAAATCACTTAATACAAAGACCTGCAAATAGAAGTAGAACAGCTGTGGCAAAAGAAAGCAAAGGTAATGCCAATAGTAACAGATGACTTGGGTGTGATCCCAAAACATCTAGTGCACTACTTAAAAACCAGCATTGACAAAATACATTGCAAGTTCATTGCAAAGAGCAGCTTTACTTGGAACAGCCTATATGTTGCGATGATGCCTTTAACACCATCAAACAACAATATCTGAGTGTCCCAAGATCTTGAGAAGACAGAGTAGGTGGAAAGAAATGCCAAATTGAGTCTAAACATCTGGTTGACTGTGTGACCAACCATAATAATATAGTTAGTGGAAAGTTTTGGCAAGCTAACTGAAATCCAACCAGTTTCACTATTTCTGTCGTGTAAAAAAAAATCTATTCCCAAGAAAGAAAAATCTAGACACTTTTTAACAAAAGATCTCGAGATATTAATTGGATGATGTGTAACTCTTTCAATGCTGGGTGGTACAGAGCAGACAGACATTTATTTCACTGGAGCTACTGGTGAGCAACTGGTCTCTTTGCTCCAGCAGAATGGTTCAAGGATACTCACTGGCATTGCTTGGACAGATAAGGGCAATTCCAGGTGCACAGTAATCCTCCAACTGACACAGCTCAACCCAGTTTATTCCCCCTGTGTCCAAGGTCCTTAATCCAGATCTGATTAGGACAGATGTGAGAGAAGCCTCTTTAGGTATAGCAGCTGAAATAATTTGGCAAAGAGTGTGAGGCTAACAGACTTATTTGCTCTTAGATTTCCATTGACCATCCAGCAAATTTGGGCAGTAAGCATTCCTTTTTGGATTTCATACCAAATGACTTTAGCATTCCCCCCACTTCAATTTTCTTTGAAATTCTCCTGAGTTTTAAAGCATGGGAAACTGCACTCTTTTTAATCCTTCAGATTTCAATCCTAGAACTTATGTCAGATCTGTGAACTGGACATCTCTTATCCAGGATTAAATAATTTGTTTAATAACATTACTGGATAACTGGTTAGGATTAGTGTCTAAGAACTTGAAAATGTGTGTGCTGTACATTTCAAAGATATTGGAGTCAATTTGTATTGGAACATTATTGTTCTTGTTATTGTCAGAAACTGAGAAAGAAGGAAATTAATAAATGAGTAAGTTGTGCATGAAAGAATATACAGGTATGTGCTTTTGCTTCCTAAATCATTTTGTTAGTCTGAAAACTAGACAAAGAGTAACCATTTGTCTTTGAGTTACGTTGGAGGAAACAACTTCCAGGGAGAACTTTCACCCACAAAGAGCAATTGCACACAACTGCAATTGAATCAGGAAGGGGAGTTAAACTGAGCACTTTTGTGGATTCGGCTGTCAACAGGTTGATCTCTTTCTTCCACCAATCAAACAGGTGATTAAGGATCAGAACAAAGATCTTGGTAGGGGATCCAGGAGAATCTGTGAAACATTCTGAAGAATACAATACAATGTATTCTGATCTTGTCCACACTGGATGACAATGGATCATAGATCCCTACATTATAACCTGATCAAGATGGAGGAGAGGGCACATACTACTAACTTTTGAGTAGTGAAAATAGACATTACTGCTTGCTGTGTCAAAATATCATGCATCATCTGGGAAGCAGACAGGTGTATTCTCCAAAATGGCCAGTTTTACAGTCTTGAATTCCTTCTAAATGGGCTCAGATGGTAGAGATGGCTAGGAAGGCTTTCTACTGATGCATGCTAGCATGGAGATGCCAGGGAGAAAACAAGATGACTTCACTTATCTCTACAATGGTAGCATGCCGACTGGGTGAAGCTGCTTTAAAAGATTTTAAAGGTATAAGATAATTGAGCAGGCTTCTCAAGGCCTGGTGAGATTTTGGCAGTTAGATCACGTACTAACTACATTGCATCATGTGTCCAACTGGGGGTGGGGGGTTGTTAGTGGTAGTAATTAAGGTGGATCACTATTTTCATGCCTTTATTATTAAACCCTGACAGGTCTGTGCAAACACTTCATGTCAGATGACCGTCTCAGCAAAGTGCCAAATGAGCAAGTTTAAACTGATGGACTTAATTGTCTGAGGTTTTATTTGCTTTGCCCTTTGCAGTTTAATGGGTGAAATCATCAAAGGGTTTCCTTGGAAAGGCGGTTCTTCTATGAAAGTCAACAATTCAGTCTTATGTATGGCTTCGATTTCCTTAATAAGTGTCCAAGATTACGATCATTTTTGTTTTTAAAATACAAGGGTTGATGTGACTAACAGCACGTCCAGGTTGTTATTTAGAAATGACTGTGGCACATATGTAGGAGACACGATCTTTCATAGATGACACAAGACCTTATCTTAATAGATTTAGGAAAGTCCCTCAGTTGCTTAATTTGATGTCGTTTTTTTACTGACTGTGTTTGCTTAAAACAGAGAACCAAAGATGCTATCTGCGAATATGTCAAAATGCAAAAACATTTTTGAATGTACAAATGAACATGAAAAGTAATAATAAAACAACTGACTTGCTAAAAGAGTTACTATGTCATAAAATAATTGTTTTATAACAATACACAACAATATGATTAAAGCCAAACACAGGTTTCAATCACCCACTGAATCTTTCTCTTTAAGACAGAAACCATAAAATCCCAGTCTCAAAGCTGTTTTTTTTCCTCTTCAAAAGGTAACTGGACTGTTTTTTCCTTCAGGTAGAAGAAGAAAACATTTCACTTCTCATCCAAGAAGCTTCATCAGTTCTCATGGGGGAGGGAGGGATGGAAGGATGGGTACTGATAGTTGAGACTGAGTGGTAGGGGGATGGAAGGATAGATTCTGATAGCATGGTGTGGTGGTGGTGGGAAATGGAAGGACCATATTTCTCTGCAGTCATCTGGTCATTAGTACTCTCTCTGAGAGCTGTTGAGATCACTGGGAGATTTATCTGTGCCCTCAAAGTCATCTGAATCAGAGTGCAACTGGTTGTGGAATCTTCTTGGAACTACTGCAAGGGATTTATTGTAAACTGGAGATAGATGGTGTCTTATTCCTCTCCCTTTGTTGAGAGAGGGCTGTTCAATTCTCTGAGCATCTGCTTTCCCCTCAAATTTATTGGGACCCATTTCTCAGAATTTGGGCAATTGAAGATCTAGACAATATAGAGAAAATTAGGTTATGCAAAGTACTCACAAGGTACGTGATATATTCCTTTGCCTGGAAGTGTTGAAGCCAACATATCCTTTTGAAGGCTTTCCCCTTTTGTCTGTACAGGTAGCTTTATGTTTAAATGATATTTCCACTGGGATTACCAATAAAGTGAAGCAGACCAACAGATAAAGTCCCGAAGGAGCTACACTGAGTCTTCTGGAGGATGCAGCTACTTTAATGCTTTAAGAATGTTGCTTTCCTGATGTCAATGACTTTTGCTAAGTCTTTCTTTCAAATAATTTGCATGGAACTAGGGGGAATCTTTGCAAAGATTACTAATACAACAAAACCACCAAGATTAAACACATTTTTAGGCCTTATGTATCAGAGTTTGTAACAGTTTCCATAAATTCAAAGTCTGTCATGCCCTTCTATCTCACTTTCTTCCTACCTAGAAATTCAGCTAAATAATAAATTGCTGGTAAAGATGCCTTCAAGTTGAGCTTCTCTAAATGGATGCAATTGTGCAATTTTCTTGGTCACAATATAATTAGCCAATGCCTTCTTCCAGGATCTTTTTTCAGCCCTCACATTTATCTACAATCTTGGAATGGCCTAGGTTTCCCATCCAAGCATCATCCAAGTCCAACTCTGCTTAACTTTCAAGTCCAGACAGGATTTTCCAGGTGTTGCCAGCTGCTAATTCCAAAGGCCTTTGGAAAACCTGGGGAGACTGGTTCTACGTTCTCCTTTTGTATCCTTAAGACGCTTAGGGCAATATTGTTTGAGAGCTCATGCTTTAGCAGACATGATCAGAGTTGGCTGTATTTCTGCACTGCAATAAAAGTTATGACTGTAGTAATAATAGTCAGCCCTAAGCCTATATTTGGCATAAAATCAAAGAAATGTCATAAGCAGCACCCACTGGAATGTGTCATGGCAAGACACCATTTCATCATTTCTGGAAATAGGGGGGCATGTTCCATGTTCTGCTTTTTAAGCCTCTCCTGCATAACATACCTGTAAATGGTTTTGTCCTGTGGGGAGGAAATGCTTTTGCATCATTTAGTCGTCATGGTGAATGAAAGAATGGAATTTACCCTGCAGTGAGTAACTTAGATTTCTGTAAGTGAAGACAGATAAACAAACCTCCACTCATTAAAACAATTTTAGAAAGCAAGAAAGAATTGTGATACTTGTATTAGAGTCACAACCAGTGGTGGGATTCAAATATGTGAACAACTGGTTCTCTGTGTGGATGCCACTTCCAGAAGTCCGTTCTGGGCCTGGCCAACCAAAAATTAGCTACCGGTTCTGCTGAACTGGTGCGAACTGGCTGAATCCCACCACTGATCACAACTCTTCTTTATTCAAGAGCTGGTACTTTCTTTCTTTCTTTTCCTTTGCTTGTGTGTTTTACCTCTATGTCCAGTGTGGCAGTTCAATGGCTGATAAAAGCCTGGATTGAATGTGTAGTCTGTGTCTCATGAACCTAATCCAAGGATATGTTTTTAATTAAGAAATAGGTTGTCACCTCAGAAGTCTGGAAATTACTGAGGAGTGACCAGTTATGAAACTGAAAGTAATAAATCCCGGAAGCGAAATAATTTATTGCTGCATTCATTCCAGAGTTGGTGCAGATGGATGACCTGAAGTCATCAGTGATCTTGAGTATGGGATAAAGCATAGAAACCATAGTAATACATGCATAGGTTAGGTTATAGTTGATACTGACCTAAATATTGTTCATTATAAGCAGTCTATCACTTTGTAATGTGTCAGCGAAAGGGGTAAATCATCAATTCATAGTATTGCGGTGGTGAGAATGATCCTTCTTGATTTTTAACTGAAATTGAAAGTTTATTCATTCAGCTCTCGCTGTGAATAGGACCGTGTGTGTTTCTTCGAGTGGGTCTTGACTCCCAGTAACTGCGTGGACAAGTCCCAGTTTTCTTGGCAAGATTTCAAAAGTGGCTTGCCCTTGCCTGCTCTTCCTAGGGCTGAGAGGGGCCCAAGGTCACCCAGCTGGCTTAAGGCAGGATTTGCATTCACAATCTACCAGTTTCCACTTGTTGCCTTTAACCATTACACCAAACTGATAGGAGCAGAATACATTTATTTGTTTCTCTGAAATTTAACGAGTATCACAAGCAGTCTCCCCCCCTCCAGAAATGTTCCTTGTGCATATTTCATGACTATTATATGTTATGTGCTGCCCCAGGGAATTGCCCTTTTTCACTCACTCCTATTGAATGGCCTTGCATGTACAAAATGAATAGCTACAAAAGAGGGAGATTGTGAAAAAGTGAGAGATGAAGAGGAAAAGAACCCCTTTGCACTATATCATGTTGTATGACTTTTGTGTTTTCACCAGATTGAACCATATTCCTTTGGACCTGAAATCTGTTCTTATTCCTTTCTTTTCTCCCATCCTAGTGGGAAAGGTGGTTCTTTTTTTTATTTTCCCTAAATCAAAAGCTTCTCTCTATACACTCCCATCACCCTTTTCTTTAGATCTGAATCCTGAACTCAGGCCATTGTCATCCTTTCACTAGCTAGTTCTCAGTCTTCTTATGAAAAGATTGCTTGTAAAGCAAGTCAGGGTTGTCAAGCTTCTGCAACTCCATGAATCTAAGGAATATTATCATTGCTTGAGCAAAACAATGCCAATGATAATGATAACAAATCCCAACAAACTTTTACTATATCACAGCATGCTATTCCGATATCCTGCATTGACAGTGCAATTTGTCTGCTTCTTCTGTGCCCATGTTCTGCCCCAGCCATTGTTATTTGCACAATTGGCAAAAATTAATCTCTGAGATAAAGCAGACTGGGCTCTTATGGCACCTGGAGTGATGTGGGAGAAATCACCAAAATACTCACAAGGGAGATCAAAAGGCTTTCCTAAGCATAAATTCTAATAGCTTTAAGCATAAGGAGGGGAGGTGGAAGGGGGAAAAGAGGCAAAAATAATTGCACTTCTGTAGTCTAGATAAACAAATGGAACTATATTGATTTCTTAGGACTGTACAGGAGAACAGTGTCTTAATTAAGGCTAGTCCCCAAAATTTCAGAATGTAAGAGGTTTTGTAAAAGTATTTTAGACATGTTGAAGGATTAAGCAAGAGAAAATGTTTCTATATTTTTTAAAAAAGGGACAGGAAATGCTCATTGGTGGTATTCCCTGAAATGGAAATAATTCTTCAGTATGCAAAATCCAAGAGGTGACTAAGAAATCTAAGAGGATATTTGCATAACATGTTAAGGCATAACAGTCTTGTGTATTGTATGAACGTGGATTACTCTTGAAATTGTGCTTAAGACAAAGGGTGTGAACAATAGTCACAAACTTTGTATTTACTTATGTCTATGGTTCTGCTTTGTCACAACATGAACAACCGGCTGTAATTAAGCAGCCTTTAGTTCACCTAGATGAGACAAATAGCAGAAGCAGCCATCAAGTGGAACCACTACAGCTTTCCAGCTGTTGCTGCCTGCCTCCTGCCACCATCACCGTCCACTAATTGCCTAATTGCTGCTGTTTTTCCTTTGGCCACTTCATCCACATGGCTGACAACCTCTCCCTCACCTTCCTCTCCAAGGGGCACTGAAGCTTTCAGAACATTGGACAGCCTGTTGTGTTTTGCTAATGATTACAAGGGAATGTTCTTTGGCATGGCAGACATGTTAGGAGCCCTTTTGCAGAAAAAACAAACAAACCAGAGATGGAATGATGCAGAAGGAAATTATGGTGAGGAGAAGTAGGACACAAAGGAAGTAGGTAGTGTTGTCTGGGAACATGGAATGCCCACTAACAAAAACACCCCTCCACAAAAATGATTGTGTTAAGCCAAGGGATATCATGTTCTGCTGTGGGATGTAGTTGGGGAATAGAGAATCCATTCTGATTAAGGGTAGTTATGCTCAGTTTTGGTGTAGGTCAGTCAGTTATTTGCAGCAAGATCTTGTTAACAGGGCAGCACAGTGGCACAGAGATTAAGATGCTGGGGCTTGTCAGCTGGAAAACCGGCAGCCCAGGTTCATGGCCCAAGCTCCATGCAATGGAGTAAGTTCCCGTCCTTGCCCCAGCTCTTGCCAACCCAGCAGTTCGAAAGCATACCATTGAAAGTAGATAAATAGGTACCACTTCGGTGGGAAGATAACAGCACTCTGTGATGCTATGCTGGCTACATGACCATGGAAATATCTTTGGACAGCGCTGGCTCAATGGCCTTGAAACAGAGATAAGCACAGCCCCCTATAGTCGGCAATGACTAGCGGAGTAAAATCTGCAGGGACTCCTTTTTACCTTTACCTTGTTAAGCAAATGCTTCAAAGTTCTGCTTAACATGATGATGCTAAACCTAGTAGGGAACACATGGATTAGTCAATTAATTAACATTTAAGTATCATTGTTAAATATTGCTGGATTTAAAAATGACTCCCTGTGGTTTATACTACAAAATATATATAAAAAAATAACAAACACATGGAAGCCATTAAAAACATAAATAACTATAAATGTGATTATTCACTTGTAGTTTGGAACAATTCTGTATTTAACTGTTTCAGGAAGCCCATCAATAAGGGTGCCAACCTAGCCTTTGGGGGGGGGGAAATGTAAGAAGCAATATTCACTGATCACTGGTCTGTCCTTAACTTCTTAGACTGATTATGTCTGTATGTACAAATATATGTCTATGTGTACAAATATGTACATATTTCTAAATGTTGTACCTGGACTGGCCCTCTCGATATGGTCTCTATTGATGATTAAAGGTTGGCATCAAAGAAAACACTATGAAAATTATGTAGCCCTATATTAGGAATTGTAAGAAGACAAAAAGTATTATTTAACATCAATATTTGGAGAGGAGTGTTCATTTCATTCCATTCTAACTGTGACTGAAAGGTTGTAAAGTGAAATAAGATTGCTAACATAGCAACAAATGAAAATGGAAATAAATGTATGATTAATTCATTATTACCTGTAATTATTATAATTACAGTTGCTCTTTCTTTGAACTTTTTAAACATAACCTCCGTGTAGCAATATGATGATACATAAATCATGATCAATGTCTTGACCTCTAATCTCATAATCAGTTGATGCAAAATTGCTGTTTCTTTTATAGGAGGAAGGAAGGAAGGAAGGGATGGCGAATTGTTTCTACTTCACAATCACCATCAGGCGCTGTCTACTGTTGGCTTTCCTTCAAACATAGTCAAAACTGTATCTGGAAAAGTAAAAACTGTCTGACAATGTTGACCATATGGAAGACAGTGTCTTGTAGCAATCTGCATAAAATACCCATTTCTTGTAGTTGCCTATGATTTTCCAAAGCTATTTCAATTGTACCATTTTTCTTTTCGCCATAAAGAACAAAGAAAAGGAATGTGTGTGCAGATGTCCTGGGTACAGATAGAACCTGAGCAGCCTAAAAGGAGAATTAGATTAGCTTTATCATCCTTATTGGACTTCTAGAAAGTACAGGAAATCACATCTACCACACCTTTGATGCTTAATTTATGAACAATAAAAACAAGGGAGAAATGTAGGCTCCTCCCTGCCACACTCTTACTCGCCCAGTTTATTAGAAATTATGTGCCCAAACTTTCACAATATTCAAATGTTTATCATTCTAAATGACAGTGAATTCCAGAAATATCATCAAGACTTCAATTTATGTATCCTAGGGGAGAGGAATTTTATTTTGCCATTTCGTATAAATTATCATGACTCAGAGTAGAATCTTTGCCTCTGCATTCTCCATGTGGGGCATTTTAAGCTGGTTCTAATATTCAGTTGCTGAAGTACTATAATTCTGCCTGACCCCAACTCAGGGCGGTTTAAAGCATCAGAATGAAACATTTGCTTTTCACATTTTCTATGCAACTGCCAAAAAAGAAGTTGATTAACTTCCTTGCGGTGAGATGTGTGAGCAGCAAAAGCATGTAGAGCTGATGAAATTCTTTAGCACAGAGACATACATGCTTCTTCTTCTTTCTTTTTTTTGAAATTATTATCAGAAGCATGAAAATCTCATGTTCATTTTTTAACCATTTGCTTATGCAGAACCAACTCTTTTTGAAAGGCTGGCTTAATCCAGGTTCTTCTAGAAAATCAGCCAGAGAGCCAGTTTGGTGTAGTGATTAAGGCATCAGGACAGAAACTGGAAGACCGTGAGTTCCAGTCCCACCTTGGGCATGAAGCCAGCCAGATGACCTTGGGCCAGTCACTTTCTCTCAGTCCTCTGAAGGAGGCAATGGCAAACCATTTCTGAAAAGCCCTGCCAAAAAAACTCCAGGAATTTCTCTGGATAATCTCCAAGAATTGGACACAATTGAGTGGAAGGAAACAAAACAAACAAACAAACAAAAAAGCCAGAGATCAACTAAATCCTGAGATCAAAACATGGTGAGCAATTGGGAATATACTTGTATAAGGGTTAAGACTAAAGAAAAGGAGAAGGAAGGTATTTTATAGGAAACAAGTACTAGCAGGGAGGTCTTTATATTAGAAGAGACTGGGAGACTGAAGTCAAAGAAAGTGGAACCACACCTCTCCTATTTCTTTTGTCTTTCAGTCACAATGTTTATCTTGTACTGGGTATCCCCCAGTTTGTTCTCTGAGCACTAGCACATATTTTGTTCTCTGTTCACCTCCCCCTGGGCCTTTTTAATTGGCTTTTCTCTTTATTTACAGTTTCCATGTAGCAATATTGCTGCATCCAACTTAACAGTGTTTAAAATTGTAATCCATATCAGTTCTGCATTATTTTCCTGAACTGGATCTTTGATCCACATTGCTATAGCAAAAAGTGAGAATCAAGGCCATGATTATATTTGTAGCATAGCCAGAGATGCAGGCAGGCAGGATTAACTGATTTCTTTTTTCCAAATGTAGTCTCAGTGGCTGGGAAGTCTTGATTTTACGGAAGTCTGTAATTGTCAGCTTCTATTTTCAGTCAGTTCTAGTAAGTCGCTGCCGAACTGCTATTTGAAAATGACAGTTCTTATCTTGGCAAAGGCACGGACAGTCGTGTTTCATATGTGTTTTTGTCACTCACCCCTGTGACTCTGGTCTCTAGTCAAATTCTCAGCTTGTGATATAGAATTTTTGGTGCCAAATACTATCTCTGGGAAGAAACATATGACTAGATGTCTCTTGGCAGTGATTCCTACATATACCAGTTATATCCTATGAAGTCTCTCAGTAATATTTTATTCCTCACCCTATTCATGGGAAGCAGAGAGGAGCCCTTGGTAGTCCCTTTAAAGGAAGGGCTGTGAAACCTGGGCTTTCCAATCCCCCAAATGCCTTTCTTTGGAATTAAGATACTGGCTAGAGCAATTTTGGCTGGATTAAACTGGTGGGATCATAGGAAATTTAAATTCTTTGCTTTGCTTTCCATTTGATTTAAGAAGCTTTCTCCTTGCCTCTGTTTTCCGTTTGTTCTGCACGAAATGTGAGTAGAGATAACAAGGACCAAATGATAGCTTTTTATGTTGCAATTCTGATAAGGGTCTTCTAAAGAAATTGATGCTTATATTCATCCTCTCTCTAAAGAAGTCAAGCCAGTTCTAAAAGACTAGAAATTTTGGACTTTACATAGTGCATTATGATACACAAATGAGTCCTAGAAAAAGTCAGAGATTATAATAGTCTAACCTTTGTATACATAATTTTCCAGCAGAATGTTGTTAATTCTAGTAGAATTCCTAAGGCACATCAGACAAAGCTACTAGTCAAGTATTTATTTTTGCTCTCAGAACTTTGTTGAATTTCAAAAAATATAAAATATGAAGAACAAAATAAAAAGGGTAAGTGAAGGGGAAGTAGGGTAGTGCAAAATTAAGGGGTGCAGACAAAAAGGGAAAAATGTATAGAAAAAAGTAACTTCTGATTTTCTTTGTACAGATACAAACATGAAATATACAGCCGGTTTGGTGTAGTGGTAAAGATGCTGGCCTAGAAACCAAAAGATTGTGAGTTCTAGTCCTGCTGTAGAAAGGAAAGGCAACTAACTGACTTTGAACTAATCACTCTCTCTCTCAGCCCAATTCACTTTACAGAGTAATTTTTGTGGGGGGAAAAGGAGGAGAAAGGAGTATTATGTATGTTCATCACCCTAAATTACTTATAAAGTAATAAAGGTGGGATAAAAAATCTAATTAATAAAATAAATAAACAATAAATATAGTGACCCTTTTAACTAAAATAAAACATAGCACACAGTACTTCTATAGTCATAAATAGATCTAGTCACTGAATCCCAAGTTTAAAATTTCGTTTCTTACAGTTTTACGCACACAATTTAGCCAAGTACAGCCATTTGTTTAGTGACCATTCAAAGTTACAATGGCACTGAAAAAAGTGACTTACGACTGTTTTTCACACTTAAGACCGTTCCAGCATCTCCATAGTCATGTGATCAAAATTCAGACGCTTGACAACTGGTTCATATTTATGAAGGTTGCAGTGTCCTGGGGACTGAAGGCTAAAGCATATAAGGAATGGCTGCTGGAATTGGGTATGTCTAGTTTAATGAAGAGAAGGATGAGAGGGGACATGATAGCAGTGTTCCAATATCTCAGGGGCTGCCACAAAGAAGAGGGAGTCAAGCTATTTTTCAAAGCGCCTGAAGGCAGGACAAGGAGCAACGGATGGAAACTAATCAAGGAGAGAAGCAACCTAGAACTAAGGAGAAACTTCCTGACAGTTAGAACAATTAACCAGTGGAACAACCTGCCTCCAGAAGCGGTGAATGCTCCAACACTGGAAGTTTTCAAGAAGAGACTGGACAGCCATTTGTCTGAAATGGTATAGGGTTTGCTGCTTGAGCAGGGGGTTGGACTAGATGACCTCCAAGGTCCCTTCCAACTTTATTATTATTATTGTTGTTGTTGTTGTTGTTGTTGTTGTTGTTGTTAATCATCTTCTGTGACCATCTGACAAGCAAAGTCAATGGGGAAGCCAGATTCACTTAACAACTGTGTTACTAATTTAACAACTGCAGTAATTCACAACAAATGTGTCAAGAAAGATCGTGAAATGGGGGCAAAACATACTTAACAACTGTGTCACTTAGCAACAGAAATTTTGGGCTCAACTATGGTCTTACATCAAGGTCTACCCGTATTTATTTACAATATAGTTATACAGTGATGTACCATCAACTCTACCTATCTATTATTGATAAATAGGGCTCATCGGCTCTGCAACATTTCCTGTGGTACTCTGGACTCTGCCACAAATAAAAGTGTAGGACTTCCTAAGGGATGCTAAGAGCCAGACCCAGTTCATATTCCCAAGAATTCCATCGATCATTGAAATTAATAAATGTAATTTATGAAATTCTGAAGAAGTAACTGAAACCTGCCAAAATGGAAATGTTTAAAATATAACAATACAACTTAAAAAAAAAAAAAGCATACAGAAGATCAGGATCCTTTGAACCCCAGTTGGTGGTGCTTCAGATGAATTCTCATCAGTCTTTCCTATTAAACTTCAAGTAGATAATCAGAAATTATGTCTGTATTTATAAGTGTAGAAATAGCAAATTAGCGCTTATAGTTGATGCATATTTTGCCAATCAACCTTGGCGAAGCTTGGACAGCTAAGTGGGCTGGTAAGTACTTGGATGGAAGACCACTAGGAATTTCCAGGACTGTAGGGTAGTCTTTGAATTGAAAAAGCATTCCAAAAGAAGACAATGCTAAACCACATTCCTTTATTGGAAGCAAATTACACAGAGGTGGACCTGATTGAAATTTTACTTACTACTATTTATCTTTTCTCTTTACTGTTAACTGAAGCAAATGGGACATGGACTTTATGCTAGAACCTGTTGGAATGAAGATGATGGAAGGCCTTCTTGTGCATGATGGTTTTCTGTATTTCTCCAAAGTTATGGAAGCCTCTTCTTGAGGAGTTGTACTCAGCTCCCACTTTTTTCTTTTTTTGCTTCAAGAAAGGTAATAACAACCCCTTCAGCAGCAGCACAGCAGCAGCAGCAGGAGGAGATGTACTTTCTTCTCCTGTAACTCAACGGGCTCCAGAGATGGTGGAGTGACTGGGAGATACTAGCACTATAGCATAGCTTGAGTTTTTAGATACTTCCACATTCGTGAGCTCCTCACTGTAATGAGAAATGTCATCCTTAAGTGGTATTCAAAATTCAAAACCAGCTATAATCTTTTTTGGCTGGATAAAACAGCAAGAAACTTTCAGTTCAGCTTGCAGGCCATTGTGTATTTGTAAATGCTGATGGCACATATCAAGTTTAGAATTCCTCAGATGAAATCTGGTGAACTCCAGAAGGTCCTAATGTTACAAAAATAGTCTGAAGCTAGCCTGATGAAATGGGGGTAGAAACCTATATCTAGAGGAGTTTTTATTCTTAGTGTATCAACTTGTGATTCACATAAGGCCTTAGCTCCCTCCTTCTGTATGGTACTGAGTTCAGCTGACTGTAGCACACTGACACCTCAGTTACATTTGAAACTGCATCCAAGAGGCTCTTGTGTGTGTTGTCATGGCTGCCTAAAAGGGAAACCTTTCATAAGTGTGTGTTTCATTCCCTTGAGCTTCAAACATCTGCCTCTAGCATCTGTTTTTCATCAAAGCAAAATCCCAGGTTCTCATCAATGGACAATATGGAACAGATAAAAAGAAAGCTGCAAGTGTTACACTGACAGCTGAGTTCTCAACTTTCTTCTTCCTACTTAGATCTTTTGCCAAAGAACCCAACTTGTCATTTTAGTTTTTCCAGGAATCACCTTCTTTTATCCCTAAACTCCCAAGCCCTCTTACCATAACCTGGTCAGTTAAAAATCTTCAGTATTTGCAGGCCTAAGTAAAATTATAGAACCAGATATGTTATACTCATCCAAATAATTTGATTGTTGTTCTAAAATGTAATTATTTTTTCTCCTTCAACTTTCTTTTCATTTCTATGGACTATGCTGACTTAACTGACTTTATTGTTCCATTATGTGAAGTTATACTATTTTGTATTGAAAACTTTGTGGTAGTAGTATTTGAAATGTTGATGAATCACATGCAAAAAGGCTCTTATTGTTTGCACTCCCATAAAGTTAACAGACATCAATGAACCGGAAATGAAATGGCTACGATCTATTTTCCCAGTTTAGTCAGCTGATGTGAAGCTTCTTATAACGATGCAGACGAAAGATAGCTGTTTAACCTAGAAGTTATCCAAGTTTTGTCTACATTCTCATTCCACTAAATCAGAGATCCCCAACCTTTTGGACACCAGAGACCGGTTCTGTGGAGAAAGGTTTTTCCACAGACTGGAGAGTGCATGGTTTTGTGTGCTGCCTGCATCCCACAGATGGGGTTTTGCTTGTTTGTGTGGACCAGTTGCTGGCATGCTGCAGCCCAGTACCAGTCCACAGACCAGGGGTTGGGGACCCATGCACTAAATAATAATGGAAACTTCATTTTAGCAATGTTCCAAAGCATTAAAATCATTTATTCATATCTGGGCTTTTACTATTTATCTCTTTCCAGAGAGGTAGCAAAACAATACAGACTCATGTGATTTAGAAGCAGCCACATTAATTTTGGCATGAGACATCTCTCTATTTCTGTAACAGGCTAGTTTTCATGTAATTCATATTTTGATTGTATAAATAACTAACCATTTATTTCTTATGGCAAGGAAAGTTAGGTTCAAATCTTTCTTGTCCAATATTTAATGCTCTTTGTTCATAAATATGTGCTAAGAATTACATATGCATATAATATGAGCAATGCCTAGAGTAGGTGGCCTACAAATGTTTGCATGTATAAATAAATAGATATTGTCAATCATGTCTCTGTGCTTATCTCTCATCCATTTATCTACCTTTTCTCCCCAAAGAAATTCAAATACATTATCTAGAGAACTGGAGGTTTTCAAAAAGCAATTTATGTCTTTAGGGTTTGATTTAATATAACACATTGTATTTTTAATTTTACTAATTGCTGGATCTGAACATTTGTGTTTCATAAAAAATAAAAACATTATAGTAATACAATTAAATCATGTATTTGACAAATGTCAATAAATCCATGAAGGATGGAAAATATATAAATCAATTAGAGACATTAATGTAAAATTAGATCATACATCTAGAGAAGGTGGAAAGTAATTTAAAGACTGGTTTGGACGTTCATGAGGTCCTTTAACACAGATATTGGCATAATAAGTCTAATAGATTCCAGCCAATGTAGCAAGTGTTGATAGGAATATGGGTCCCTTATCTGGGCATATGACCTTGGATAATCAGCAGGAGCAATCTAAACAACACCAGTTGGGTAAACTCTGTAGTGAGATATTAATATTAGTCCAGGCCTCAGACTAGAAGACAAGAAGTAAGAGAAATCAGACACAACTTTACAGAGGGTTACATCTATATGAACTCCTTCTTATTCTCAATCAGAACCAAGAATAAATCAAGAGGTATTGTTTTTATTGATATTTGTATTTTGTTTACTGAGTTTTTTTGCTTGGTTATTTAACTATGTGGGCTGCCCAGAGTCACAAATGTGTGATAGGTAGCTAAACCACTTGAATAGATAGATGATAGATAGATGATAGATAGATAGATAGATAGATAGATAGACAGACAGACAGACAGACAGACAGACAGACAGACAGACAGACAGACAGACAGACAGACAGACAGACAGACAGACAGACAGACAGATAGATAGATAGATAGATAGATAGATAGATAGATAGATAGATAGATAGATAGATAGATAGATAGATAGATAGATAGATAGATAAAGGATGTTTAAAAGGATACCCTATAAAAGTATATGCTACGTTGTTTATTACTAAAGTGAAACATTCTTAAGATGTTTCTTTAATGGCCTTATACGTACTGTATATGTTAGCCCTTCAGGGTAGATCACACTAGGAAACTAGTGATGTGTAGATCAGCGTTACTTTTATTGTAATAGCTTAGAGTAACAGAATCTTGCAAGTCTGAATGTGCTTCTCCACTTCCTCCCTTTATTTTAGTGTGAACTCAGGTCTTCTCTGAGATGTTTATTCATGCCACATTCTTGGCCTAGGCTCAGGTCCCTCAGATTTGACCATTGCTTGTCAATGGCCCTTCCTCCTGCTCTTCAAGGCCATTCCATCTTCCCTCTATAGTGTATTAATCTAGAATTTGTTGTGGCTATAAGTTTATGTTTACATTGTTTTTCCATCTTTTAATGCTAACTGAAATCTATTGGTTCCTGATAAGACAGGTCCACTAAAAAAGTGTGGGAAGAATCCAGAGAAAGAAATATTTTGGGGAATATTAAAAAGGCAGAATATAGTTCTCCAAAGGAATAATGGAGAAGATCTTTAAAAAAGGCAGAAACTTCTCCCTCCCACCAGCCAGAAAACTCAGCATAAACCAGCTTTTAGAAATGCAGATGTAATAATCCATTCAGGCAGGTTGGAGTCAGGAAGCTAGAAGCTGATGAAATTAGGAAGACAAAGACCTCTAAAATCTACATACCCCACCCAAACTCTAAAAGACATGACCTTTGGAGACATAATAGGATTAACCCACCAATACCAAAAGGGCACACTCAGACTCAGGTCAAAGTACATGACACAGGAAATACAAAGCCTCAAACAGGAACAGAAAACAACCTCAAGAGCCCCAGAAGGTAGGAAAACCCACCACTCCCAGCAACATGTGGTCAGCTTTCCCAGAGCCACGCTTCTGTCTGGCTTTGCTTTTCAATAAGCTACAACCTTCTCTCTAAAGCAGTCTCCATTTTGTTTATTCCCAGCTTGGACTGGGCCCTGATGAAGATTTTGTTTTCAACAAAAGAATAAATGTTACAGAAGGGGGGAGGAACTCCCAGAAGCATCAGGAAGGAGAAATGATTTATAGCTTTGGGAGTGATGGAGTAGGGAAAATGGACAGGCTGAAGGAAATGTCAAACCTGGTTGTATTTTTTCCTCATTAGTCAATAATGCAGAAGAAAGCACTCTTATTTTGAAGAGGTATTAACATTCTCCAGCCAACTGGGACAAAGCAGAGAAATTATTCTACATTAATATGAATTGAAGCATGTTTTTCCCCCTCCCGCAGCATGCTCAAGTTAGCTAAATTGAGACTTTAATGATCAAGTGACCTTCAGTTTGACTAGAGGAACTTTCCTGGACATGAGACTGAGAAAACCTGCTTATTTCAACAACAATCATCCCTTTAACAGGCATTTCTTTCTTTCTGGCCTTTAAACAACTGCAAATAAAGAAGTATGTAAAAAAAAATGCCCACATAAGTGATCCCACAAGGACTTTTAAAAGCCACCAGGCAGTCAGGGCCCTGCTGCATAGAGTCTCTATAGCATCCATGCCATGTTTGTGATCAACCTCAGCATATGAAATGCTCCAAAATCTTTGCAAGCAAATGTGTCTGGCAAGTCAGTATTGTTATGAATGCTGACATGGTTTCAGTTTGAAAAGTAAACCAATAAGAACTTCCTTGGTGGGGTTAGTGAGGATTTGAAAGAACGAACATTCTGTTCCTACACAACTCCAGCCTCAGCATTGCATGAAATTTGCACATGTGTAGGTTCTATAAATACAATTATACCATATATTATAAACCCTTTAGCCTTTTGGGGAACAGTTTAATCTTGTGCTTATCAAAACCATATGATATACCCCTGAAGAAAGTAGCATTTTCCACAGCAAGTATTCCATAATTTGTGAAAAGCCATTGCTCTCTGTTCCCTTGGCACCATTGAAGGAAATGGAGCCTTAAATTGCCTCTCAGGACACCCTCCATTGTCACCTTTTGGAAAGAAGTAGATATTGCTTAATTCTGCACAACCCCCCCCAACCCCCGCCCCAAGGAATAGGACCAACCAGCCAGTTCAAATAATGGATTGGATGGTTGATGAATTTTGGATCAAATCCTCATCCATTGCTTTTCTGATTGTTTTCTCTATCTGTTATGTCTGAAGCATACAACTCTCTGGAAGAAGAAGCTATCTTGGCTAGGTGCCTTGATATACTGCTCTAAGGTCCTCCTCCTATCCCAGATGAGATTTCCTTGGTTGTCCCTGACAAGGTAAATTAAAGGTAGGAGGCTGAAAGATATTTTGTTCTTAAAATGGCCATGTTTGTTTCTGAATTGAAAGATAAACCAAAAGCATGAGTCCTGCAACTTTTCTTTCAACATCAAAACAAAACATGCTGGTTTAGATATTATTTTCCAGAAGGATTAAAAAATGGTAATTTTTATGGTAAGTGTTTTCCTTGTAAATTGAGCAGCAGGTATAGACTTGAGTGAAAAATGCAAAGCAGGAGATTTCTCTGAAATTTCATTGTTTTCAATGAGCAGTAAGAACACAGCTGACCTGAAATGTTTTGACAAAATGTTTTGAGTGGTGCTTTGTTCTGGTTTCAAAACAAATATAATTTCCCTTTTTGGCAATCTCCCTAGTATGTGGCATGAGATCCTCAACATATTTGGTGTATGGATAACAGAAATACAAAAGGTTACTTCTTAGTTCATGCATTTTCAAAACAATAGCTATGTTGTGCTTGAGAATAAGTAGGAAACGTGGTGTCGATGCATCACAGTTTTACTAGTAACACACATGAACTACATGTGTTGGAAAAAGGAATTCATGTTGGATCGGCTACAGAAATGTTTCATTCTTTGCTTTTTAATGCTGATATGTAGAAAACTTCATATTTGATTCTGATTCTTTATGATTTTCCTCTTGGTTCTGTAATCTCAAATATATACCCCGTTTTCACAGCAATGTATAAAGGTCAGCACAGACCTAGGAGAGATGCTAAAAGGTCAGTCAAAATGATTACAGGGCTAGTACCATTCTCCTGCAAACAAATTCTATTGGAATTTGAGGTCATTACCTTGCAATGAAGGAAAGTTGACATGGTAGAGGTATATAAAATCGGACATGGTTTAGATAATCAGGATAGAGCTATTTTACAGGTAGTGACCTGTACAATTTTACATTTAGTGACCATAATTGTGACTGGCAAAATGGTCATTAAACGTGGCTGCTAGGTGAAACCATGATTGTGCTGATGATCTTACTTCCTTTTCATTGTTTTTACAGACCTCAGAAAGTTGTAAATATAAGAAGTGGTCGCAAAGTTACTTTTTCATTACCATCATAACTGTGAAGGGTGGTTAAATGAGGCAATTATTAAACAAGGACTTAAGGACTATTCATTCAAACTAATGGTGAGGAGACTCAGGACTGACAAAGATACTGTTTTAACTCTAAGTACATAATTAAACTCTGTTAGCGTTTTGTCACTTGCCTGGTTCTCTGCCATATATATTCCAGAATTTGTACCATTTTTCTTTTCAAAATGCTTCTTTCCTCATTGGCAATCTATTAAATGTTTCTGTAGCTTTGTATATTAGCGTATTTGGTTTTTCTCCCCCCTTCTGAGATGCAAAACAGAGATGCAATTTGTTCTTGGGAAGTGGTAATTTTGAAAGAAAAATATTGCTTTGGAAAGTTCAGGAAGTAATAATAGCAACATACCATATCAAACTGAAGCAGAAGAATTAACCTCACAAGGTTTGATTTCCCATTTTAGTTTTTATTGAAAGGGAAAAGTGTTTTGATGAAAAGGAAAGTAGATATTTTCTGGGATTCCAAGTATAAAATATATTTATTTAGTTCAGAAAAGTTGGTGGTGGGCTTTCCTGCTGGGTTTTTAATGAATTATGCGAGCACTTCAATATATAATTACAGAGTGTGCATATTAATTGTTTTTGGAACTTATTGATTCTCATGATTATAATTTTATTTCATCGTAAAGAAAACTAAATGATGGGACCTACACATCAAATCATACAGTGCATTGATAACATGAAATCTTTTTTTTTAACTAACAACATTTCTATCTATCCACAAATTGGGTAGAGAAACATTTGGTTGGCCAGTATGGCTGTCTACCTGGATAGATTCTAATTTCAGCAAATGAAAGGGAGCAGTGTCTTCAAATGAAGAAAGACAAGTCTGATTTAGCACTCCATTTTCAATCCAGAACTGATTCTCGGCATGTTGTATTTTTACATCTCTCTCATATATTTCTGTGTCATTTTTAATTTTTTTTGGCTCACCTTTAAAGAAAAAGAAGCAGAACATTCCACTGAGTGAACTGAATTGCAAAATTGCAAAATACTAGTTCATTCAGCTATTAGCCTTTTTGTTATAACTTCCACATGTGAATAAAAATTGCAAAAGGATCATAAAATGGATGAGAGGAATCCAAGGAGCAAGTAAAATAAGACTGAGCAGGGCCACAAAACTGTATTGGAAGTGTAATCAATAAACATGTCACATTTTATGGCTCCAACATTTTACCTATGACAGTAGACTATATTCAATAGATAGAAAGTCAATGGAATTAACCATATGTTTTAAGAAACAAATCTGGAAAAGGGAAGGGAAGAGAAGGGAAGGGTCATGGGTATTCATTTTGAGAATGTAGGAAACAATGTGATGGGTGCATGTGGGTATATGTCAGTATTTCTGTTTCTTTAATAAACATAACTATTCAATATGATTCATTTATATGTAACTTGTTTAGATATCCTTTAAATTTGGAACTATATATTTTGAAGAAAACTCTTAGACAGGACTTATATTGAATGTCTTGTTGCAGGGCAAGACATGCCAAGTCTTCTGTTTGTGATCCAGACTTTTTGTTTCTTATTAGTAAATTCATAAAGGAGGGAAAATGGAATAGCTGAGTAATATCTTGATAGCACTAGGCACTCTCCGTCCGGATTTATACAGAGATTCCAAAATCATCAGATTAAGAATCATGGAATCATACTGAGAATTTTATGGATCAATACAATTTTCCCTAATCAAAACTGGAAGATGTAATACTCTGAGGATTAATTCACATATATGTATATTTATATAATTTTATATCCCATTACCCAATGGCACATAGTTGATGGTGTGAAGTGTTTCTGTTGGTAATCTTTCCTAAATATTATGGCCCATGAACATGAAATATTCAGTAGGTATTTAATCAGCATCTAGGACCTAAACATAGTGCTGAAACTATGGCAGCGTATCTAGGAAACAGTACACCAAAGTGGCAACAAAGAAAAGTTGGCATTTCAAGGACATTTCACTCTAATTTATTCTCTTCTTTCATTGCCCTTAATATAAAGCTTTCTTCTGCATACACATTTTCACTATATGTATGCACTTTTTTCAATACTTCTTTCTCAAACGTGTACTGTTTTTATGAACTGTTTGAACCAAAGACAGATACTAGTTCTGTCATCAGTGCTATGACAGAATCCATATTCACAGATCATGCCACTTTGTTCTAAAAGAATGTTACAGTGGATTACATTCCTAACCTTAACATGGAATTTATAATCTTCATAGATGATAAGCAGAATGGTTTGCCCTAAAGTGCATCATCTTATACTAGTTTACATTAAACAGCATTTTAGTGCCATTATCTGCTTCTCTCTTTTGTTTATAATAAAATTATATTTATAATATCAGAAAATTTGGCCACTACACCATTCACCCCAAAATTTTAGATCACTCTAATCCTATCCTATCCTATTCTATTCTATTCTATTCTATTCTATTCTATTCTATTCTATTCTATTCTATTCTATTCTATTCTATTCTATTCTATTCTATTCTATTCTATTCTATTCTATTCTATTCTATTCTATTCTATTCTATTCTATTCTATTCTATTCTATTCTTAACCAAAAAGAAGGCCTCTCATCTAATTTTATGAAAGTAAAGTTTACCCAGAAACTTTCCCAACTCTTTACTCTCACACACATAAGTAAACAATGTTATTGAGCTCCAGCCTCATTCTACCCTAACACCTATGGAGAAAGCCAGGTTTTCAAGGCTTCCTGGAAAGCCAGAAGGGCAGGGACGCTACTGAGAAGGTCCTGCTAGATAATTTAACATTTAAGAGAAGGGACTTGGAGCACACCCACATTATATGACCTAGTAGGATCAGCAGAGACCCTCATCTAAGGTGTCCTGCAAATAGCTTGGTCCTGTGTCATTCAGGGTTTTAAATGTGATAATCAGAATACTGAATTGCACCCAGAAAGAAACTGGCTGCCAAAGCTGTGGTGTAACTGGTCAAACTGGGGCACACAAAAATGCATGCACCATTGTATTTTGACCACTTGTAATATCCAGATGATCTTCAAGTGCAGCCCCATGTAGAGTGTATTGCAGTAATCTGGGAAGCGATTTGGGCATAAGTGACCATGAGCAAGACATTCCCGCCCAGGAAAGATGACCTAGTGTATAAGGTAAATCTGTTCAAAGCCTCCCTCCCCCCAGCCATGGCTGACACCTGCTCCTCGAGGAGGACTCCCAAATTCTGTATCAGCTCTGTCTGGGGAAATATAATCATAGTAATAGTCAGATATGGTACCTCACCAGATCCAGAGGGCTAAACGTCCCAGAGCCATTTAATTTTGCTAGACTTGAATTAGATAGTGATTTCCTCACTATCTAAACCTTTATGGCCTCCAGGCACTGCTCCAACACCACGATAGGGTCATTTGGTGGGCCAGGGGTGGAGATGAATTGCTGGGTATCATCAGCATACTAACAAGACCTCAATCAAGCTATCAGATGAGTTCTCCCAACAATCTTGTGTAGATATTAAATAAGAGGAATGAAAGATCGAGTGTCTGATTGAAGGGCCTTAAGGCGCAACCTCTCTCCTCCTAACACTGCCTGGAAACTACCACAGAGGAAGGAGAAGAAACATTGCAAAAAGATGCTCTCCATCCCCAACTCTTTGAAGGTCATCCAAACACACATCATGGGTGATGGCATCAAATGCCACTGAGAGATCCACGAGGATGAATGGGTTTAAATGAAATACAGTGCTGAAGCTAATTCCTAATGGTTTTTTGAAACCTTACATATTTACCAATTCATGCTTAGCTACCGAGGCTTGCTTTTTCACTACTGTTGAATACAGAGTTTCATACCTTTAAAGAAAACGGAGGAGTTACATACTTTTTCATTTGCAGCATGTAAAGGAATTAGACATAGAAAGAGCTGGAAAAAGATCTTCCTGATGGGTGACTGTTTATATTCTGGACAGAGATTAAAGCAGTGCTCTAGAAAGCTATTTCAAAACCTAGCCTATATAGTACTCTTCTGATTTAATGAGCTAAATAGAGCCAAGGAATTTAAGCATAAAACAATAAAGCAGCCCTTGTCCTTTATGATAATAAAATGGTCTAATAACAGTGAAAGATGATTAGGTCAGCAGACAGTTGGTGAAAGGAGGGCAGATCCCAATGAAAATAATAAATAGTCCTATAAGCAATTTTGTAATACAAAGGAAAAATAAAAATAAAGACTTCATTTGGTAAATAAAACAACATTTTTTTTCTTTCTGATGATGATTTTGCTTAGGATTTTAAGACTTGATTCTGAAGTTTCTCTCTGTCAATGCTTAAGAATTTAGGAGGAACGCTATTTTAGATGGCCACAATGGAGAAATGTCATGAATTATAGTCCATAACACTCTCTTGTTATAGACCCATTCAGAAATAGAAGGTGCAGGTACCAGTAACTCCAGTGAGTCCAAAGCTATGAGTTAGCCAAAAAGCATCTTAAGCTGAAAGAACAAACATTAAAAGCTTTGAAATGTAAGAATATAGAAAGTTTACTTAGATGTTCTCTTGTGGTGTATATTAGCAAAGCTAGACATTCTAGCTTTATTCATATTTGCTTAGAAAGGAGTCACACTGATTTCAAACATTTTATTCTGAAGTCAGTCCCATTTAAATTTATTTGGATAAATGCTCTTTTTAAAGATTGATACATGAAGATAAAGGTTAAAATAATTCAGGTTTATAATATTATGAAATAATAAGCCATTAAAAGTATAAAAGTTTAGACAGCATACTAAAAAGCAGAGACATCACCCTGCCAACAAAAGTACGTATAGTCAAGGCCATGGTTTTCCCAGTTGCAATGTATGGCTGTGAAAGTTGGACCATAAGAAAGGCTGAATGCAAAAGAATTGAGACCTTTGAACTATGGTGCTGGAGAAGACTCCTGCGAGTCCCTTGGACTGCAAGGCGATCAAACCGGTCAGTCCTAGAGGAGATCAACCCTGACTGCTCCTTAGAAGGTCAGATACTGAAGTTGAAACTCAAGTACTTTGGCCACCTAATGAGAAGGAAGGACTCACTGGAGAAGAGCCTAATGCTGGGAAAGATTGAGGGCAGTAGAAGAAGGGGACGACAGAGAATGAGGTGGCTGGATGGAGTCACTGAAGCAGTAGGCGTGAGCTTAAATGGACTCCAGAAGATGGTAGAGGACAGGAAGGCCTGGAGGAACGTTGTCCATGGGGTCGCGATGGGTCGGACACGACTTCGCAACTAACAACAAAAAGTATAGAAAGTGGGGTTTGGTTCATAATGGAGTGTAGATGATAATGGATGAAACCCTGATTCTATTTTCTTTAACAGTTCTAATTATGAAAATCAGCATTTATGCATTTCCCATTTTTAATGTGTATTAATTGTCAAGTCATGATAATGCAGGTCATTTGACTGTCAAAAACAAGAGTGAAGGAAAAGGAGGTAACTAAGAAATTTTGCATCTATAATAAAAGGCTGAAATGTTTCATTTTCCAGGGAATAAATATCATGAATGGTTTTTAACAGGCACTTATTTTCCTTTCAAAGTAAGTCCATTAAACATTTTTAAAAGTTATTTTTTCAGAAACTTAAACACCAAGAAAAAACTTAAATATATTTAATACATATGTGCATATTTCAATGATTAGAAACAGCCAAACTGAATTAAAGCCTTCTCTCTGTGTGTATCTTCCATTCCAAGAAAGGATTAGTTAGGAGATTGGAAAATTAATAAAAATAGAATTTTGGTAAGAAAATATTGGCAAAAAATTGATTTATATCTAACAGTAAATAAATTTTAAACCTAGGTCTTTCAAACAAACAAATACAATTTGTTACTAAGATTTCCATGCTGATCCCTTTCAAACTCACTTTGAGAAGTGCCTATTTAGTACAATGACTAATTGTGCAATCTTTACCAGTGACTAAAATGTCAATGACCATTTAGAAAAAGTTTCACTGAGGTCAGTAGGACTTATTCTTAAGCAAATATGTACAGAGCTGTGACTTATTTGTGGAAGGCCCAGTATATTTCTGAATGGAAGCCTCAGCTTCTTGTCTTGCATGTTGCTCTCAGCTATTTCTGAAGCTTTAAAAAATTTCAGTCCAAATTGTAGTGGTTTTAAAATGGGGCCAGATCGGTGCTCTATCCAGACTGTAGCCACCATAGAAGCTGGCTGGTCATTCCCCTGGTTTTTCTCCTTCCATTCTTCTAGGAAAAGCAAGTCTCACTGGCTGGCTGTTATGTGGGTGGTTTTTCTGGTTCCTGCCTTCTTGTAAAATTAATTTCTTCCTCACCAGTCTCCTTTCTTTTCACTTGCTTTTCCAGATGTTTATACATACCCAGTGGTGGGATTCAGCCAGTTCACATCAGTTTGGCAGAACCGGTAGTTAATTTTTTGTTGCCCAGGCCCAGAATGGACTTCTGGAAGCGACATCCACACAGAGAACCGGGTGTTCACATATTTGAATCCCACCACTGTACATACCTACATACATCCTTCTAATGGCCAACTAGAGCTAGGTTTGTCACTAGACTGGAATGAAGCACAATAGGCCAATTGCTGAAAAGGACTTAAAATGGCTCAGAATGAAAACCCATATCTTTGGCAGGACAGTACATTTACAATAGGCTGGAAGTGGGTAGAAAGCAATGTCACCCATTCCTGCTCTCAGGAAATTGTAGGTGGCTGGTATTAGCAACGGGGCAAGTGGAAAAGTGGATATGGCCTAGTGGAAAAATAGAATCTCTATTTAAGAGAATAACATTTTCAGGATGGAGAATGTCCTGTGTAATGTTTCAGTTTTGGACTACACTATAACATTTTCCTAAACAATAATATTCTATGAACTTCCACCAGGAATATTCACATCACACTGCACATGACAAGCATTTGTAATTCTTATTGGTCTCTTAATTCCTTATTCTCTATATTTCTGGAAACCTTGGGATTTAGCCAATTCCCTTACATGGGTGATGTCATTTTGGCTAGATAAGTCTCAATAGTCACACCTGATTATGAGAACAAGAGAGACCATACGCAATAACGCTGTCAAATCAATAAGATAAAACAAGTTAAAAAGTTAAAAAAATAAACAATTTAATTCCATGTTTAAAATATAACATTTTTGTTCTTAAAACCCAATTTATTTCAAATGTCTGAAAGAATACAAAAAGAAAACCTTAATAATAATCAAACACAGCAACTGAACAGTAAAATGGAAATAATTTATCAAAAGAATGCTAATGGAAATAGTCTTTTCTGCATGATCTCATTTGGACATTTGATATGGCAAATAATAATAATCCTTAGACTACCTGAGTTCCATGTTAAAATAGTTATGTTATATTAAACTTGGAAATAAAGTGATGGTAGTATAGGTATCTTAAACATTTTAAAGATGTTTTGTTAGTGAGTTGTCCCGATGAATCTGGTCACTGAGTTTTGGACTAATAAGAAGTTTCTAAACCATTTTTTTTTAAAAGAACACACCTACATACAACTTGCTGTGCAAGTCTAAAAGATGCCTCCAAAGATTGGATTTATTGTAGAAGAGGCTATAGTCTGGCAGGCAGGCTCCATGATTATCTTTCCTATTTAACTTTTTGGGGACATGTTATGAAGATTATTACTGAAGATCAATATTAATATATTCTACAAGTTATTATGTTTGCATGGGTTTCATCTTTCTATCCTTTTATGTACATATTTCTAAAGCCATATATATATATATATATATATATATATATATATATATATATATATATATATATATATATATATATATATATATATATATATATATATATATATATATATATATATATATATATATATATATATTCAATAACAGCCACACATGAAACAAACAGTGCATAACATCTCAGATAGGATCCTCACCAAAGCCGAAACCAATGTCCTTTCCAAAGGATTCAACTTTGCAGTCGCTCCCAAACACATCCCCACGGAAACCATTATATGTGGAGTTGAAACCAGCCTGACCAAAATCAACCCCGACGACGCTAACAGAATCAGACTTGAAATCTCCAACATCCTCTGCACCAGCAAGCCACCCAAAAGCAACTTACACAAAGAGAAACAGACAGCACTACTTGACCTGAAAGAAGACACCAGCATAATAATCCTACCAGCAGACAAGGGCAACGCCACGGTGGTTATGAACACATCTGACTACCAAACCAAATTAACCAACCTACTCCAAGACTCCACATACAAACCCCTAAACACAGATCCCACCACCTACCTGGAAAAAACCACTAGATCCAAAATAAAAGCCTCCCCCATCAGCGAAGAGATCCAGCAAAGAATCATTCCCAGAGAAAAATCATCCAGATGCCCTAAGCTCTATGGTCTCCCCAAGATACACAAAGATGGAACCCCACTTAGACCCATAGTCAGCTCCATAGGCTCACCTCTACAAAACCTAGCCAAATTTCTCGCCAAACAACTACAGCCCTATGCAGAATCCATCACCTCACACGTAAAAAACTCATTCCAATTCATAGAGATCATAAAGAAACAAAACTTACAGCCCAGCGACCTACTCGTGAGCTTTGATGTCATTTCCCTCTTCACCCAAGTGCCAATCAAAGAAGCCTTGACAGCTATCCAAAACAAATATAACCCCCCAAGCACATCCTAGATCTGACCAACCATTGCCTATCCAACACATACTTCATCTACAACGGACAAAAATACAAACAAATAGAAGGAGCACCCATGGGATCACCCCTCTCACCTGTCATTGCAAACCTCTACATGGAACACTTTGAAACCCAAGCTCTAGAAAAATCTGATCATAAACCCAAACTCTGGCTCAGATACGTAGACGACACCTTCATAATCTGGCCACATGGGAAAGAAAAACTAGACAACTTCCTCACACACCTCAACAGCCTACACCCCAAAATACAGTTCACCATGGAAACAGAAGCTAACAAGCAACTTCCCTTCCTGGATGTCTTAGTCTACAAGAAATCCAATGGCTCCCTAGGACACACCATCTACCAGAAGAAAACACACACAAACCGCTATCTGCACGCACTCTCACACCACCACCCAGCACAGATCAACTCCGTAGCCAAGACACTCATCTCGAGAACAAAATGCTTAGCTGACGAACAACACCTAAAAACCGAACTACACACTCTCACTAACGTACTAACATCCAACGGATTCCAAAGAAATAAGATTACCAACCTAATCCAAAAAGAAACCCCCACTAAAATCCAAGACAGAGAACAAGAAAACGGCAAAGCCCTCCTCCCATACATAAAAGGCACCACAGACAGAATCAGCAAGATCCTCCACAAACACAACATCAAGACAGCATTCTGCACAAACCGAAAAATATCCACCATCCTAAGAAACCCCAAAGACAAAATTGAGTTAGAAAATCAAGGAGTATATGAAATCCCATGCACCGCCTGCCCCACCACATACATCGGACAAACCAACAGAAGAATAAGTGCACGCATTGAAGAACACAAGAACTCAGTCAGAAAAGAGGAACCAACTTCTTCCCTGGTCCAACACCTTAAAGCCACAGGACATAAAATTGACTTTAAAAATATCAGAACTATCGCCAAAACTGAACACTTTAACAACAGAATAATCAGAGAAGCCATCGAGATAGAAAAACGCCCACACAGCATGAATAAACGAGATGATACCTCCCGCCTACCAGCCATTTGGAAACCCACCCTTATTGACAAACAAGTCCCTAACACAAAGAATGACACTAGACCCACACCCACGAAAACCACACAGGATGTCACCACCACACATCCACGCAAAAAGCAAACCCAAACCCACACCAATGATGAGGCATGACCACAAACCAGAAACCAGACCACAGCTGCATCAGTAGCCATTTCAAACCCCTCCAATCCATACATGAAGCAAACTGACACCCACCTTGATGATATGGCACGACCACGAACGCGAAGCCAAACAACAGCAATGCAGCTCTCCATCTCAAATCCCGCTGCAACTCTAATCCGAGCACAACAAAGCCCCCACCCAAACAGAACACACCCCCATCCAATCAGAGCACAGCCAACCCCCCATCCAATCAGAGCACAGCCAAGCCCCTAACCAATCAGAACACACCTCCACCCAATCAGTTCATACCCCCACTGGCAGTTAAAAGGAAGAAACAGCTGCGATCACACATTGCTCCTAGAAGCACGAGGCCGAAGAGACACCAGCCTGAAGATGACGAATGAGACTTCGTCGAAACGTCGCCAAGACACTTCCAATTTTATGCGGGAGAAAACCCAAATTACCAAAAGATTATCTAGCTGTTAATATCATAATATGCATTTATTCACCTAACAGAGGGTTTTTAGAGCACTGGTTACATGAAACAGAGGAGACAGAACACTGTCTCTTTGTTTCAATAACTAACATTTTATCATCTTAAATGCGAGACAAATGCCAGTGGGCTGAAAGTACAGAGAAGTACAGAGATCTTAAAAGCACTGAAAGAGAAGAATGAGGCTTAATTCATCATGAACAAATGCGTAAAACCATTTTCATAAAGATCATTCTTCCCGCACCTAGCATTTTAAACTGTAAAGATAAATGAATCAGTCAGGCCCAAGGAAAATTGAGAAATGGCATACGTAAAAAGAAAAAGAACAGATGAAAAGTATTCAACAGGAAAACACGAGACATTCTTATGAAGCAGTGGCTAGAAGAACAGGGTAGGCCAGTCTCTCCCTGGTATTCTTCATGTCATTCTGTTTAGCTGGGAATTTTGGAAATTGTTGTCCCAAGAGAGATGGAAGAGGGAAGTGATAACCTGTTGTTTTAATCTTGGTCTTAGCTTCTAATTTTTAAAGATGCAGAAACATGTCTTCATTTATTGGACTGATGGAAAAAATTTCTAAGTTCATAATGTCTCAGTGTTTAGAATGGAAAAAAACTTGAATCCCAACAAAAACTGCAGTAGAAAAATGTGTTTTTTTTCCCCCTTCTAAAAATGTTTGACTGATTACAATAGGCGAAAGAATTGTGTTCACAATTATGTTTCAAAACTTTCTATTTCAGGGCTCCTATCCTTATTTTCTTGTTTGACTAGGTTTAGAGGAACAAAGAAGTTTACCATCAGGGACAGTGTTGTTGTTGATATGATCCTACAAAGCATCTTGATAACAGCCTGTGTTTCATCTGCATGTTAAAGTATTCACTGGGCATCATAAAGCAGATGGTTGCAGTACAGGATAATTTTTTTTAAATCCTAGATATGCTGTGATTAATGTGAGGAGGGAGGGAAGGAGAGAAGGAAGGAAGGAAGGAAGGAAGGAAGGAAGGAAGGAAGGAAGGAAGGAAGGAAGGAAGGAAGGAAGGAAGGAAGGAAGGAAGGAAGGAAATGATTTAACTGTGGGTATTATCTTTACATGATAAGAGATCTCATTTTTTGTTCTTTCCAATACAACAGAATGTTGGAAATAAATCATGTAAAGGGGGTTGAGATTCTGTTTTTCATCAGAATAACTTCTCCAATATTAAATCTGGCATGGTGAGAGAAAAAGAAGAAAGAAAGAAAGAAAGAAAGAAAGAAAGAAAGAAAGAAAGAAAGAAAGGAAGGAAGGAAGGAAGGAAGGAAGGAAGGAAGGAAGGAAGGAAGGAAGGAAGGAAGGAAGGAAGGAAGGAAGGAAGGGCTTGAAAATGTTAAGGGTTGCGGAGGAAAACATTGCAAAAAAAAAATCTCTTGATGCATCTCCATGGGACAATCAGGTTGTGGTCCAGATTAGCCAATGGGTTTCACTTGTAGTCCTCCTCCCAAAGTCTTCCCAATGCACACTTACATGCAAACACACACAGATGCAACACAAGGGCAAAGCAGAAACACATTCCCAGACACAAGATGTTACTTTTTTACACAAAGTAAATAGAGGCCTCCTAGGGCCATTGCTGATAAAGGAGCTGGAAAGAATCCCAGAAGCCAGCCTCGGAATGCTTTTCCCGCCTTGTTCTTTACTTCAAAGGCAGCCTTCAAGGACCACATGGCTGTGATGTGCCTGGAAGGGCTGGGATGCTACTTGCTCCAGAGCACCACTTACACAGTGAAGAAACTGTATCAATTTTTGTGAATACAATGCAGCTTACTTGATACCATTATGGGATATGGGCAAATATGAAAAACATGTCACTAAACCTTTGATGGCCAGAATATCAGCAACCAGAACAACAGACTAAAATCTGCCTCATTTTTGTGGATGGGAAGAAAAAGGAGAATATTGTGGCCCTGTTAAGAAGAGAAGGGTTTCTCCCCTCCCTTGCCCTCCCAATCCTTGCACACAACTAAACTATTAACTCATGATCATTGTATATTTATAAGGTTTGCTTCTGTTTTGGAAGCTTTAACAAAACTACAAAAAAAAGGGTGATATACGGTATGTCTAGTGGAGGCATAACACCCTTTTTAAAAAAAAATAGCATGCACACACACACACACACACACTTTTTTTCCCTTCCTGTTCCTCCAAAGCTGTGGAATATAGGCATTTGACATTGAATTTCAACAGGTTGGGGAGCTTCAATACTACTGAAATAGGAATAGGATCTGTGTTTAGGGGTTGTTGTTTTTTTGTATAAATTTTATTAGTTTTTATAGGGTTAGGAATGAGGTGGGATCGAGATTGGGATTGGGATTTGGGTTGGGGTTAGGATTAGGGTTGGGGTTGGGGTTAGGGTTTTTCCAAATAACATTCTCAATATTTAGCAAACAGCATAATGTCTGGGTTCGTGTGTTTAACAAGAAATAATAGATAATAGTTAATTATCATAAACAATATGTTAATTAATTGCTCGATGGTCTTCTTCTTACTAATATATATTCAAAGTTACATATCACATTCCTTTCTCTCTAACTCATGTTTCTAGCCATTGATAGAAATTATCCCATGTTCTAAAATACACTGAGTCTTCTTTCTCTTTTATCTTTAAAGTCAATCTGTCCATTAAAAATATGGAACGCTTCACGAATTTGCGTGTCATCCTTGCGCAGGGGCCAAGCTAATCTTCTCTGTATCATGTTTAGGTTTTAAGCCCTGGACTGCCTATTCCTGCCTAGGAGGCAATTTGAGTTCAGTGAGAAGCTGTATTCTGCCACAGTTATTGGCTCTACTCTCAGTGGAGTTATCTTCACCATTGCTTTCCCAGAAGTAATTTCAGAGCAGTTCTCAAAGAATGCATATATAGGTTACATAGTTCTGTCTCTTTACTTTTAACATTTTTTTTTATCCAAAGTCATTGTGTATCTTTGAGAAATCCCCAGAATTATAGTTTTTGATTTCTGAATGTTTTGGAAATATTCCACAATGGCCCAATTGAGTGCATTTGTACATAAACACATACCAGTTTAAATATGAGCTTTGTCATTTTACCATCCATTCCATTCTCAAATCATTCCCAGCACAGGTCAAATCCAACCTATGATTCTTCCACTGATCTACGTTTTAGTTTGCAAAGAAACTATTGTTCATCCCAAGATAGCCAATAACTGAACTCTGAGAATACCAGCCAAGCCAAATTCAGTGATTCAGTCTTGCAAGTCACCAAATGTATTCCATATATCAAGAACTTCCTGTGGTTCCTAGATTCTCTCTCTCTCATCAAACAAACAAATAAAATCTAGTATTTGATGCTCTGAATCAATCAAGACAATCTTGAACTAATTATGAATCAATTCATATCTATTCAAGCAGTTTAGGATGCTTTCTGTGCATGTACAATTGACTGTTGATTATCTGAAATGAATGAAATGCCATACAAAGATTTGATCTGAGTCTATTTGGATGTTTGAAATGGATTGAACTTATATCAAGTTGACTGCATAAATCAAACTGATTTTCTGAACTGATCAACACAAACATGCATGCACACTTTTTGCAAGGAAGGTGGGCTTTTGGATTTTATAGTACATTGCCGCAGCTATCAGTGTTGTGACATATGTAAGGGACGTCCAGCACAGAGGCAAGGAATAATTGTGCATTATGTGCGTCTATAGAAGTTTTCCCTTTGAGGTTTCTTTAATCTGACTCTAAGGCCTGAGTGCAGGCAATAAAACAGGTTTCATTGTTTTTACATGTACATCGTTTGTATATTTAAAATGATTCCTCCATATGAAAAGTCTCCTTGAAATGGGACCTCACTGTCTTTTATTTAAGCATGTTAAAACTGGGCCTCAGTCATTTTCCTCCTTGGCAAAAATCTGCATTTTTTTCGTGGGTTCATTGACTAAATAAAATTACATCAGCTAATATTGTATCCCTGGTGCATTCACTGTTGTCTGCATGCTTTTAAATCTTCATCATTTACATAGCTGTTAACCCAGTTAACCCTTGGCAGACATCCATTAATGTCAAGTGGTTCCTAACAATAATTTAAGTTCTTGGGAGTTCACCAATTTTCCCCCCCTGAAAGCAGCTTTTGCAAATGTCAAAATATTAACTCCAATCCAAATCCAGAGAACTTTATGATTTTTGTCTTCCTCTGCCATTCCAAGCAAGGAAGTTAGAGGCTCATAAAATACCTCCAGTTTTCCATTTGGCTAGGGAGAATGTGGGAGAGTTGTGTTAATCTATTAGCAAAGCAAGGCTTAAATCCACATCAAAACTGACTATGAGGGAGAATAAGTTGCATAATATAGACCTATTAGGATTTCTAGAACAACTGGAAATTCTTGAGCAAGAAATTTATGTTTGGAATTATAAACATAAAGAAAGAGGAATTATTTATGAACTGAGAGAAAGAATAACTAGCATATGGTCCTAATTCAACTATAAAAGATGAGACAAATATTTGACCACATTAATCCATATCCTACCTAGCATTGTTGCTCATTTCCCAAGCTTACATGTATCTCAATGAAATTCTTTGCTTAACATCAGTAAGACATGTTTCCATGTATATAATATAGTTTAGGCTGTGTGTATGTGTGTGCTCTTTGAACACTTCAGTAGACTTGAAAACTTTATTAGATACAATTTTAAATACAAAGTCATAAGAAAACTTCCAGTTATTAGAACTAATCCAACAAAGATAAAAGCAAAAGCAATGTGTAACATGAATAATAGAAAAGTAGCCAATAAAGCCACTATTAAATACATATTATGAAAATGATACTGAATAAGACTATTAAAAAAATAAGGAAGGAAAGGATAAACCGGAAGGAAATATATTCCAAAGATTTAACCCAATGTACAGTAGAGAAGAACCTGTTAACAATTGAACTTCTCTTGGTGATGTAGCTCCTCTAGCATGGATCATATATGTGACATTTGTCCTGATTTAGATTCCAAAACAATTTATGCATCAAAGGGTAGAGCCAGCATACTTTGAACTGGGAGATAAAGTTACATGATAACAAAAACTAACTCTAGAAATACGCATCAGCTAAAGGCATTTCTGAAAGTAGGTCCATATGCTATAATCTGAAAAATCAGCATATGTAACTGATAAAATCCATTCAAGAAAAAAAGTGATTCTGCCTTTTGTTGAATACTGAAGGCATGTGTGTCCATTACCACCACATTAAATCAATCCCCTAAGCTAATGAAGCCGTTCCTTACGAAAATCAGAATTTTACTTTTTTTTAATTTCTAAATTTATTGAATTATAAAAGGGACAAGGTTTTAGTTTTAGAAATGTCTGGCTGCCTGTGCACAGATGTTATCCAACATACGGGCAATGTTAAAAGGTCAAATCCTATCTGCCTTCATGAGTAGGGAAATAAATTTGAAATTTATTCTTTCAAGACAGAAGAGACAGACTGATATAAGAAACATTGGAGATTTATTTGTAAAGCTTAGGTTGCCCAATTAAAGAATGACTCTGGATGACTTCACAATTAAAATCAGATATAAAGCTATATCATATAAGAAAAAAAATAATCTCATCACAAACAAGACTCACCTCCTTCCCTGACTTAAAGTGGATAAACCACATAGTAACCTAATGCCTTCAGGTTTTTAAAGCTTGTTTAAAGGCAGGTGGGAGAAAGGACCTGTAACAGAATAACAGAGTTGGAAAGGACCTTGGAGGTCTTCTACTCCAACCCCCTGCTCAGGCAGGAAACCTTATACCGTGAATGACTCTGTTCTGCTTATTAATAATTATATAAAATAAACTAGCAAGGAGATATTGTTGTTGTTTTGGCTGTATCAAGATTCATGGGGAGAGAGGGTTCATATAAAAGGCAAAATGGCAATGCACAAAAGGGGCAAGATTTCAATCATACTTTCATGGCTGCTATCTTATCTTTTTAGACACCACCGCTACCCACTACAGACATGGTACTTGCTTGCCTTCAAGAAAATTATTGATTGATAATGTACCTAAATAGAAAAAACAGCAACAATACAGGCATTCTTATATTAGATGTGAAAAGTGCATCTAAGTCACATAATTTACCACTCATAAATGAGAGATAAAAGTTAATAGGATGTACAATTCCACAGCTGTTCAGAAAAACAGGTGTACTGGTGATTCTTCTGAAATGTAGCTGAAGACAACACCATAACTTCAGAGACGTTCTGCAGAATGTTTTACCCTGTCCTGCATCCATTCCCAAGTCTCTCAGTGAATGAAAGGGACCTCTCTCTTGATAACTAGTAAGGGAAAAAGACCATTGTCAATTCTAGCTTGATTCTGAGATATCCATATTGTTAAAGAATTGTAAGAGTATGAACCCTCTGAACTGAATGGACATCCTGGCTATATCAATTTCCAGGGTTAATTCCTCTTCCTCCTTTTTTCCCTTTTATATCTCTTTCTCATAGCTCGAAATTGCCTCGACTACTCACCAGAATAAAAAGATGGGTTACAAATCAAATATATTAAATAAAAACAGTAGTCTTTAGAAGGTCCTCTCAAAGCTTTAGAGTGACAGGGTACATCAAGGAAAGCCTTGAAAAGAAGATTCTCTCCTTTCTCAGTTTACAGAAATGATTGTATTTTTGTACTCTGTGTTAAAAAAAATTGTTTGATAGATTTGGGGGGGGGAGGGCCTGGAGACAACAACATAGGAAGAAGGATTGCAGGAATTGGGTATGGTCAAGTCTAGAGAAAAAAAGGACTAGGGTTGACATGATAGCTATATTCCAGTATTTGAGGGGCTGCCACAAAGAAGAGGGGATCAACTTATTTTCCAGAAGGCAAGACAGGAAACAATGGACGGAAACTAATCAAGGAGAGAAGCAACCTGGAATTAAGGAGAAACTTCCTAATAGTGAGGACAATTAACCAGAGGAACAGCTTGCCTTCAGAAGTTGTAAGTGCTTCATCACTGGAGGTTTTTAAGGAATGACTGGCCAGCCACCTATCTGAAAAGATATAGGGTCTCCTGCTTGAGCAGGGGGTTGGATTAGAAGACCTCCAAGGTCCCTTCCAGTTCTATTCTGATTGAAATTAAAATGATATATTATTACTTTTGCAAAAAGACAGTGATACAAAATAATGTGTTATGATGGTCCAATAAACAAGAGAAAGATCCTTCTCATAACTACATCTGTAATACACAATTTAATTCCAATAATAAGCATATAAACTTTTCATTGATAGAGTGGGCCTTTTTCTTGTAGCTGCTGTTACAGTCTACATTACTTTTCCACTTGTAGCTTTTCAGAAGCCTTTTTTATTTTGCCAAATTCTTAGAGATTCCCCTGTAAGGTCCCCCTCTCCTGGCTACTTTCTTGACTGTTAAAAATGTATGACAAAAAATACCAGTTCTCCAAGAATCATTTGTCCTTTCTGTAATGCTGCTTGTCACTATGAAGCTCATTTCATAAACTTCATGGCCCATCTTTGAACTTCAAATTACATGACAAGCATTTCCCATTCTCTATGCTAGAGAGGACAAGCTTTAGAACAGCTTCCCATAATTGTTCTGGAACTACATTTCCAGGCTCTATTTTACAAAGAAGTCAACAATATTTCCTTTGTTGATGCAATTCCCACTAGGAACAAAACAAAAAGATCCTGTTTGCTCTCCTAGAGGTCAGCGCTTCACATAAGAAAACAAAAGAAAAACCTGAGACTATTGTAATGTTTTCACACTCAATGTATGGACTAGATGAAAAAAACACACACACACCACCCTCTGTTCAAACATTTCCTGGATTTTTAGGCTACAAATGTTACCCTGTCTTGTTTGAAGGTCAAATCTTTACTTATTAGAAAGGATTTTGCAAAGTGTCCTTCATCAGGCCCAGAAGACCTTGTTTTGCATTGCTCTGGGTACAGTTTCTGCTACTGGCTATCCCTTTAAAAACTGTGGGGAGCTAGTGACATCTTTCCCATTTATGTGAGAGCTGAAGAAGGACATGTAATGCTTTGAAAGTCATCAGAGGCTTTGAAGAATATGGAACGTGTTTGCCATCTACTTCCTCCAACCATCCATTTTTAAATCCTAATATTTAGAAAGTTTTAGCAAGTCTCCAAGACTCTGTTCATGTTGCTTGCATACAGATAATGCTATCTATGCAAATTTTATATAGATAAGACAGTGGTGATATAGTGACTTACTATGTGGATACTAGCCTGACCCTTTCCTTTCTTACCAAAGAAGTACTTACTAGTAAAAAGGTCATTACTACATGATGACTAGATAGAGGGAGCCCATAAGTGATCTTATCTTATTCCTATTTTGCTCAGCAAAACTGGAGGCAGCCTGGAACTGCTATTAGCTGAGCTAACTCTGTGTCTTACTAACTCAATCTAATATTTGTTAGGACAGGATGCATGTACATCAATAGTCTTTTCCCTGCACCTCTCCCATTAATTAGCCAAGAAGGAGAATAATAAATGTTGCCAAAATGTTGCCTCTGAACTGACATAGATAAGAATGAGGAATTAGTTTGAAAGGCTACACGTGCCAATTCTATCATATTAAACTGCAACATTATTCTAGAGATTGAGATAATGAATGCAAAGAATTTTGAATATTTAGAAAAATGCTCTTAACATTAAAATGGTATGAATTTCATTAAGCTCCCAAACTTTGGAACACTAAGTATTGGATCACAGAATTAAAGATTCCAGTGGCTCCCTAGCTTGTATTAATTTAGAGAGTTATTCAGTCCATAAACAGATGACCTTAAACAACTCTACTTTCAGAGTGATTGTTTAATAGCATCTCTGCAGAAACAAAACATGGCTGATTCATTCAAATATGTTTGGGAACTTGTTGACAATTTATTTCTAGTTTTCCCCTTAGGTGGTCGGGAAAAATGCATGTGTCTGATAATTCTCAGATGCTGGTGTCCTATAAATCTGCACATTGTTTTTGTGTACTGCAAAATGAATAAAAATACCTTTTAAATTAGCTTGTGCTGAAATCAAATTGGCTGCATCACCCTGAAATGAAAAAAAAATCTTTAATTCTCTCTGCCATATGTAGAGTGGATCAGAAGACTTAGAGGAGATACTATGTAAAGATGTTGTCTCCTCTTTCTGTAGATGGAACGCCACTAACCTCTAGCAGAAGAGCTATGACAACTTTATCTGCCTCAAAAAAATTGGCTCATAAAGTGAAATCCATAGGCTTGTTTGGGAGTTCCTTTATATCCAATATATCATTTTTCTTTTTATTACTCTTTGATCCCTTTTATTTGGAGTTGGGGCGACTGAATGGAGCTGAGCATTTACTGGCCAGATGTCCTTCCTGATGCTTGTATGAAGTTTGCAGCAGATATTTTCTCTTTGTGCCCTGATAGAGAAACATCTGTTGCTGCCTAGGATTGAACTCTCAACCTTCTGAGTGGGAGGCAAGCATCTTCACCTCTAGGCCACCATGCCGCTCTTATATCCAATAAAATAAGTTAATAAAAAAATGGATCCCCCATGTAACATATATCTTTTTCAACTAAACAAATTCAACTAAAAAAAATATTATGTCTCCAATCTATTAATTGAGATTGGGCAAAATGGGTATATCCTGATTGCACCTCAAATGTAAAGAATAACACTTACTCTTTTTAGTGGAATTAAAGTGATATCACCAGTTAACTGTTTGGATAAAAATGGCAAGCTTGGATCTCTATACTTTTTGCCACAGCAATAAAGAACGAAGTGTTGAAAAATAAGGCAAGACTATTTGACTTTAAGGCAAATCCATCAAGTAGGTTAAAAATTGTGTTATATCTGGGACTCATTAAATTTATTTTACAAATTCCTCCCAGGATTCCAACTGTTAATGTGTGGCAGATACTAGAACTACAGGAATCAGAGCAAATTAAAAGCACACACTTTGCTTGGAAAAGCACAGTTGTATTTATTGATTATATTATCTTTTTATTAGCTGAGCAATTCAACTGCAATTCAACTATGTCTAAAGAATGACTTCAGTTCCCAAAACTAAACAACATGTTTATGAATAATAAACTATACATGTCTACTAATCTTCAGTCGGTTGACTATGTCTGCAGATTTTCTTTTTTTCTTTTACCCTTGGAAACATTTTCCTCAAGCTGTTCATAGTTTTCTTTCTCAGTAAGAAAGAACAGTGAATTCGTATATTGTATTATTTTCATCCTCCTCCATTCTAATGGGAAGGGGAAGGTTGGCTTGGGTTCAGATTAATATTTTGTCTAATATCGTATTTTGGCCACTCCATGCTTTAAGTGATTTTCATAAAGGACTCCTTTCTTCAACCAGCCACCAGATGTGCTAATATTTCTGGGCTGCTTATTCATTTCTAATATGGATGGATTTATTAAAAATGTTATTGTCAGAAACATGCATGTCAAAGGCTTGAAAAAACAAAAGATTATTGGCTGTATTAACATATTGCTTCCTGAGAGTTCACCTATTCCTGTTTTGTTAGCAAGCATTTCAGAAACAAAACCATACCTTCCCTCCCACTTTCCCCTTCCCTCTTCCCTCTTCCCTCCCCGTTTCCTCTTTTTTCTCTGGGGGAGAGTTCTCAGATTTGAATTCATCATTATCAATAATCAGAAAACACTATGGTACATTGTGCAGATGTTTGAATCTGAATCTCCTTTGTTGCTAGGCATTTAAACTTCCACTGGGCTGGATTTAACCTATAGCCAGATGTGGAGTTTATTAGTAGCATAAAGAAGAAAGTTCTTCTCACCCAGAGTTACAGGAAAGCATGCCAAGTTTTCTCCCAGAAGGGCAACACAACCATTGTAAGTGTGAGGATCAGAGGCATGTTCAAGTAGCACGAACAGTGGCAGATTCAAGGATTTGTTTCCCTGCTCACTTCATAAAAGCATGAGTGGACAATGAAGGACATAAGCTCTCTAGAATTTATTTGGGAGTCATACGCGTTGGTTTAAAAACAAATATCCTTAAGTACAGAGAGTTATCTAGCACAAAGGTAGGTTCAAGGGACACCATATCTCTGAGTAGCCACATGGCCTTGAAATCTTCAAGTTCCACATGTGTTAGACTTCTGCAGTGGTTACATTTGAAACAAAAATGAAAACGAACCCCTTACATCTATTTAAGGCTGTCATACAAGTAAAGGATTTAAATTGCTAATTTTTCTCTCTCTGTGGACAGAGAGTTTTCTACTGCAAATGAAGCTCTGTACTCCCCTATGAAATGTATGTGCAAGGCTTAAATTTTTCATATTTAAATCTTGCATGTTTGACTTTTGGAAAAAAAATCGCTCACATTAGTATTTGAGTTAGGTGAAATAATAATACCACCTCAAATATTATACTTTTTCCCTCTTTCAGGGATCAAGTTGGGGAAACCACTAAATTCAGGATCTTTATTATCCGTTTTGTCATCTGTGGATGCATCTGTGGATGCATTCATATTGCTCAGAGACATACATAGTTGGTCATTCTCTCTGTTCAGCCAGGAGAGATATATGAATGGGATTGGCTCATTCTGAGTGGCCAAAAATTGGTTTGTAGCCAGTTTGGTTTGTGAAACTGTGTTTTACTACTCCTCTCATATTGCTTGCTTTGGGCTACACAATATTGTAGGCCAAGAGCTGAGCCCATCTGCAGATCTAAACTCATCCTCCCTTCCTCCCCATTTTTTTCTGCATTAATTCCACACTTTTTCCAAGCCAAAATAACATGATATAAAGAGATAGGAATTGAAAAGTGAAGGTTAAATTCCCCAACAGTAATAAGCCTATATCTCTGTTTCTACAGAGAGCTGGTTTATCAGGGAAAAAAAAACCTTTTATGGCCTTATGCAAACAGTATGTACTATATCAACCTAGGGCACAAATTCAACAACAGTTTGGGTAAGCAGTTTGTATTTAAGTGAACAAACCCAAACTCTTAGGCCAAATTCAAACCCTTTAAAATATTTAGCAGTCATAAAATAAGCAAAGATGTAGCAGGAGAATTCTCTTGAAGTAAATTGTAGCAACTGAACCGAAATAAATGAGGGGATAAAGTAAAATACTTTTTGATAATCAATTAGGACATTTGGAGACACTTAGGTTTTTGTTTTTTTTTAATGGCCAGACATCCACAAAGGTTAGAAATCTATAAAATCTATAAAATTATGCATAGCACAGATGAATTAAAACTGGAAAGGAAAAGATATCTCCTCTTTAAATCATACAAACACTTGAATGGATGGTATGTTTTGGGCACATCTCTTAAAATATGAATATGCATGCAACTCATATTGTGGTCACTCTCACTAACATTCACCATTTTCAATGGGCCAGCATACTATTGTTATTTATTATTTTAAAGCTTTTTTGCCTGCTTTAAGCAAGGTTCCCAGACAGCTTTCAAACACCCTGCTTTACAAACTAATAATCTTCTAGGATAATGGAAAAAGAAAAAAAGAAAAACACAAGCTCGCTTAAGACAATTTTTAAACAATTAGCAGCTGCCTGGATGTCCTCAGGGTGTGATTTAAAAAAAAAGTTAAAATGTTTGCTGCATTGATATGATTGAAACTCTTGCCTTCAGAAATTGTGGGTACTCCATCACTGGAGGCTTTTAAAAAGAGACTGGGCAGCCACTGTCTGAAATGGTATAGGGTCTCCTGCTTGAGCAAATCTCCAAGGTCCTGTCCAACTGATATTCCATTCCATTCCATTCTGTTCCATTCCGTTCCATTCTGTTCCGTTCCATTCTGTTCCATTCCATTCCGTTCCATTCTGTTCCATTCCATTCCATTCTATTCCATTCTATTCCGTTCCGTTCCGTTCCGTTCCGTTCCGTTCCGTTCCGTTCCGTTCCGTTCCAATCCAATCCAATCCAATCCAATCTAATCTCCATGTGGACCATGATGGTTGTCATCCTGATTCTTTGACCATATCTGGTGGACATCCCTAACAGCTGAAAAGGGGGAAAGGCAGCTATCTTGGAAAAATATTGGAAAAATATTTGCATAATAAGTACTTGGATAATCTTTATGGGATGATTAGATCTACAGGAAAAGCAGGAAATAGCTTGCAGGAATGCTAGCTGGATGAAATTTGAAGAGGGACAAAGGAACAGACCTTTCAGCATAATCCTGTGCCCCTGCGCTGCTGCTGCTGCTACTCTGGAGCTTGATGGCATAACTGCCAATAGATACCAATGAGGAGGAATGCAAATGTTGTCTGATAGAATTCAGGTTGCTTCCCCAATTGGCTTTTCCTTGTTTTTGATATGAGTGGTCCAAAATATCCCAACGACCAAAATATAACACTCGGTTGAGTTTTTTATGGGCTTACTTTTGGCAACTCTTGCTGGCAGCTGCCAAAATTCCACCTAACAGATACTCCTCATTTTGCAAAAAGCAACCATTTATGCAATGCATCTCTTCAGGACTCAAGTCAGGAAGCATAGGAAATGAGACAAGCTGAAGGCATGCAGACGCTTGGCAGCTAGCTTAACTGAGCAGCAGTAGTGGACGATAAGAAGATGAGCTGCAGTGGGCCTTTGCTTCCTAATATATCCAAGGAATCAGGATATGAATTTACTTCAAAAGAAAAAAGGCTTGAAGATAGCTTTCTACATGCTGAGGCGATTCAGATGAAGAACCAAGAGGATTAGTTTATGAATTCCATCCTGTTTTAGGGTTTCATCCTCTGAAAGAGGAAAACAAATATCTGGCACCACTAGTTATACTATGTGGATTTGCGTTACTTGTCAAAATGAACTGAGCTGAACTGTTTCTAATTTTTGGTGGGTGCTACTTAGCCTTGCAAAATAGACAATAGCTTCAAGGTGTTATCCTTGCACTTGCCAGTTCAAAGAATACATGCTGAAAGGTTTCAAGGTTCTTGGAGAAAAGATAAATTCAGGCCAATTTGTTTGCTTTTTGGCAGTTCCAAGCAATAGCAGAGTGAAATTAGCACAAGGTCAGCTGCAATGTATGGCAGTCAGCAGAGGGGAGGGGGTGTGTGAAGGATGGATTACCCCTCCTTTAGCCACAACATTTTGTTTTTAATTGCGAAAATCCTTTCTGAGTACTCAGGGAGGATGCTTTGCTCCACTGATACCAAAACCTTGACATGGTATCATTTTATGTGTGACACAGTTATCTTGGATTTATAATGGAAAAATATTTGCATGGGTTGTATAGTAAGGTGCCTAATCTTCTGAAGTACTTTGATAATCCTTAAGGATTAATTAGATTTACAAGAAAAGCCTTGGAGACTTCACAGCATCAATATTACAGTATTGGAAAACATTAGCAACCATCATGTATCATTAAGTCCCTCACTAAATGAAGATGGCCCCTATCACACAGCATAAATATTTAAATTAATAATAATGGGTTGCATAGCCTGCCTTCTCACCATGAGAGTAAAGTGACTTATATAACACTGCTCCATTTTCTCCCACAGCAACAACCCTATGAAGTGATCCCTGGGAAAAATGGTACTGTATAGGCAATTGCCTGTAAGAAAAGGTGGCCATCATTCAAAACAAATGAGAGGGAATCTGGCCTTTACAATATTGACTATACCATGACAAAAGGATTTGCTCAACTTTGTGCTATGCACCAATTGTGGCCCTGCTTGGATAGGGAGGCCCTTCACTAGATCACTCATGCCCTGATCATCTGCTGTTTGGACAACTGCAAAACACTCTAAATCTGGTTACCTTGAAAATATTCTGAAGCTTCCATTGGTACAGAATATGGCTATACGAACATTACTGGGTGCCCCAAGATTGGAGCATATAACACCTCTGTTGTGTGTACTGCATTTGCTTCCTGATTCAATTCAAGGTGTTGGTTATGACCCTATCAGTGACTACTGGACTGTGAGCCAAATCCAGCATTGGGACCCTAAGCTAGACCTCTTCAGCTGTTCTTAGTGAAGGAGTTGGATGGTATTTGGGGAGACAATATTTTTAAGTCATTGTAACATCAGCACCTTACATTGGGGTCCATAGGTCAAAGGCAATCAATGTGGTGTTAAGTAGCCCTATTTAGACAACCCAATTAACTGGGTTCTGCACCATGGCAGCTTCTAGACCTTACTCAAGAATAATCCCACATGAAGTATATAATTATTATCCAGATGAGGTTATTAGAATAGTGATAATTGAGGTGCAACTATTTTCAGCTATGGTTATTTCAGCTATGTCAGCCAAATCTGGGTCTCTTGTCCCTCTAGTGCCAGGGTCCCCAACTCCTGGGCTGCAGCCTACTACCGGGCTATGACCTGTTCAGAACCGGGCTGTGTGAGTGGCTGGCCAGTGTGTGCATAGCTCAACTTGCACAAGCGGCAGGCCAATTCCCCTCTCGCCCCTGCCGGCCTGCCAAGCCGTAAAGGTTGGGGACCACTGCACTAGTGACATTAGAATTAAAGCCATCAAATTATGCCTATGTTCCTTCAGAAGGAGTGCTACTGCATTCACTATAGGCCACCTTTTCATTTCTTGGCTTCAGAACCACTTACACAAAATACCTTAATCTTATCTGGATTCAGCTTCATTGTTTTTTTGGCTTTCCTCAAGTTTATCATAGTCTCCAGGCAACTGTTAAGCACTTGTATATCCTCTCCTGATACAGGTGAAATGAAAGATACACCTGAGTGTTATTATCACATTGCAAATGAATCAACAAACTAGAACAGCCTCAGGTTGATTTGAAACAGCAAGGGAGAAAGATATATGTAGAAGTTTAACAATATGAGAATAGGGCAAATCAAAGCAATTCCATATATATAGGCCCTTTTTTACTGTGTTTACTTGAACAGTGTAACTTTGGTTGTATATTTCATATGGGACTGTCTTTTCTGAAAACAATGTTTGGAAGATTTGGCTGTGGAACAAAATTGCAAATGGTATCACACGCTGCTGGCCAAAATATTTCATTTCAGCCCATTTGATTTTTCTCCCCTTTGCTTGGCCAGTAAATGCTTCTGCCAGATCTACAGGAAAGAAGGATTAATAGTTATGAAGCTAAAAGCCCCAAAACTATCTTGATGTCAGAGGAAGTGTGAACTTATTGTGTCCAGATATGTATTCTTCTCATAAGAATGGGGGCTGTTGTAGCCTGTATTTCGTAATGGCACAGACTCTTTCTCAGAAAAAAAAAATCTCATTCCAAAGAGAGAATTATTTTCTGAATAACAGTTATAACCACATTTCCAGGATGGTTAAAATCGTACAGTACTTCTGTGCTTCTGACCTGGAAATAATCCCCATTGAACACTTCTGAGCAACATGTAAGAACATATACTCCATGCTCTTGGCAGCTGAGAATAAAGATATACAAGTAGTCCTCAGATTATGACCACAATTGAGCCCACAATTTCTGTTGCTAAGTGAAACATTTGTTAAGTTAATTTTGCCCCATTTTATGACTTTTCTTGCCACAGTTGTTAAGTGAATCTGTCTTCCCCGTTGACTTTGTTTGTAAGAAGGTCGCAAAAGGTGATCACGTGACCCTGGGACACCGCAACCATCATAAATATGAGTCAGTTGCCAGGCATCCAAATTTTGATCACTGATGCTGCAATGGTTGTAAGTGTGAAAAACAGTCATAAGTCACTTTTTTCAGTGCCGTTATAATTTTGAATGGTTGTAAATGAACTGTTGTAAATCGAGAACTATCTGTATAACACATGGATGGCACTTTATTTTTCATGGCTCTTACTGCAGTTGTCTCACTCTTAGCCATTTTCTCTAAGGGCTGAAAACAGCACTCATGTTTGTCCTGTCCGCTATTGCATCCTGAAAGGCAAATCTGTGAAATTAGGCTGAATGAGGAGGAATCGGTCACCTGATGCCTTCCAGGAAGTTTGCATTTCAGTTCCAATCAGTCCTATCTGTATGGCCAAGACCAAGGCCAAGGTCAAAGGCCTGCAGCACCCAGCCAGAAAACTTCATGGTCATCAACAGGAATCTGAGATTGGAATTCTCCAAGAATGTGCCAACTACAGATATGCAGCAATTTGAATCTTCGAAGGTAAAAAGGTACTTCACAGCATGAAAAGCCCTTGTGCAGGACTTATTTGCAAATGCTAAAAGTAGCTTTGTCTTCTTCCAAGGTTGACTATTCCCATGGAATTTGTGGGCTGGGGGAGAGGAAGAGATTCTTGGTTTAAAAATTGCAGGCTGGCAAGTCTCTGTGTATTCTGAAAATTTCAATCAGATGTAGAGAATAGAATAGAATAGAATAGAATAGAATAGAATAGAATAGAATAGAATAGAATAGAATAGAATAGAATAGAATATAATAGAATAGAATAGAATAGAATGGAATGGAATGGAATAATAACTTCATTGTCAATTTAAATGTACACTAATCAGCATACATTAAAATGAGATCTCATTGCATACAGCTGTCAAAGGGTAACCACTCCAATATACACTGCATAAACATGACAATAAATAAATAAAATTATGCATGTAGCCACACACATACACATATGTGGCCCAGAGAAACAACACAGTCTAGTTCAGGTGTATACATATACATGGTGAGAAAAACGAATCTTGCAAGTTTATCAGATGGATGGCATAGGGAACAAAGCTGTTACAGAATCTGGCAGTCCTACTAAAAATACTTCGAAACCTCCTCCCAGAGGAGAATAACAGAAACAGACTGTGAAGTGGGTGTGTGGGATCTCTGTACGTATCTAGTATACAAATCAACAATATATTTAGTGGATATGAGTTAGGACTGGAGAGATCCAGATTTGATTCTACCCTCAGTCACAAAAACTCCTGGGGTGACTTTAGATCAGACTCTCCTTCTCAGCCTAATCTACCTCAGAAAAGGTACTGCAAAGATAAAATGAAAGGTGATGGGCTTTCTTGGGCTTTTGAAGAAAGTGTACGATATCAGACAATCAAAGAAACAAAGAACTAAAAATGTCCATACCAAAGCAACATGTTATAATTTCACTACATTTATTTTCAAAAATTGCTGTTATGCCTGAGGAAAAAAAGGTCTGTTGATGATGTCATTATTTCCATCAGTAATCTAGGTAGCTCAACACTGATCCCTGGTTCAACTGTTTTTCTATAAATATCTAAAACATTTGTGGGGAGGGGGGGAAACTAAAATTTTATTCACAGAAGGACCTATGACAGAATTCTTCTGGATCTGAGTGTACTGAAATTTGAAAGAAGTTTGAACTTATAAAAAACCAAGATGGGTCTTAAATATAATGCCGATCTTTTGCAAAAAAGAAAAGAAAAGAAAGCCTTTCATGATAGGAACTCATCATCTCTCCTTGCAAATGTTCTAGTTACTGATTGCTGACACATACATCTGAATGTGCTACTCTACCAGATATTAAGCGTTTTATCATCCAAGGGTGCTTTACTGACTACCTGCACATAGCTACGGTAACTACAAAAACTGTACAAAATAAGGGCTGCTTACTTTAGCCAGATTTTTGCTCCCTCTGGCTCTGGAAACAAAAAATTATACAAATTGGTTTTATTAAAGTGTCTGTTGAATCCCTTCTTTTGCTGTAGGCATGGAATGATTATTATAAAAAGGGATGTATGTGCCATGACTACTGGCAAATACCGATCAAGCAGCAGCTGTGTTCAACTCTTGTCTCTTCTTCATGCACAAAGCACAACAACGAAGCTCAGGTTTTCTTGTAAACCTCTACCAGGCATTCCTCATCCATGAAATGTTTATTCAAGACAAGTGCAGGCAATATTTTTTGATAAACTGGGAATCTTAGTTTTTATCTTCCTAATTCTTAATTTCCCCTAAAACCTGAACCTCTCTGTGTGGTGGTGGTGGGGATAGTGGGGAGGGAAGGAAAGCAGGCTTCTCTCTTATTGTTGTTTCATCACCTTCCTGACTTTTTACCCTGTAAGGACATATATGTGATTTCAAGAGTGACCGTGGTGAAAAATATTTGTCCTCCAAGTTCAGGAACCCACCTCTTCAGTCTACCTGCTAATAATCTTGTGGCCTCTGGACTCCACTCAGCATGAGGACTCCATTTTCACACAATGGTTTTCTGGCTGCTATTAACTCCGCTTCCTTTAACTTCTGCCTCAATGGAAATGGATAACTCGGTCAGTTTTGATTTACTCACTTTGTCCTTTATTCTAAATTGAAGTTCATTTTATCCAATTTCTACATTCATTTGTAAATTAAAAGAAAAGCTATAGAAAAAGCTATAAATGAGCATATTTTTCATAATGTTAGGAATGTGTGTATATGTGTGTATATGTGTGTGTGTATGTGTATATATATATATATATATATATATATATATATATATATATATACACTATTTATTTTAATATACTGTATGCAGTTCTGTGAATAGTTTTCTTTAATAAAATGTACCTTAGTATATATTTTAATTACTTAGTATTTTGTGTATACCCTTTTCTATTTCATGTACTTGAGATGCATTTTTGTAAAATTTGAAAAAAGTGAAAATATCAAAGCAGAACTGTGTTGATTTCTTGTATAGGTTCAGAAAAAGTTAACTTTGTAAGTTCATGTTCAAATTCAAACCAAACATATTTTTCATTAATTCCCAGCCACTACCGTCTCTCACTTATCAGGGATAACCTAGAATAATGAGTCTGAAAGTTACATTTTAAAATGTATTATGCCAATTACATACTTGCCTGGAAAACCTTTGAATTTGATTATTGATGGGAAACATACCTCGGTGGAAATTGCAAAGGAATTGGTCCTTGTTTGGGCTCTTGATTATGAGGCTTGATTGGTGAAATTTGACAGAGTAAAAAGTGAAATTTGATCTGCAGATTTCTTAGATCATACTACCAATTTTGTCTCATTTTTCACTTTTAGATGTCAGAAACTCATGTGTGGTTATTCTGTTTCATTTCTAGCACAAAGATTGTGCAAAAAGTAAGCATCATTTCCAATTAACTTTATTTTTGCTTTTTAGCAGGAAATGTGAACAGGAAATAAGGAGAAAGCAATGTGAGGACAGTCTTGAAATACCTTAAGGAAAGCTATTTTTATAAATGACATTTCTATTTCCTGTCAGAAGCAAGCAGACAGAAGTATCACAATATTTGTCGCTTCTCTCTGAAAGAAAAGATATATTGGTATATTAAACAAGGCATTGTTTGGGGCCTTCTTATAAAAATGTATTGTACATTTCATTTGAGGCCAGCTAATGGGCTTTTAAAAGAGCCTGTCCTGCCAGTGCCATGCTCTTCATGGTGTGTCTCTTGTTACCTAGTTTTCAAATGGATGGCCTAGATGTAAAGTGGAGCCTGGAAGGTAGGAAAGGCAAAGGTAGCTGAGAACAAGATATATAGGTAATCCTCAACTTACAACCATAATTGAGCCCAGAAGTTCTTCTGCAAAGTGAAACATTTGTTAAGTGAGTTTTGCCCCATTTTATGACTTTTCTTGCCACAGTTGTTAAGTAAATCACTGCAGTTGGCACATTAATAGCACAGTTGTTAAATGAAACTGGTTTCCCCATTGACTTTGGTTGTCAGAAGGTTGCAAAAGGTGATCACATGAGCCTGGAACACTGCAACTGTCATAAATATGAGTCACTTGCCAAGCATCTGAATTTTGATCACATGACCATGGGGGTGCTGAGATGGTCATATGAAAGTATGAAAAACGGTCATAAGTCATTTTTTCCAGTGATGTAACTTTGAACAGTCACTAAATGACTGTTGTAAGTGGAGGACTACCCATAGAAGACAAGAGTAAGGATAAGAACATAGTTATGAACTGACATTTAAACAATGCATAGGATCATGAACTGAGGAAACTCTTTGAAAGGCTGACTTGGTTTATTGGCACTTCAGCTGAAACACCTCTTTGAAGCCCTGTTTCTGATCACTGGAGAAGAGTGACCACTCCACTTTGAATGGATTGATAACTGGCACTCTTGGGCCTACCTGAATATGCACAGATACACAATCCTCCATGATAAAAGAACCCAGCTGAACAAGGAAGATTGGCTTCACCTTAGACCTTCATCAAAGAGGAGCAATCTGCCAGCAGAAGACATGATCTTTATCATATGGATACCATAGGACTCACTTCTGTAAATCAACACCTCATTAAGGCAGATCCCAGCCAGTGGTGGGATTCAGCCGGTTCGCACCAGTTCGGCAGAACCGGTAGCTAATCTTTTGTTGCCCAGGCCCAGAATGGACTTCCGGAAGCGGCATCCACACAGAGAACCGGTTGTTCACATATTTGAATCCCACCACTGATCCCAGCCAATCCATATTTACCACATAGGTTTAATTTATATGTCAAGCTCAGCAGGGTTGGAATTCTCCAAGTGAGATCTTATGTCGCATGAATGAAGGCAAATATATGTGTCCCAGGATAATGCTACAGGATCCAATCTGGGTTGGTCACCGGGTTTTCTGAGCTTTCGGACTCATACTGGAGCCCATCTTCAGGGAACTTCTCTCTAGCAGAGTGTGTGCTGTTCTGTGTGTGGTATTTATATGGTGGCTATTGTATTTGGCTTTTTAGATGCTTATTGGGGTGTATTGGTGGCTGGCTTTTAAGTTGTTGGCTGTCATTTGCTTTTGCTGCCCAGCCCTCACCTTCTAGTATTTGATATGCTGGTGGTAAATCAGCACTCCTGTTGACTGATGAGGGGTCTGTTTCCCAGGCTTCAATCACTTCCCCAGCTGTTATTGTGCCTGCTTGTCCAACAATCTTAGTAGCTGCAAAGTTGAATGTGTATCCTTGTTCATTGCAGTGTGAGGCTACCAATGAGTTTAGGTCTTCTCGTCTGACCACTTGCTTGTGTTCTTGCAATCTGGTGGTTATCTTCCTCCCTGTCTGTCTTACATAGTCACAGGGAAAATCCATGCAGGGGATTCGGTAGATTACATTGTAAGTATCTCCCACCTCCAAACGATCTTTATAATGCATAAGTTGTCCTCATATGGTAGTCTCTGGGCGGTGTGCAACGTCCACTTGCAGATCTCAGAAGTTGCATCTAGAGCTTCTGAAATGTTTTTGATGTATGGCAGGATGTGGCATGTGGTTGGTCTTGTACCTTGTTTCTTCCTTTCTCTCCTCATCATGTTGCACAGACATCTTATGACAAATGATTGTTGGTACCCATTCTTATATTACATATACCTATGTCACCTTTAAGGTTCTGCAAACTATATGAAGCAGTTGCCTTATCAGTCATTATAAATAATGATTGAACTACACAGTGCAAGGCCAGAACAGCTGAGATCTCCAGGGCTTAGTCCAACGTATGAAATGTATAGCTCAGCTAATTCTTTCCCCTGTTCTGTGTCTTTCCTTTCACACTAAAAGTAATAACATCATATATTGCACCTGATGAAAACATTAGGATGTAGAGTTCCCAAAGGAAGAGTGGGGTTTAACAAGCTTCCCAGCAATCAATATCACATCTTGCTCATCCAATCCTGCTCATGGGGTAATTATGCGTATAACAATAGTGGATGCTGCTTATGGGAATCTGATCAGCTGCTGACTCTCAGTATGTAGTCAGAATGTGGATATCCCCTACATACATATTGTCATGCGATGACTGTTTCTCCAAAATTAATATTTTAATTATTGTAAATGACCAGGAAGTAAATATCACAATGAAAGGAAACTAACGTGATATTTGGAGCAATTGTTTTAATTCTGAATACACTGTTGCCTAGTTTCATTTATTTCCTGCCACTCTTTTATAAAAAACAGATTTCTCTTTTCATCCCCATTTTGTGTAAATAATGTCCTATTGTTGGATGAAAATGCATACCAAAAGAAAGATGACAAATATTGGAAATGTAGCTGCACAAATTTATTGCCTATATCAAACAGATGGGGAATACATTCTTATCAGTGAGAAATAATTTGTTACATGCCAGAATAACATAGAACACAGAATCATAGAGCTGGAAGGACCTTGGAGGTATTCTTGTGCAACCCCTGCTAAAGACAAGAGACCTTATACCATCACAGTCAAATAATTATCCAGTGTCTGCTTGAAAACTTCCAGAAATGGAGCACCTACAACTACCAGAGGCAAGTCATTCCATTGATTAATTGTTCTCACTGTCAGAAAATTTCTCCTTACTTCTAGGTTGAATTTCTCTTTAAAGAGCTAGTACAGGGGTCCCCAACACCTGGTCCGTGGATCGGCACTGGGCCGCAGCATGCCAGAAACTGGTCTGTGCAAACAAGCAAAGCCCCATCCATGGGTTGCAGGCAGCACACACAACCATGCCCCCTCTGGTCCGCAGAAAAACCTCTCTCCACAGAACCAGTCCTGGTGCTCAAATGGTTGGGGACCTCTGAGCTAGTACACCTAATACATTAATGTACACCTGTATTATCAGAATATCTATGTTTGTAGGTAAGTAGCTGCTCTAATCTTTAGCCTTCCACTGGTAATAACACAGATTTAAAGGACATAGTAGGAAAGTCCAAGTGTCTCCAGAAAAAAAAAAGTGGTGATGCAAAGTGCTGTTGACTGTACATCATGAGATACAAAACTTCATGAGAAAGCAGTAGTACAATACATGAAAACTAGAGTAGTATAGGATTGGGAAGAACCAGATTCAAATCCACTTTGCATTGGGTGGGTGATCTTGGCCTATGTGTTACTGGAACATAGAAAATGAATTTACACGGATTGATTCTGGCATTGTGCTAAATGGCTCTGGCTCACTGTATTATGCCAAATCAATGAATTCTTCTTGGAATTCAGTATTAATGCACATCTTTTCTTCACAGAACACCTGAAGAAGATAAGTTAGGGCAGTGATGGCGAACCTTTTAGAGACCGAGTGCCCAAACTGCAACCCAAAACCCACTTATGTATCGTCGGGTGCTGGGTGGGCGTGGCCCATTGGGTGGGCGTGGCTGTGGTGGTAATGGCAGACTGGGTGGGACTAAAAAGTTCAATCAATCAATTCCAACTTTGCGAGATCTTTTTTTCCCCGTGAGAAGTTGAAATTGATTGATTGATTGAACCTTTTTTTTTTTTGCACACGGCGGTGGAGGCCTAAAGCGAAAAGGTTTTATAGAACCCAGCTGAAGGCCTAGGACTGAGGCGACGGTGCACCATAGGTTCGCCACCACGGAGTTAGAGGATAGTTATATACAATTATACCAAGTTTAGTCTGCATTTCTAAAAGCTACATTGTATTTGTAACACTTGTTTTAGATTTTTTTTAATTTAATGAGATTTAGCATGTTGTAAACAGTTCTGGAAAATTTCTGTTCTGAAAAGTGGCTTACAATTTTTTACATGAACAAATATATCCGTTAATAAAATAATAACTCTGGATAGGAGCATCTGATTCCAAATCAGTGTGCAGTTCCTCTAGGCAGACTAAAGTTCTTCTTCTTCTTCTTCCTTTTTTTTTTTTGGCAGCTTGATCCCAAGTGTTTTTGAAAAACCATTTATTATAAGATTTGCTGCCAAGAAAGTACACATAGGATTACCGTTTAGGCCAGCAATTCCCAATTTGGCAACCTCCAGTTATGTTGAAATAACAATTCTCAGAATTCCCAAGTAATGGTCATTCTGTCTGGGGATTCTAGAAATTGCACTCCCTAAATTTTTGAAGACCATCAAGTTAGGGAATGTTTTGTCTATATTTACTAAATCTATTTATTCTGTCTGGGCTTAAAACTAAACTGGGGTAAGTCAGGTTAGTACTTAGAAGGAAGAACCATGGTATCCCAGAGTGGTAGGCTAAGTGGAGAATTTGGAAAAAGAACAACTGGAAGAAGTTAATGGCTTCCATATTGCCGATAAGGAGAGATTGTCAGGAGTCAAGCTCAGCTTAAAAGAGACTTTACCTTTTCATTTAAATATTTGAAGACTTATATTGCTGCAAAAGATCTGTGAAAAACTGCCAACTGATAAATTAGTGTAGATGTCTGGATGTGCAGCATCACATAATTTTGAAAAAACACAACAGATTATTTCAACATACCTAGCAACAACGAAGATAACTTTGCCTGCTTATTAGAGCTCTCTCTCTCTCTCTCTCTCTCTCTCTCTCTCTCTCTCTCTCTCTCCTTTTTTCTTTCCTTCAAAGCCTTTTCCATTAATACTACTCTGAAGTGACCTCTCTTGCTCCCTCATAGTTCATGAGATTTCTGATTCATTTCTCACCAGTTGGGTGAAATCAGCTCAATCAGGCATAAACTGTCATTAGTTCTAATTAACATCTGGCCTTTCCTCCCTAGAAAACATCAAAAGTCTCTCTTTTTTAATCCATTTCATTAATTTTTGGCTGCTGACAATAGATTAAAATGAAAATTTGTACTACTGTGACACGATCCTATTGTGGCTCCATTACTTCCATTTGTCTGGTTTTGGTCTGCAAATTATCACTTTTCACTGTTCTTGTGACTGCGAGCCAGAAGGATTATATTTAAAAGCCTTGTACGGCAGGCCAAAAAGACATCCCGGACTAAGACAGTGGCAAACCAGAGTCTTAAGGCTGCAAAAAACAAACAAACAACTAGATAAAGGTATCCAAGTCACTAGGAATTGAGCTGGATTGAAGCAGAGAAGGAAAAAGGAAAACGCTTCATTCTGCAACCATAACAAGAAACACTCATCCAGCACAACTCAAATGTTGATGTGTTGGCTTGGTAATCCTCATATCAAGCCTGTGTGATTTGCCACTTAAAAATAAATGATATATAAATATGACATAATAATAAATGAATGATATAAATAATAAATATATGATCTGATCTGATTGACATGATAGCTGTCTTCCAATATTTGAGGGCTGTCACAGAGATCAGGAGGGTCGACCTATTCTCCAAAGCACCTGAAGGCAGAACAAGAAGTGATGGATGGAAGCTAATCAAGGAGAGAACCAACCTAGAACTAAGGATAAATTTCCTAACAGTGAGAACAATTAACCAGTGAAATGGCTTGCCTTCAGAAGTTGTAGGGGCTTCAACAATGGAGGTTAAGAAGAGACTGGACAACCATTTGTCTGAAATGGTATAGGGTCTCCTGCTTGAGCAGGAGGTTGGACTAGAAGACCTTCAAAGTCGCTTCAAACGATGTTATTCTGTAATTTTGTTATTCTGTTAAACAACTAGAGATGAACTAGAGATGTTTACATGTATGAATATGTGTGAAGTAACTTGGGGCATCTGTGAATCAGGCATCAGAACTGTGGTAGGAGGGATGGCTCTCTATTTATTTCAAACATTTCTGTTTTATTTTTCTGTTTAAAAAGTACTCTCATTCTGGACAGTAGGATGTGTAGACATTGTGCCAAAATGTGCATCCATTCATAACAGCCGTGCTGGATCTTCTAAGTGTGATCAGGAGCAGAGAAAGTCAGCATTTCCCAGAAATTGCTGGCAGTGTTACAAGCGCCTTCACTTTGACCAGAGACCACACAGCATAGCGCCCCAATGTATAGTGCTACTGCTATGTCTCTGTCTATAGCAGTACTTCTACAATGCAGCTCCATTGCCTGTTTTCAGAGCAGTAAAATATATGTGTGCCTTTGTGCAAAGGAATAGCTCCAGCCACCCATCACCTGCTTCAATGAAATCTTAATAGCTCCTGAGCACATATCCAAGGGCTTAAGAGCTTCCTGTTTACAGCTGTGTATCCTCTTGACAGAGCATGCTGTGCTTCCCACATCCCCAGAGCCATACATAGATGCCTTGACTTCCTGTGCCGAATACTGTTTGCTTTCCTGTCACTGCAGCGCATTTGTCCTGAGAACAGCCGTCAGAATTTTCTCACAGCATTGTTAACAATTGGTCGTCACCTTTTCTTTTCTTTTAGAAACACGTACCTTGGACATGGAAGTATTCTGGCTTATTATTTCACCAGGGAGACGCTTAGGTGGGAGGAAAAGAAGTTCCTCTAACTTCTCTAGGAGTGTATAAATTTGCATATACAGTACAGGTAAAAGATGCAGACTATTAACACATATTGTGACTTAGCCATCTGAAAGTCCTTCTCTGTTCCCTGCATTCTCAACACTGAATTTGCAATTGGACATGAGTTTTCAGGACTCTTCTATACTTCTAGAAATTATTTGAAGGAAACACTATTTTTAACCACTCACTAGCATACCATCTCAGTAAAATTCCCCTTTCTGCCATAGTTAATTTTCATCATGTGGCAATGAAGCAGGAATGGTGGAGATGAAGATGGTGAGCATGATGGGAGATTGCCAGACCTATAGCACTGAATAATTTGAAATATGGCATGTGGCAAAGGATAATACTTTAGCACTTCTACCAAGCTGGAATGAATTTTCATTCAGCAATGTTAAATTGTCTCAGAATATACTGATTTCTTTTTAGGGCAGCAACAACAACAATGAACATTCAATCTTGTCTATATACCCTACATAAGAACTGGGGTTGGTTATCCAAGTATTTAGTCTTATCTAAAAACAGCTTTCATTTTCGTACCTGAATGGTACATCAGAAAATATCAGCTGAGGAGTAAAAACAACAAAACAAACAAAAAAACTCAGAAAAAG